>CABEGB010000029.1:0-57477 GCA_901521435.1 Crematogaster levior
CGGATACCAAAAAACAGAAATTTCATTTATTGTATTTATTCCATTAGTCATGACCAGACGTCTCGTTTTCTTCTTCAAATGAAGCGATCCTTCTAGTTCGTCGACTAATAATACCTGAATAGAATAGTCGTTCGAGCCCAAGCCTGTACCAACAAATACCATTTGATTATATAGAATGTCCTCTTAAATCGTAACTGCACCATTAGAAGAAATACATTTAATAAGCGATGTGCGAAATGACACATTGCTTAGTTCGATCTTGACGAATTCTCTATAGCGATTGACTGACCACTTCATACTCTAAGTCACCAAGTGAGAGATATGCAGTTTCCAGTGTAATTAACAAGACACAGTAATGAAAGTCGGCACTTACCGAATCGAAAAGAGCAACCACAGCCAGTATTTCCACATTGGGTGGAACTTCATGATGGTCGGATCAGAATCTCACGCGCTGGTCTACTGTCATTACTGCGAAAATCTGGTTATGAACGAGCCGTCGTAAAAACGGTTAAAAGCGTCGTTTCTTGATAAAGGGCTCACAAATATAACAACGAACATTGTCGAATGCGAAATGAAAAAATCAAAGTTCAATCTTCGATGTAATAACGGAAATAACCATCTGTCAGTCAGTGCAAAACGAATAGCCTTGATTTATCTTACCTGTCCTATATGTTATCAACAAGTAGTAAAGAAACATCTGAAAACCAATTGCCGTTCATTGCATGCCACAATCTCAGAACAGACAGAAATAACGAATGAGAAGCTCAATGAGAAAACATGCTCAAGCCAGGAGACATAAAGCGAGTAACTAAAACATAATAGAATAGACCATTTTGAAAACATGAAGAAGCGATATCTCCCCGTACTGGGCAGTCCTCGGAGCCCGGGGACTCAAGTGCCACAAAGCGCCCCTTCCTCAACCGCGGAGAAAAAACCTTCTATTGTCTCAGGTCAGGCCCGTAGTATCGAAACAATACCGGGTAACGCCGCGGTGTAGCTGGGCGTCGCACCGCAATGCCGTCGTCCCGATTATCAAGCCGGGATTCTGGCTCTCACGCCCTCACACTAGGCACCTCGGGTGCCTCAGACACATCATCACATCCATAAATGTAATTTTTTTGTTGGTCGTCTTCCAGCAAGAGTTTCCTGGGTCGGTTGGGATAACTCTTCACGAGTCCATACCCGGTTTCAACATGGTTGAGTTCCTTCCATGCGCCTATCTCTGACTTCTCCCAGGGGAGCCCTTCATCACGGCAGCACAACGGAGGCCACATGCATACCCCAAAAAAAAACCGAGATTACACTCCAAAGACTGAAGGATAAGAAGAAAGATTAGCCTATTCACAGCCGTCTTCGTGACAGGTAAGCGAGTGAAATCTTAGCCTCGTCGACATTTTACCCAGTCTTCAATATCGTGGTAACATTGTTACCCAACCCAGAAATCAAATAAAAACCCTTAATATGCCTTTATGTAATCAGTTAAATGATCACTGTTAAAATCATGATAAATACATCAATAGAAGGTCTCTATAATCATTGAGAATAGCTTCTCATGCACCAGCATATCTGTCTTCATCTTCAACGTCGTTTCAAACACAGTTTTACCAGACTACGCAACGACACTTTCGTACATTACACATTAGTTGCCAACATTAATAATTGGGAACAGAGTTAATGAGAATGAACGTCTATTAGCACTATCAGCCCAGTACCATCTCCTCCGCGCCCGTTAAAAAAACCTGCATAAGAATTATTACGATGTTATTAATCTTGTTGTATCAGGATGGAGCGGAATATGCAAAGGTGAGCAATGATCTCTACTCAATTCTGATAACCAGCTTCAGTAGCTAATACAATGACAATGTTTTTTTAGCGACTGATCATCATGAACTCAGAGATCTCGATCTTCCTCGCAGAAAACGGGAAAAAAGGAACAAAGCTTCCTCATACCTCAAGTTATCGTTCGCGAAAGTGCTCAACGTCAAATCGCGCGAACTCTCAAATTCAAAATATCAAATATATATCAGCTCTCTGCAAACACTGCAGCTGCACAATGCCTACCCACGGCAAAGCTTAAAACCAAGTTAGCCTTCTATGCTCTGTGCCGGCACGCCCTGCCATGCTTGAGGGGATGCACTGCGCCCATGCCGCAACGCCCACCCAAGTCAGGCAAAACCTCCACATTTTGGGGCTGGCCTTCGCTCTGCTGCCCAAGCTGCATTGGCTCGCCTGCCCTTCTGAAGTAAATGCTCTAATCTCTACAGGAAGAGCCGATATATTTGATATTTAGATCGGAGTTCGCGCGCTACGACACCGACGTTAGGCGCCTCGCGAACGTGTAAGCCGAAGCTGGGAAGCTGTTCCTTTTCCCGTTCTGGCTCATGAGAGATCGAGAGATCCTTGAGAGTCTTCGCGGTAATAGTCACTAAAGAAGTATTGTCATTGCATTAGCTACTAGAAAATATAGTTATCCGCCAAATTGAAGTAGAGATCATTTAACTCCCTTGCATATCTCAGTTCCATCCTCAATGAATACAACAAAAGCTAATAACATCGCAATAGTTCCATACAAGGCCTTTAACAGGCCAAAGAGAATGGCACTGAACGACGAACGCCAATAACGTCCATCTCGTGCCTGTTAGCCTTAATCCATTAATACTTAACCAATGGTATCTCTGACAAAAAGAAGTCCCGCTGTACGAATCCGAGCAAGAGCCGCATGATCGCCAGAACGGCAAATCACAAGTGGAGACAGATAGCTGATCTTTAAGCGAGAAGAAATATTCATCCACGTGGTCATAAGAATCCCAATACTATTTATTTCCATCATGATCTTTAAACGAAAGAAGTGGTCTGATCTACTCACAAGTAACGCAAAAGGCATTAATAGTGCTGATGGAGGCTTTAACTGATTTCTAGGGTTATGACAACGGAAAGTGTTGCCAATGATGGTGGGAGACTCTAGACAAAAACGTCGTGGTAAGGTAAAGATTCCTTCCTTCCGTCACGAATGAACAAGTATGATAAATAATCTTCTTCTTATCCTTCGAGGTCTTTTAGATTATATCCTCGGTTTTAAGCTATACATGGTAACCTGCTGTGCGCCACCTTGCCGTGTGTGATGGAGGGGCCCCTGGGAGAAACTCCCAGAGGTCTAAGAGCGCACATGAAGGAAATAAACCATGTTGTAAAACCCGGGTAGGTTTGACTCGTGGAGGAGGGTTGGTTATCCCAGCCGATCCAGGAGTGGGGGGCCTGGAACACCCTGGAAGACAACCAAGCAAAAAAAATCATACTTTTATGGATGTGATGAATATTAATGCAGAGGAGCCACCCTAGGTTCAAGGGGTGCCCAGGGTCGGCGTAGGGGGTATAGTCCCGGTCTCCTATGTCGCCTAATGGACGACGGGCGGTGGGGGTGCGATCGCGTCTCCGCACCACACTTGGTCATGGGTATTGACGATTCTCTCAAATCCTATCTTAGAGTTATGAAGGCCTTTCCACTGGTTGGAGGAGAGGGGCGCTTGGCGCCCGGGTCCCGGAGGCTTATCTTCCGGGATGTCTGAAGTGCGGTAGAGTTAATATCCTTCTTCATGGTTTCCAAAAAATAATGAGGTCTGATCTCTATTATATGCTCTTAGTTACTCCTTTATTATGTCCCACAAGTGGAAGCATGGTTTCATTACAAGGCTTCGTCTGTTCCTCTTCATTCTAACAAGATTGTGGCATAGCTGTAAGGCAACAATTGGTTTCTTTAAGATATTTCCTTTACTTGATTGATAACATAGGGACCAAGGTAAGTAGGTCATCAAAGGTATCTGCTCTTTAATTGGATACTGATAGATGAAAGTTGTAATCTGCTATTACGTCCAACAGAGATTGAAGACAGTTTTTTTCAGGGTTCAAGTGATCTGATTAATGTCTTGATTGTTAGACACAGGTATTACATCAAAGCATTGCCTTTTACCGTTTTTACATTGGCTCGTCTTGGCAAGATTTCAATGTGGTAGTAGATTAGCTTTTGCGTAAAGTTCTGATCCGTTATCGAATGAAGTTCCGCTTTAAAATGTATAAATATAATATGGTTATCTTTTCTGATTCAGTAAATCTCACGACTCTCTACTTCATCATTATCTTGTTAACGTTTTCGCATCTCGCGAGGGTATTTATCGTAAGGTAGTATGGAAATTGGATCAATTCAATCACTATAGAATTCCGGTATCGTCGAACCGGAGTCGCTTAATGTATCATTTCTTACTGCATCGCTATTAGGTATTTCTTCAATAGTTACTTGATTACACGATTTAAGGGGACATTTCATATAATCATCATTATTTGATTGGTACGGAACGAGATCGGACGATTTATTTCATTAAAGGTATTAACAAAAGATCGGCAGATGAAGGATCCTTCCGCTCTGAAGGAAAACAAGGATTCGTCTGAATCATATTCGTCGTCGGTTTCTATCAATGGAAATGCGAAATTTCCTGGGGGGGTTTTGACAGAGCATCCGCGTTGCTATTCAAAGTTCCTTTTATATTTAATTTCGTCGTATCTTAGCTAGTTTAGTACGCTACTCTGTGAAGCCGAGAAAAATGGATCTTTAATTGAGTGTAACCACACGAGGGTTTATGATCAGTTACGATAACAAAAGTTTTTTCCGTACAAATATGGTCTAAAAAATAATTTGCTACATAACATACAAATGGCTACATTCTTTCAATTGTCGAATAATTTTGTTCTGCGGAGTTTAATACTGAGATGTATATGCTGGTAAATCTTTCCTAAGGAGCCTTGGTTTCAGCACACCTGATTGCATATCCGGGATGCATCGCAGGTCAGTATGAATGGTTTAGTGAAATCAGGATACTGGAGTATTGGATTGGAAGCAATGAAGTTTTAAGAGAAGTAAATGCTTCTATCTGTTTCTCTCACGTAAATTGGCCATTCTTCAATAAATCGGTGAGGGGCTATGGCTGGAAAAGTTTGGTATAAAACGTCTATAGTAGTATCCGGCAAGACTGAGAAATTGCTTAATATTCTTAGAGTTCTTGGAGTTGGAAATTCTGCAACGGCTTTACCTTATTCAAATCCGGTTTTACTCCATCAGATCCGGATTATATGTCCGAGATAAATAACTTCAAAGTCTCAAAAATCTACATTTATCCGAACAGTTTCAAATCTAACGGACGTAATCGCTGCATTAACGCGAGATTTTATATCATGCTCAATGCAGAGATTTGGCGTAAGAATGACTATATCGTCCATGTACAATGAAGAGTTCATTCTGCTGTAATCCTGACAAAACATTGTCCATTAATCTTGAAGGTTGCAGGTGCGTTTTCAATCTGAATGGCATGCGCCAGAATTGGTAATGTACTATAAGGGCCGAAAAAGCAGTTTTATAAGCATCTTATTTGCCATGGGGATCTGTGAAAACCAGAGGCATAGATCTAATACAGAGAAATATTCTCGCGATTTAGCTGGATCTAAAATGTCGGTAATATTGGGAGCGGATATGCATCTCCAGTTTTTCTATCAAGATTACGATAGTCGATGACCATTTGCCACCGTTTATTTCGTGAGAGTCAGGTTTCTTCGAAACGATCCAAACGCGGTGAGTTATATGGAGAAGTAGATTCCTGATTAAATCATTTGAAAATAATTCATTTGTCATTTGTTAATTTCTTCTTGTGTACCGGAGGAAATCTATATTGTTTAGTGTGAATGGACTGCTCTTTATCCGTCGTAGGAATAAATGTTCCAGTATGCTAGTAGCTCCAAGACTTTCATCAGGTATGTGAAATCTATCTGCGTTTTCCTTGAATTAATGTCGAACACTTTCAATCTCCTCGAGCTTCTAAATGCTCGAGAGCCGCACAATTGAAAAATAGTTGACACCAATTGGAATCACGGATTTAAACAAGACGAAGTTCCGTTAAAGTATATCGGATCTCGAATAACCCATCAACGGAGATCTCGGGTACCGCTCTTCGATATTTTCCAGACTTGACGAAGAAATTCCAGCGCTACTGAAGTCCCCGGGTATCACACAACAGATGAAGAATTACGATTCGTTAACTGAGGTTTCAAGATTCAGAGGGGTATCAGTGGATAGAACACAAAGCAATCTCGATTCGAATTCAAGGATGCATCGTGAAACAGAACACAAAACAGTTGCACGACTACACTTGGGAAGTATCACAAAAGAAATACAAAGCAGTTTCTGCGATCAGGATCGAGAATTATCGCAAAAGAAATACAAAGGTTTTACGATCATAATTCAGAGGGTTCTCCGTCACTTTACAGATTCGTCGTAACTTGTCGTATGCCCGGATCACAAAATTATAATGAAGAAATGGGGATTTAACGAACTCAAATCTTGTAATTCTACGTATGGAATCTCTATTATATTCCTTTCGACGGCTTAAAATGGATAGATATGCTCTCCCATTAAGATTTGAAACTATAGCTTCGCCTAAATACACAGATTGTCAGCTATAAATAATAAGATGGGTAAGTATCCGACGCGTTTGGCTAATTATATTAACATAAATGGCGTTACGGATCGTTTCAAGATGGCCAGATTTCTTTTCAATAAATGGAATCTAATTTTATCATATAGCACAAACATTTATCTCTGGATAGTCTATATTAGCAGATTCTTTCTCTCAAGAATGTATTTCCAAGAATTCCGTCGTGGAAAGTTCGCGGAATCTGATATAACATGAAATTTAGCTGGATTTTCCTAACAAATGAATTTTAACAGATCCTAAGTAAAGTGGATATAGTTTCAAAGAGATCGATTAAATCTCGTTTCTCATTGCTAACATTAGCTCTAGAATTCAAAAGTTTAGATTTGATTAAATTTATTCCAGAACCAGAATCTATCATAAACGTACAAGGATCTACTAGATCGGTAGAGGAGAGTTTTACAGACGGCAGTTTTGCAAAAAAAGTTTCACGGTGTAGATTTTACGAGGACGGGGAAGTACATTTCTTCCTTTGATTGCGATAGTCGTTGGTTGTTGAGGAGCTGGACACCCTTCGCGAAGCTCGTTCCGTCGGGCGTCTATCAGGAACACTTTGTGAGTTTCCTGAAACATTAGCTAAATTTACTGAACTGATTGCGACTGATTTGCCTCTCGCGCGCTTTCTTTCGGTACGCCAGTTTACGACATTCATTCATAAAGTGACTCTTTTTTTTTTTTTTTTGCTACAACGATGTAAGAAACCTTTTATAGTACCCCAGGGATTCTGGGAATCCCTGGGCTATGTGGGAGTCACCCCATTTAAGGCATACCCACTAAACTCCACTGAGGTGCCTCTGAAGCCCAAGTGAGGGGAGCAGGGTATCACCTACGGGCATTCGTCCTGCTCCCCCTCGGGCATGGCCGTGAAGCGGCCTCTACAGGGGGAGAGGGCAGAGACCCCTACCTCCCCCTGCCGCGAGTACTCGAAGAATACTGGGGAAGGTCCGGCACCCCAGAACCTTCCCCACCCCCGATGTCAGTGGGGACTGGAGCCGGTCAGGAGCCCCAGCTCCTGACCGAGCCCCACCGGGAGGGGGGAAACTTAATTAGTTACCCCCCCTCATATTTCTTATATATTGCTCTTGAAGGTTGATGAGATCATTGTTCTCAAGCATAGCCCTAAGAGCCTCTTCCTCCGATTCTGCCGCATAGAATCTATCACAACTCTCTTTTATGAGGAGATCTATGCGACAGAGATCAACGGTGGGATGGAGGCGGGAAAGTTTTGGATCCTCTATAGGACCCACCGCCTCCATCCCACCCTCCACCGAACCACCAGGAGAGTCACGGGACTCCCCCGGTGGAATGACGATTCCAGGGGAGGAAACCTTTTTCCGGGATCCCTTTTTTCCCCCCTTCTTCACCTTACCTCTAATTTTATTAGCGGGGAGAGGAGAATTCTCCCCTCGTCCCCCCTCCTCCACGACTTCCATGGGGGACCCAACCGGGGGCCCCACGGGGACAAAAACCTCCACGTCCGCCGTCGAACCGCCAGGGGATAAAACCCCCGGCGGCCCGAGGGCGGACGCAGCCACTTCCTCAACAATAAAGGGGAGAGGAGGAGGAGAACCCTCCTCTCCACCCACCTCCCATCCTGCCCCCGTGGAGGACCCAGAAAGAGACCCCACAAGGGCAGGTTCCTTTGCACCCGCCGTCGACCCGCCAGGGGACAGAACCCCCGACGGCCCGAGGGCGGGCACAACCACCACCTCCACCGACTCCGCCAAGGAGCCGCGAGCCGGCAAAGCCCCGGCGGAGTCCACCTCCATGATTCCCTCGGCGGGAGAATCCTCCTCAAAGGGGTGATCCCCCCGCGGGGAAGAATCCACCTCCACAATAACCGGGGACGGGGGTGAGGCCCCCTTCCCCTTCTTCCTCTTCCTCCTCCCTCCCCCGCGACGGGGAGGGACCACGGGGCACCCATTCCCGCCAATTCTGTGGCGGGCCGGTAGCCCCGCGTCGGCACACTGGGGGCAGTGTGCGGCCGGCGCCGCACACGCCCCCACATGGTGCCCGTCCCCGCCGCACCGGAGGCAGGAACTGCCCCGGTCGACGGCGGACGGGCACCATCTTCGAATGTGCCCCCGCCCCAGGCACTTGAAGCACCTGGGGGGGGCACTTACCTCCGGGGAGGTCTGCGTCCCGACAGAACGGGACGCAGGCCTCCCCACGCCTCGAGCCACCGAGGCGTAGGACCTCGGTCCTACGCCTCCCGAGCGGCTCGGGGGGGCAGAACCCCCCGAGCACGCGCACCTCTTGTCAGAGAATTCCCCCTCTAGGAAGAGGAGGAATTTCTCAAAAATCCTCCAGACCGCAGTCTGGAGGAATCCGCCACACCCCGCAGTAGTGAAATAGTGCGGGGGGCCTGCGTCGCACCCCCCGCACCGCCCGTCGTCCGATGACGACACGGGAGGGGCCGGGACACTACCCCTCCCGCGCCGGCCCCTGGGGCTCCGAGACCCCTGGGGCGGTACGTTCTTCTTCGTGATCGTCATTATTCCATAAATTGTTATTTTTTAGCCTGGTTGTCTTCCAGGGGGGGGTTATTTCGGAGCCCCCCGCTCCTAGGCCAGTTGGTATAACCCACCTCACGAGTCTGGCCTACCCGGGTTTTTTAACATGGTTTTCCTTCCATGTGTGAGCTCTTAGACCCCTGGGATCTCTCCCAGGGGAGCCCCTCCACCACGGCAAGGTGGCTCACAACGGAGGGGTTCATAAAGTGACCTGGAGTTTTACAGTAATAACATATCTTGGTTGCTAAATCTGGACGAGAAGGATAATTAGGACCCGGTTGTCCTGGAACAAGAGGTTTTATAAAAACTCGTTGGGAAGTTTGTTGTGTGTTAAGATTTTGATTTGTATTCGCAATATTATTACTACTAGATGTTCTTGGCGGTGGTTGAACGGGATCGATACGAGAAGGTCGATTCGGAAAAACAGATCGCTTGCGTGAATTTTCAATTTCAATTACTTTAGAGAGTTGGATCGCGGCGACGACACTGTCCTCAAAGGTGTAGCATCGTTCTAATTTTACGCGTATTAAGAGTTCTGAAGGAAGGCCGTTAACAAAGCTTGTAGTTGCTGTCTGATCGATTTCGCGTTTCGTGTCGTTGTCTATAAAACCGGTTATTTCGCTTTCACCATCTATAATTGCGGAACGTAATTCTTGAACTCGCGATATATAATCAAAAATGTTTTTATTATGTCTCATATAAATATTTGCTAATTCGCTACTGATTTATTTCGCAACGGATTTATTTGGTCCAAAAATTAATCTTATTCGCCTGAGTAAGTCGCGGAGGTTATGGTATTCTATTCCTTCTATGGCCGCATAGGCGTGTCCTTGCAATCTGTTAATAATAAATTGGATTAAATTATTGGATTAAAGTATTCGTGATATTGAGGAATTAATTCTAATGCTCGTTTGCAAGCCTTGGTAAAACGAACAGCTGACATATTATGTCCATCAAATTTGGGGATTATATCGATCGCGTCTCTAAATCTGATAGGGGAAACTTCCTCGTCTGGACTTCGTCGTCTAGATATATTAGGAGTGTGACTATCTTCACGGCAGGTTTCGGTGATTCGCTGATTTAAAGTATTTATTTGTTCTCCCATCGTAGTCATCTGTCGCGTAAGTTGCTGAATTATTTGTGAATTAGGTATATCCTCGTTGCTCATATTTCTTGATTGCTGTTCTATCTCCTGTTGTCTTAATTGAATTGCTTGTGCTTGCTCCTTTAATCTTACTTCTTTTTCTGCTAATTGTTGTGCATATAATTCTATCTCTTCTTTGGTCATTGGTTTGTCAGTTGCAGATCTCGTCTGAGGCATCTTGATTTATGGAGTGTGGCCCCCATAAGAGGAGGAAGGTCAGGGCCTCACCGAAGCTCCGTACTCGCTCGTCCTCGAGCGAAACCGAAGGTGGGGCAACGACTAGTCTGATTAAGAGGGATCTGAGGGGGCGTTCCCCCAAAGATCCCTCTCACTTTGGCCAATATACCGCGCAAAAGTGTTACAAGCGGGCCAAGACGAAGAAAGCGCAGGACATTGAAAGGTCTGCTCTCAGGGCGTTGGACAGTTCCATCCCCGTCGATGAGACACCCGCCCGCGCCCGCAACCGCGCGGCCAAATGTAAAGAGGTCTCCGACGCCATTAAGGGGGCCTCTCTTGGACAGATCGAGAGTATGCTCACAGACCAGGTGGCCTTCATCAGAAAGGCGGCCACGTCCAAAGGGCTTCAGGGAACCATGGCGGGGAGTCTCCTTAGGGCCACTGCAGCCTTTGAGGTGGATATCCCCGCCCTGGTCACGAGAGGTGAGAGGCAGTATTACGACCCCCTCTCAGGAAGGGCCCCCACTCCAGAAAACGAGAGGGTGGCCGATGTGCTGGAGGCCAATCGCCGTTTAGAAGCGAAGGTCGCTGCACTTGAGGAGAGAATCAGAGAGATGGAGAGAACCTCCCCTCCACGATCGCCCCCCAAATTGAGACCTAGAGGGGGGCAAATGGAATTATTTACTGGAGGGGAGGAATTTCCTCCTCTCCCTGTTTCCCCGGTGGAGCGTCCGGTGGCGACGCGAGAGGAGCTGGACAGGTTCCCGGCTCTTCGACCGTCGCTTCTCGGTCGCTCCCCGGTTAGACTCCCGGAGGAGGCTCCTCCTCCGGGAATAACGGGACCGGGGTCCCCACATCTTAAGAAGGCAGTCACGGTGGAAGGCACGAACCTGGACGATATCGTGCAGGCCGTGTCCAAAGCCGTGACGAAAGATCTCATGCAGAAGTTCCCAACCTTGAGGGCTCCTTCAAAAGGGATCCCCAGTGATCAGGCCCACCCGGCACACTCGTCCAAAAAGGTCGCTCCCCCCTTGCCCAACACCGCTGAGGGGACCTCTTTTTCTTTCAAAAAGAAGAAAAAAGGAGGTGCCGTTTCAGCCCCTAAGAAGACGGCCTCTCGTCCCTCCATGACGGCCAGGGGGGGTCCCCCTGGGCCATCTGCGGCCCCGACGCCCACTCCGAGTCGCTCCGCTCCGGCTGTTCAGGAGACCTCCCCCAACTTCGTTGGGGGTACCCCACCGGCCGGGACGACTTGGAGTCAGGTTGTCGGGAGGAGGAGGAGCAAGGGGAAAAAGGCGGCAATTCCTGCCGCTCCCCCCCCCCAAGCAAGGAGGTTCTAACAGCTCTCCCCCCCCCCCTGGTCGAGGGGGAGACAGTAAAAAGAAGTCCTCCAAAAGAAGATCCCCCACGACGGCGGCGGTGACAATCACCTCCGCCGGTGGGGGATACGCGGAAATATTGGCTAAAGCCAAGGCCAGTATTTCCATCTCCGAGCTGGGCATAGAGAGGTTGCGGCCCAGGCGGGCCGCCACTGGGGCTATGCTGCTCGAGGTGTCCGGCTCGGATCAAGAGAAGAAAGCTGACAAGCTGGCCGATGGGCTTGTCAGCCTCTTCGAAGGCCAAGGGGGGATTCGAGTGGCTCGATCCGTCCGCACCGCAGATCTGAGGGTGCGGAACGTCGAGCCCTCGGTCACCTCCGAAGAAGTGGCTGAGGCTGTCTTAAGACAGGGGATGTGCCGCCCCTCGGATATCAGGGTGGGAGAAATTCGTCTCCATCCCAATCCGAGGGGTATGGGCACGGTGTTAGTTAAATGCCCAGTGGAGGCGGCCAGCCGGATTATCAAGGCAGGCCGCCTCCAGCTGATCTGGGCGTCAGCACGCGTTGAAATTCTGACGAAGCGCCCCCTCCAGTGCTTCAAATGTTTGGAGGGGGGCCACGTCAGGGCCAGGTGCACCAGTGACATTGACCGCAGCGGTTGTTGTTACCGCTGCGGAGCCGCTGGGCACCTGGCCAGCCGGTGCAACGGTCCGGTCTCTTGCGCGGTGTGTAAGGCCGCGAGGAGACCGGACCAGCACAGAATGGGGGGGCTGCCTGCCATCCCCCCAAGAAGAATAAGAAAAAGAAGAGCGGGGGGGTGGTGCAGGCGGCCACCCTTGCAGCTCCTGTTCCGGTTGCTGCTGCCCCGGCAGCGGCAACCGAACGCATGAAGGTGGACCCTCTCCCTCTCTCGCAGAGACAACGGTGGGAGAGGGATGTCCCCTCTATTAGGAGCGTCGAGTCTCTCGCCGCCTGCCGCGTAATAGTGCAACGCGTGGTGGGGGCGGTGCTCGACGAGAAAAAGGGATCCGGCAGAAAGGAGCCGACGGACGCATAAAATTCGCCTACATCAGGCTCCTCCAGGGGAATCTTAATCACGCCCGCCAGGCCCAGGATTTATTTATCCAGGACCTGGCGGAGCGTGATGCGGGTCTCGGTGTTGTGGCGGAGCCGTACCGCGTGCTGGGGAATAACCCCAATTGGTTGGGAGCCGCGGACGGCTCCGCAGCAATAATAAGAAGGCACTCCCCTCGCTCCCCCCCATCTCCCTTGTGGCGATGGGGCGGGGATTTGTCATCACGAGGTGGGGTGCCTTGTACGTAGCGGGGGTGTATGCGCCCCCCAGCAGGACCCTCTCCCAGTACAAAGTACTATTACGGGGTTTGGGGGATGGCATACGCCGATGCCTCCCCCACCCCGTGTTGGTGGCCGGGGACTTCAACGCCTGGTCTCGGGCGTGGGGTTCCCGGGCCACCAACGCTAGGGGAGAGGTCCTGCTCAGGTGGGCGGCGGAGCTGGGCCTCGTTTTACTAAACCAGGGGGCCCAGAGCACCTGCGTCCGCCCCCAGGGGGAGTCTATCGTTGACTTGACGTGGGCTATCCCGGGGGCGGCGCGTTTGGTCAGCGACTGGGGAGTGGCCAGGCGGGACACATTGTCCGACCACGTTCAAATTGAGATGAGCGTGGTGGCCACTCCCCGGGAGGTGCTACTCCGCCGCCAAAGGGGGGGCGCTACACCCCCCAAACGATGGTCCATCGCGCAGCTTGACCGCAACGGACTTTTGGCCTCCACTGCAGTTGAAACCTGGTCGGTGAATATTGCCGACCAGGTGGACGCCAATGTGGAGGCCGAGGAGGTCAGGGGCATGGCCGAGCGTCTATGTGACGCGGCCATGCCCCGTTGTAAGCCCGCCCCCCGCCGGGCCGCTTATTGGTGGTCTGAGGAGATTGCGGACCTAAGGCGCCAAGCCAATTTGGCGCGCCGCAATCTCCTCCGGGCCCGGCGGCGAGGGGCGGGCAGTGAGGAGCGTGCGGTGGCGCGCGGTGCGTTCCTTGCCGCGCGGAACGCACTGCGGGCGGCCATTTGCACGGCCAAGGCCAGGGCCTGGGGGAGTCTCATCGAGGAGCTTGACCAGGACCCCTGGGGGCGCCCTTACCGGATAGTATTGAATCGTTTACGTCCGGCGGCGCCCCCAATAACTGGAACTCTAGACCCCGAGTTTCTGGAAAAGGTGGTGGAGGCTCTATTTCCCCGAAGGGAAATTAATCTCCCTTCAAAAGGGGGGGCCTCCCCCCTGGAACCCAGAACTCGGGGTCACGGATGAAGAGTTCGTCCGGGCCGCTAAGAGATTGAGGGCCAAAGACCCCCGGCCCGGACGGGGTTCCTGGTCGGGTTTGGGCACTGGCACTTGGTGAGGTGGGTGCCCGCCTAAGGCGTTTGTTTGACACATGCCTCAGGACGGGCACCTTCCCCTCCTTGTGGAAGCAAGCAAGACTCGTGCTGCTCCGCAAGGAGGGGAAGCCGGCGGATGCACCATCGGCCTATAGACCGATTTGCTTGCTCGATGAGGTCGGCAAGTTCTTCGAGCGAATTATCGCTGGCCGACTCATCGAGCACCTGTCGCGGAACGGTCCCGACATCAGTCGGGACCAATTTGGTTTCCGAGAGGGCCTTTCAACGACCGACGCAATTATGTCGCTCAAGGCCCTCTTGGACCAAATAACCGGGGAAGGAGACGTGGCGTTGGCAGTATCCTTGGATATTGTCAACGCCTTTAACTCCCTCCCCTGGGAGGCAGTTGGGGAAGCAATGGCTTACCATGGCTTCCCCCAGTACCTGAAGGACATAGTCTTAGACTATTTCCGCGACAGGCAGCTCCAGTATACCAATAAACTGGAGCTGGCAATCGGTAGGCCGATTCATTGCGGGGTCCCGCAGGGGTCCGTGCTGGGGCCCCTGCTATGGAACCTCACATATAATAAGGTGCTCCGCACGGCGCTCCCCTGGGGCAGTCGTCTGCTGTGTTATGCAGACGACACGCTTGTACTGTCCCGGGGGAGCAACTGGACGAAAGCGCGTGACGGTGCCAGCACCGTCGTCCGCGCTGTCGTGCGCTCCATACGGCAACTAGGTATGGAGGTTGCCCCAGCAAAGACAGAAGCTGTCTACTTCTACAGTAAGGAAAAGGGGCAGCCTCCCCCCACCCAGCTCTGGGTGGGGGACGTCCGCGTCCAGGTGGGGCCCACTCTTAAGTACTTAGGCCTTAACTTGGATGGGCTTTGGGGGTTTCAACACTTTGACATCGTAACCCCCAGAGCCGACAGGATGGCGGTAAGTTTAAGCCGCCTCCTGTCGAACGTCGGTGGTCCAGGCGGCCGCGTGCGCCGCCTATATGCCAACGTGGTGCAATCGGTGCTCCTTTATGGAGCACCGGTATGGTCCGAGGCCGCGGCGGCCAGCCGCAAAATTCAAGCTGCTCTCCGGCGAGTTCAGCGGCGGCTGGCCATTCGCGCGGCTCGGGCCTATTGCACCACGTCGTATACGGCAGCCACGGTCCTGGCGGGCTCCGTCCCCATTGTTCTCTCGGCCAATGCGTGCGCTGAAGTGTATCGGCGCACGAGGAGGCCGGGAGGTGTGGGGCGGGCCCGTCTCGCACCAGGGACCGTGGCCAGGATAAGGAGTCAGGCCCTTGGGAAGCCTCCCTTTGGAGCGCCTCGGCGGGCAAGTGGACCATCGACGCCATCCGGCTCTACTTACCCGAATGGGTGGATAGGTGCGGACGCGGACTGTCGTACCATGCGACGCAGATATTAACAGATCACGGCTGCTTTGGAGCCTATCTGCGTCGCATTGGCCGGGAGCGCACGACGCGGTGCCATCACTGCGCGGCCGGCAGGGACTCGGCGCTTCATATCCTGCGGGATTGTCCCGCTTGGGACACGGAGCGCCGGGCCCTATCCGAGTGTATTGGCACCGAAGACCTCTCCCTACAGGGTGTAATCCCAAAGATCCTGGAGGGAGAGGCGCATTGGAACGCGTTCGTCTTCTTCTGCGGCAAAGTTATGTATCGCAGAAGGAGACGGCAGAACGCATAAGGAGAGGGGAGGTGGAGGTGGTGCCTCCATTCTCCCCCTCCCAAGGAGAGGATGACGGCGACGGGGATCCGCCGCCCCCTCCATCTCTTAGGAGGGTCAGGCGGATTCCCCTTCGCCGCCTCGCGCATATGCGCAGCTAATAGAGGCGGGGTCCCCCCGGGGGCATCCCCTTAAGGGATGCACTAGATTAGGGACCCCGCCCTCATTTCAGAGACTCGGTGTGCGTAGGCACACATACATAGAGAGGAGGTATCTTCCTGGGTCTTAAAAGGGGGGAACTCCTCAAATTCCTGTAGTTCGCACGCCCGGGTTCCGGGCGTGCGATGCTGAGAGGTGGGGAGATCCCGAGAGGCACCCAGCTGGGTGCTCCATGTAAAATTAGGGATTCCCCTCTCTTTTTTTTTGTTATCCCAGGGGAAATCCTTTATGGATACCCGAGAGATCCGGGGGGGCTTCTCGGGTTATGTGGGACTCACCGGAGGGGAAAGAAGTTCCCCTCCGGCATACCCACTAAAACCCCTGGGGGTGACCTTCCTTGGCCCATAAAGAGGGGGAGCAGGGTATCGCCATAAAGCATTCTTCCTGCTCCCCCTCGGGCGTGGCCGTAAGGCGGCCTCTATCCTGGGAGAGGGAGTGCAATGCACTCCCTCCCCAAAGTAATTACCTGACCCGGGGAAGGTCCGGTCACCAGGAACCTTCTCCCGCCCCCCTAGATGTTAGAAGGGGGGCCGCCCCCTGATGGTATGGGGCTAGGGACGACTGGGGGCCCCCGCCCCCAGCCGTCCTTTCTTTATCCGCCTCTTCGCCTTGGGGTGGAGGTCAATGGGAGGACCCTCTCCATCCTCCAACTCCTCGGCAAAGAAACAGTTTGCCTCTAAACAGAAATCGGGGGGGGGAGCGCCCCCAAGGCTTTTACCCCCCCCCCGATTCTTCCACAACTACACCCTCCGAGCCTCGGCTCAGGGGCACCTCCTCCCGAAAACACTAAAGCCCCCATGCGAGGAACCTTTCCACCATGGCGTCGGCGACAGCCTGGATATAGCCAACACTCTCTGACCCGTTAGGGAGGATGGTGGCGAGGAGTTGTATCCCCTCGTCCCCCACCCCGGTCATGGTCTTCCGCGACACGAGCGTTCAAACGATGGACCTCAATCTGCACGTACCGGAACAGCTTCTCATTCCTCGGGAGTACGTGTTCCAATCTTTCCCGAGGGGACCGAAAAAGGTCCTCTCCGGGCCAGCCCTCCCAGGAAAGGGGGCGGTGGAGTAGCGCAAAGGCAACAGACCTCATTACACCCCCCACCCCCTCACCACAAGGCGGCCCAAGAGAAACCGGTATCTCCTTCAAGTCAGGGGGGGAACTACCAATTCCCCCCGTCCTTACCCTTGGGAGAAGCCGTGACTCCCCCCTTTTTTCTTTTGTTCCCTTTGTCCTTCTTAGACAAAGGGGAGGAGACTACGTCCAAGGACGCCGCCCCCACCTCCTGCTCCGTTAAGCGGAGCAGACTAACAGTAGGAAGGAGGCAGGAGAGTTTATCGTCTCCCTCCTCCTCTTTCCCACCCACCTCCACGGGGGGCAGGGGGATCTCTCCCCCTCCTCCCCACCAACCTCCAAGGAGGAGAGAGGGGATTCCTCCCTCTCTCCCCCATCCGTCTCCATAGGTACCCCAGAAGGGGGCACCACAACAACCGGCCTCATGGAGGCCACCACCGTCTCGGCGGATGAACCGCTTACCTCGGTGGCGACCTCCATGGGCTCGCCAGGGGGGGAAACCGACTTGGGGAGGGTCCCAGAACTTGGGAGTACCCCCCCAGGCTCCCCTAGGGGAATTACGGCCCCCCTCCTGGCCCTCCTCCTTTTTCTCTTCCCACCCCCACTCCGGGGAGGGACTACAGGGCACCCGCCCCCACCAATGCGGTGGGAGGCGGGAAGCCCAGCTTCCTCACACTTGGGGCAATGTGCGGCCGGAGCCGCACCTGAGGCAACAATTGCCTCGGTCGGCGGTGGAGGGACACCACCTCCTAATGTGCCCCCGCCCCAGGCACTTAAAGCACCTGGGGGGGCACCAACCTCCGGGGAGGTCTGCGTCCCAGTCGTCCTATGGGACGCAGACCTCCCGCTTCCTCTTCTAACCACCGAGGCGTAGGACCCGGAAGCCCTACGCCTCCATTACCACTCGGGGGGCTCACCCCCCCCAAGCACCCACATCTCAACCACGACAGCTCCTCCAAAAGGAGGAGGAGCCTTTCAAGGGCGGCGCTCCTGACAAGTGTCAGGAGGGTCTCACCACTCCTCGCTGTAGCCCTATAGTGTGGGGCGCCAGCGGAGCCCGCCCGTCGTCTGATGACGACATGGGGGGGGGGGGCTAGGACGCTATCCCCCCTACGCCGGCCCCTGAGGGTCCGAACCCTCTGGGGCGGTACGTCTTTATCTTTACTCGTCATTTCCATCATAAAAATGTAATTTTTTTACGTGGTTGTCTTCCACGGGCGGGTTATTTCGGAGCCCCCCACTCCTAGGCCGGTTGGTATAACCCTCCTCACGAGTCCGGCCTACCCGGGTTTTTTAACATGGTTTTCCTTCCATGTGTGCGCTCTTAGACCCCTGGGATTTCTCCCAGGGGAGCCCCTCCACCACGGCAAGGTGGCGCACAACGGAGGGGAGGGATTCCCCCCCTGGGAAGGGACTATCTCCCCCAATTGGTAAACTAGCCAGGAGGGAGACTTTATTCTATCTCCCTCCTGGCTGAGTGTGGCTACCCCGGGGGCTGGGGCCCCCAGGGTGCCACGGCCCCCCCCAATAACATCGGGGGGGGGGGGGGAAGGCCTCGGGGTGCCGGGCCTTCCCCAATAAGTCGGATCCTGGGGGAGAGGATGATTTATTCCCTCTCTCCCCAAGTGGAGGCCGTTACGACGGCCAGCCCGAGGAGTGGGTGGAAGTATACCACTGGTGATGCCCACTCCTCTCAGGGGCTGAGGAATGGCACCCCGGGGAGGTTTTAGTGGGTATGCCCAGGGGGGCTGTTTTCCCTTTGGGTGAGTCCCACATAACCCTAGGGACCCCCCAGGGTCTCTAAGGTACCTATAAAAGGTTTCCTCCTCGACAAAAAAAAGGTTATGTATGACAAAATATGGTGTTCCTAAATCTAGTTTATATGAATATCGATAGTTACGTTATGTTTACATGGGTTCAAGATAAAAATGCAGCGGCGGGATAATTCGTTCTTAACAATACGTAATATAAGCAAGATTATGACAAGCGGAATAATTATAACTATAATAAGAAGCAAGAATATATGAATATAGTAATAATTTGATGCAGTAATCAATTTTTAAATTTGATTAGCGGGGACGTTAACATCTCCCCCCTATTTTTGAACAAATCCCGATGGTTTCGTAGGGATTTGTTCTAAACCATCGAGTTAGTTTTTCAACGCATCGTACGGGTTTGCATTTAAAGCGTTCATATTTACTGTATTTGCTGTTCTTTCACGTTGAATAAAGCTGGACGTCGTGGAACCTAAGGTCACGACGGTGGGGTGAGAAGTACGATGTGTTGTAACGGCAAGATCATTGGTATGGTAAAGTTCAACGGTGGGATCTGAAATACAATGTAATTCGGTACCGGGATGTAGTGATGCAGCGGTGGAACGGTTTAAAGATAAAGGTGTTGGCACAGCGGGATCCTCTGCTTGGCCTTTTCTTCGTGGAGGTCCATTTGTCAAATGAAGTAGTAGATGTGTTAATGAGCTCCATATAGCTCCCAATAAATGTAGGCTGCAACCGTACACAGTATGCAATGCATATCCGTGTATTCTGGTGTCTATAATTAGTTTCACTATTCTTATTATCATAAAAATTCCAATAACTCCAGCAGTTGCTGAGCCAAAACTAACAAATCCTTTCCAAATGCGAGAAGTAGCACTGTCGATGATTTTATTAAAGGATGCTTCGTCGATCAGATTATAAACGGAAACACCATCTGTATTAATCGGATATCCGGTGATTCTTCTAGCAATTTCGTTAAGAAGGGCTGGTTTCTCTGCATGAAACATGATATGGTCTCTTAATTTTTCAATATCCTTTTCAGAATAAATTCCACTGACGGCCAATGGTCCGGGAATCGCGTAGTTCCATGATAATTTCTCTATTACATCTAGGATAATCTCCGACGTGGTCGCGTAACCGGTCCTTGGGCCCGGTGGTGCGGGTAACGGAGGTCGCACTCGTACGCTCGAGCGTGCGGAGGGGTTAAGGACACACTGTCCCGAGTCCTTTATAATTCGATTTAGGGGCACTGAACGGCGGATCGTCGTGGCCGAGCGGTTAACCGGATCGATCGGGCGCGTTAAGGTACCTGAGTACTCGGCGCGTGGCGGAATTGGGAGGAGAATGAGAGGATAATAAGAAAAAGAAAACAAGAAATTAAATTGTCATCCTTATTAATTAGCTTATTATTTATTCGAGGATGATTACTTCATAATTATAATTATCTTTCGTCATCAGTTTAATGTGCAAAGGTGGCGACGGCGTTTCTACCTTTACGATTCTCGGTTTCTGCCGACGAAGCCGTTCGTATACTACTTGAATATCGTCGTCTAAATTTGGTTTAGGGTGGTGTAGCCGTTCGTATACGATTTGTATGTCGTCGTCTTCAGGGGAAGTCAGTCGCTTGAATTCCTGCTGTATGAAGTTAGGGTCTGGTGCAGGTAGAGGATAAGCCCTTGCGGTATAAAGCCATTTGAGGGCTCGTCTTAGTTGGCGGATTCGCCCGGACTGACGGGAACGCCCCATAAGCTAATAAAACGAGCCATTGTGATTAAAGGTCACCAACAGTAATGTTTGTTCAAGGTACTATACTTACGTATTTGGAACGCCCTTTGGTGAAAGCGAGGAAATTTGGATAACAGTACGCTTCTTGGTAAAAGCGCGCAAGAAGGATCTGACTCGTAGTACGCCCCTTGGTGAAGGCGCGCTACCTGGATGGGTGAATCAGTCACTGTCGGTTACTCAGCTCGTTAATTAGTCACAAATACAACGCGAAGAAGGAATGGCTTGTTCCACTATTTTTCAGATTCAGTGTCCGGTCTATAAGAATGGTACTTACCGTGATTGCGGAAGACACTGGTACACCTGCTCGAAGACCCTTAGAGACGGGTGATGTGGCTTCCCAGTGGATTTGGCGCGTGAAGTGAGAAACAATTAAAAGGAAAGAACAGTCATAAAAGAAGAACAAGATTTATTCGCTAACAACACTAGTTTTACAATAAAAGTATAAAGTATAACTGGCTCTAATTTATCCTCGAAATGAACTGACCGAATAATAAATAACGAATTCACTTCGTGGTCTATGAGCGTGATATATATACCCGGCGGTTGTATATTAATCTGACATTGCCAGCATGACGGGATCATGCTTGGTATTAAGAAAAAATAATACTAATATTAGTCAATATTAGTTTGGTCAACAATCAACCTATTTCCTTGTTTGGAAGTGTTATGTATATTGATTTCAATTTGAATAAACAAAAATAACACAAATCCAACGGTTCTGTCTGTTGATTATTCACCCTACCTAATAATATGTCATACAATAATTAAAGCTTATAATACTTGATCAATATGCAAAGTTATTCCATGTATCATTAACAATATTACTATAAATCTAAGGATGAAACAACTATTAACATTAATACATTATCATAATCTAAGAATAAAGTGAAATAATCTCTGAGTATGCGTAACAATAGATAATTAACCCATGGAACCACTTTACACTATATACATATATCATACATATAACATAAATCAGCTATAAATCAATATAAACTAAAGAATGATTGATTAATTACCTATTTTGAGGTTGATCATAATTGATTATAATAATTAGAGTTGATTATAATAATTAAAGCTATACTATAATAATAATGGTTAATCAATATGCAGGGCTATCCAATGCATCATTAATGGTATTACCATAAATCCAACAGTATATGAGTGAAATAATAGATAATCAATGCATGGGATCACTCTGCAATGCTATCAATATATAAATTAATATAACAAGGAATGTTGATCAATCACTTATATTATTTAACCATGTTCCATCTAATATCTGGTGTACGTTCATATATATATATATACACATATATACATAGATATACATCATACATATGTCTTCATGTGCAATTAGACTTATTGAATGCTTGCCAATTAAGTGACAAATTCGCTTTCATGTATGAATATACATGCACATACATATGCAGATGTCTTGCCTACTATAAAGAAATAATAATAATTAAGTAAGTTGAAATAACACCTAATTAATACATCCGGTTATTTCCTATACTGCTACCACATTTTCACCGTCATTACCATCTTGATATCGTTATTATAAGAGAGGCACGCTCGATAATGATCTCCAGTTCAAATAAATGTAATGAGTAACTCCTTTTTTTTTTGTTCACGAAGAGGAAACCTTTTATAGGTACCCTAAGGAACTCTGGGGAGTCCCCTAGGGTTATGTGGGACTCTCCCGGGGGACAAGTCCCCCGGGCCTACCCACTAAAACCTCTCCGGGGTGCCTTTCCTTGGCCCATAGTGAGGGGGAGCAGGGTATCGCCAATCGGCATTCGTCCTGCTCCCCCTCGGGCATGGCCGCCAAACGGCCCCTGCAGGGGGAGAGGGCAAATACCCCTACCTCCCCGCTGCCTATGTAAGTTATATACTGGGGAAGGTCCGGCACCCCGGAACCTTCCCCGCCCCCGATGTTAGTGGGGGCTGGAGCCGGCCAGGAGCTCCAGCTCCTGACCGACCCCCCACTGGGGGGAATGTAACGTTCCCCCCCCAATCTAAACAAAAGGCACATAGGGGAAAGGGGATAGGTCCCCTCCCCCATAGGGCCCCCCCCCGGGCTGGAGAAAAATTCCCCAGCCCTTAGGGAGGGGGACCACTAAGATCACCTCTTCCTCTTTTTCTTTTTGGCCCCTCCAATCTTTGGGGGGGGGGGGTCAAAATATCTCCTGGGTGGGTCAAGTGCGGGCCACCCACTTGCGACGGCCCACCTTTTAAAGGCCGCGGCCGTCTCCTCCTCGCTTACCGCCTCCAGATAGCACTTGTGAAGCTCATCGAGTTTCCTAAGGCGGACTGTGGGGGGAGGCGGGATAACTTGGGGTCCTCCTTCGGATCCCACGCCTCCACCCCAGCTTCCTCCAGTTCCACAGAAGAGTCCGAAGCCTCCCTCGTGGAAACTGCGGCATCAGGGGGCCCTTCAAGCAAGGGCCCCTTAGCCGCCACCGACTCCTCCAAGACAGATAGGGGAAGAGGAAACACCTCCCCCCTCCTTTCTTCCTCCCTTCCTTTCTCAGGAATGGAAGGGTTCGCGGCCTCTCTCAAAGAGGAGGCCGCCTCCTCCTCTTCACTTAGAGGGAGGGACGCCCTCCCCTCAATGTCCGCCACCGAGCCAGCGGGGAACGCACTCCCCGCCGACTCGGTAACATCCTCCACCTCCATAATCTCCCCTACGGGAGAATCCATCCCGGGGGGCGGATCCTCCCGCAGAGGAGAATTCACCTCCATGCTCTCCACCTGGGGAGGAGACACCCAAAACGATGGGGGCGCCTCCCCAGGCACCCTGGGAGGGGCAGTAACCTCCCCGCCCCTTTCCTTCTTCTCCTTTTTTTTCCTCCCCCCTCACGGGGGGGAACCACGGGGCACTCGCTCCCACCAATTCGGTGGGAAGCAGAGTGCCCTTCCTCCGAGCATTTGGGGCAGTGTGCGACTCTCGCCGCACACGCCCTAACGACGTGGTGTCCTTCCACCCCACACCGGAGGCAGCAATTGCCTCGGTGGTGGAAGGACACCACCGTCTTACATGTCTTCTCACCAGGCACTTATAGCACCTTACATTAGTAGCCTCCGAGAAGGTCTGAGTCCCGACCGTCCGTGTGGACTCAGACCTCCCACCCCTCCTTACGACCAAAGCGTAGGTCCCGGTAACCCCCCGCCCCTCGTCGGGCGGCTTATTGGTGGTCGGAGGAAATAGCTGGCTTGCGGTCGGAGGCTAACAGGGTCCGCCGCTATTTCCTCCGGACCCGTGCCCGGCGAGGGACGCCGGGCTACGAGGAGAAGACTGCCGTGGCGCGCAGCAAGTACTTAGCCGCAAAGTACTCGCTGCGGACAGCCATTGGCAGGGCCAAGGCCAAGGTCTGGGACGAGCTCCGAGCGGACCTCGACCGGGACCCCTGGGGGCGCCCATACCGGTTGGTACTCAACAAACTCCAACCGGCGGTGCCCCCGATCTCGGAGAGGTTGGATCCAGATTTCCTCGGCCAGGTGGTCAATAAACTTTTCCCCGTAAGGGATAATCACATCCCGGAGGAAAGGGTTCCTCCCCCCTGGTCCGAGGAAATGGAAATTACCGAGTTGCCTCTCCGAGGCAGCCAAGAGACTGGGGGCTGCCAGCAAAGCCCCCGATCCGGATGGGGTTCCCGGTAGAGTATGGGCCTTGGCCTTCGGCGAGGTACGTGCCCGTCTGAGGCGGCTGTTCAACGCCTGCCTCAAGACGGGCACGTTCCCCTCCACGTGGAAGAGCGCCAATCTGGTGCTCCTCCACAAGGAGGGGAAGCCGGCGGAGCAGCCTTCGGCTTATAGACCAATTTGTCTGCTGGACGAGGCCGGCAAACTATTCGAAAGAATCATTGCCGGCCGGATCGTCCAGCACTTGTCGCGGAAGGGTCCTGACCTTCACCGGTCGCAGTACGGGTTCCGGGAGGGCCGATCAACAGTAGACGCAATCTCGCGTCTGAAGGCCCTCTCGGACCAGATAGTGGGGGAGGGAGGGGTCGCGTTGGCGGTATTCTTGGATATCGTCAACGCGTTCAACTCCCTAACCTGAGAATATGTGGGGGAGGCCCTCGAGTACCATGGCCTCCCCCTATACATACGGGCTGTTATCGAGGACTACTTCCGCGACAGAACGCTCCAGTTTAGAGACCAACTGGAGCGTTCAAGCCGAAGGCCTATGTACTGCGGGGTTCCGCAGGGGTCAGTTTTGGGGCCCTTATTGTGGAACCTCGCGTACAATAGTGTGCTCCGCACGGCGCTCCCCCTGGGCTGCCACCTCATCTGTTACGCAGATGATACTCTCGTGGTAGCTCGGGGGGAGAACTGGTCGAGTGCCCGGGATGCGGCTAACGCCGCTACCCGGGCCGTGGTGTGCTCCATCCGAGGTATGGGACTCGAGGTCGCTCCACAGAAAACAGAGGCCATGTTTTTCTATAACAGGGCCTCGGGGCGGCCTCCCCCCACCGAAATATGGGTGGGGGGAAACCCACGTCCGGGTGGGGCCCCAGATCAAATATCTGGGCCTCATCCTGGATGGGCTCTGGGGATTTGAACAACATTTCGTTCAAACGATCCCCAGAGCGGACAGGATGGCGGCTGCGCCAGGCCGCCTCCTGCCCAATGTGGGTGGTCCAGGTTCCAAAGTACGGAACTTATACGTGAACGTCGTGCAATCGGTGCTGATGTACGGGGCACCGATTTGGGCCGGGTCTGTAGTCAAGAGCCGGCGCACTCTGGCGATAGTCCATCGCCGGCTCGCAGTGAGACTCACCCGGTCCTATTGCACGACGTCATTCGCGGCGGCTACGGCCCTGGCGGGCATTATCCCGGTCGAATTTCTCGCATCCTCGTACGCCTCAGTTTAAGGGCGTACGAGGAATGCCGAGGGTACCGAGAGTGCCCGCCTAAAACCAGGGGCCGTGGCCAAAATAAGGCAAGACGCCCGCCGAGAGGCCATCAGACGCTGGCAGAATGCCTTACGAGGCCTCGAAGCGGGCAAGTGGACCACCCGCGCCATCCGGCCCTGTCTGCCCCAATGGGCGGGCAGTCGCGGACGTAGGTTAGGGTTTCACCTGTCACAGGTGCTTACCGATCACGGTTGTTTCGGTAAGTACCTGTGCAGGATCGGAAAGAAGCACACCGAAGAATGCCACCACTGTGCGGCCAGTCGGGACACGGTGGAACACACTCTTTGTGAGTGTCCAGCCTGGGAAGAGGAACGCCGTGCCCTGACTGCAGTGGTCGGCGGAGACCTCTCCCTCCCAGCGCTTGTTAGACAAATGCTGGAGGGAGAGGTCAAATGGCGCTCCGTCTCGGACTTCTGCGTCAAAGTTATGACGCAGAAGGAAGAGGCGGAGCGCATCAGAAGAGGGGAGATTGTTGTAGAGGCATCTCTCCAAAATAGCGGCAGCAGCGACGGCGATGATAGCAGCGGCGGTAGGGGTCCCCCCCTCCTTCAGTCAAGAGGAGGATCAGGGGTATCCCCTACCGTCGCTTTGCCCACTTACATGGGGCGTGAGAGCCGCTGGGCCCCCCAAGGACCGAACAAACCTGTTTGGTTCAAGTTGGGGGACCCAACGGACCGTTTCCTTTGCAGGAAATATTTCTGGAGAGCTCCCTCAATAGGGCGGCTTCTCTATTGTTCCCCCTTATGGGGACTCGTGTAGGTAGATGTAGGGTCCCCTTCCCGGGCTGAGTCTCACCGTCGATTCATACAACCTGGGAGGGGACTTCCACACCAATCCTCCCTCACAGGAGGCGATTATTGGAGGGGGACCGCTGTTCGTGGGTGGGCTAGACTGAGTGCCTGGCCCACCCCCTGGGGATCCCCCTCCCTACAACGAGATGGTCTTTGATGCTGGGAGAGACACCTCTCCCAGCCGGGGGCCAGCCGAGAGCGGGGCCTTTCTGGGCGGTGGGGGCCGTTGGAGCCCGGCTCCCTCCCCAACCAATTAACTTGAAGAGGCCCAAGTCTTTCAAGGGCCAGCCCGGAAGGGAGAGAGAAGCATGCCGTATGGTGATTTCTCTCCCCCTCCCACTAAGGGCATGGGAAGGCTACCCCGGGGGGGTTTTAGTGGGTATGCCGGTTAGGTCCTGCTTGACCTAACCGGAGACTCCCACATAACCCGAGGGGTTCCCCCGAACCCCTCGGGTATCTATAAAAGATTTCCCCCTCGTTAACAAAAAAAAAAAGGTCCCGGTAACCCCGGAGCCCACGCTTCCCGTGTTACTCGGAGGGGCACGCCCCCCAGAGCACACACACCTAGCCCTCTGCTCCTCCTCCTCGAAAAGGCGGAGGAGCCCAACCAAGGCTCTCCGGGCCAAGGTCCAGAGAGCCTCACCACTCCCCGCAGTAGCCAAGTAGTGCGAGGCGCCTGCGTTGCACGCCCCGCACCGCCCGTCGTCCGATGACGACGTAGGGGGGGGCCGGGACCATACCTCCCCTACGCCGGCCCCTGAGGCTCCGCAACCTCTGGGGCGGTACGTCACAACTCTTATTATTCATCCTATCATAAAATGTAATTTTTTAACGTGGTTGTCTTCCACGGGGGGTTATTTCGGAGCCCCCCACTCCTAGGTCGGCTGGAATAACCCTCCTCACGAGTCCGACCTACCCGGGTTTTTTAACATGGTTTTCCTTCCATGTGTACGCTCTTAGACCCCGGGAGAGTTTCCCGGGGAGCCCCTCCACCACGGCAAGGTGGCGTACAACGGAGGGGGTCGTAAAGACCACCTCAATCAGGAGGTGGTCCGAAAGTGTTTCTCGCTCGGCCACCTTCATGCCTGCACTAAGCGTGCCGCCCCCGGGGTCGCCCAAGTCAAGTCGATAATGGACTCCGCCTGGGAACGGACGCAGGTGCTTCTGGACCCCTCGTTTAACAATGAGAAGCCCAGCTCCGCCGCCCAGGACAGCAAGATCTCGCCCCTGGCGTTGGTGAGCCGGGAACCCCAAGCCGTAGACCAGGCTGAAGTCCCCGGCCACAAACATGGGATGGGGGAGGCATCGGCGAATGCCGTCCCCTAATTCCCGAAATTGTTGTTTAACTTCGGGGCGAGATCTGCTGGGGAGGGGCGTAAACCCCCGCCACATAAAAGGCACCCCACCGCCCTATAACGAATCCTCTCCCTACCACCACTTGGTAGATAGGGGGGACCGCGGGGAATGCCTTCTGATTATGGCCGCGGAGCCGTTCGTCGCCACGACCCAATTGGGATTTGGGTCGGGCACGCGGTACGGTTCCGCGACCACGCCTAGCCCAGCATCACGCCCGGCCAGGTCCTGCAGGAACAAGTCCTGGGCCTGCCGGGCGTGATTCAAATTGGCCTGGAGGAGTCTGGTGGACATTATTGCTGGTCCATCGGTTCCTCCAGGCCTTCTTCTACTATATCCATGACTGCCGGGGCAGCCACAATCACCTTAATGGCTGCCTCAGTAGCCAAGGTCTCTACCTTTTTTATCGTAGAAAGAACCCTCTTCTTTCTATCCCGTTGGGGGAGGGGCTCTTCCACGTTACCCCCTGAAGGGGAGAGGAGGGCCGGGCGCCGAGGTCGTCCCCACCTCTTTCTTACTTTTTCTTTTGGGGGGCTTACATGCTGGGCTCCCCATACGATGACCGTCCGGTCTCCCGACGGCCTTGCACACCGCACAGGAGACCGGCGCGGTGCACTTTCCGGCCAAGTGTCCCGCGACACCGCAGCGATAGCAACTATCGCTGCGGTCCACATTGGGACACTTGACCCTAACATGGCCACCCTCCAGGCATCTGAAGCACTGGAGGGGGCGTTGGCTTAAGAGGTCGACTCCCGACCGACACCAGCTGTAGCTGGAGTCGACCTCTTTGAGCGACCTTGTTCGCCGCCTCTAGCGGGCAGCGCACCAGGGCAGTGCCCATGCTTCTCGGAAACGGGGAGGGTTTGATGTCCCCCACCCTGATCTCCGAGGGAAGACAACCGCCCTTGGCCGCCACCGCCGTCGAAATCTCCTCCGCGGTAGCCGAGGGCTCTACACCGCGGAGGCAAATATCCGCCATTTTTCGGGGGCGGTCAACCTGTACCCCTGGTTTGTTTGCAAACAGACTGGTCAGACTCTGGGCCAGCCTGTCCGCTTTTTCAATCCTCTCCGGGCCGGCCACTTCGAGGACCATTGCCCCCGTCCCTCTCCCTACGTCTCTGAGCCGTAAACTGCCCAGAATGGGAGGGGTCCTTAGGAGGGCGCCCCCTGGGATTCTTTTTTCCCACCTTTGAAGTGGGGCTAATTGCCTCCACCCAGTGATGTAAACTTGCAGACCGAACAGCACGCTGTAGTAGGTGGTGGGGATAGAGTGGGGATGGCTGTTCGTGGGTGCCAGCGCTCGGCCAGCGTCGGGCGGTAGAAGAGTGTCGACATATAGTTCTCTCGCTTTCTTTGCCGAACGCGTCGTCGAACGTCTCGGCTAGCGCTCGGCCAGCATCGGGCGGTAGAAGAGTGTCGACGTATAGTTCTCTCGCTTTCTTTGCCAAACGCGTCGTCGAACGTTTCGGCCAGCGCTCAGCCGGCGTCGGACGGTAGAAGAGTGTGTGTGTGGTATGTGTGTGTATTGGTATTGTGTATGTGTGTGTGTGTTGTATGTGTGTGTGTGTGTGTGGTGTGTGTGTGTGTGTGTTTTAAAGACAATATAATATTTTCAGTGTTATGTATATATATTGTAGGAATTGGAAAATGTGATGTATTTCGAAATCATTTGTCGGGTATGTTGATGTTCTGCGCGAGATGTGTTTGTTTGTTGAGTGACTCTTATGTCCTGTTGGGGAATGTGGTATGCGAGCGCGCGATTTCGGGACCACCGAATCTGCGGGGTGTCATTGCCTGATTGGCCCACGTATTTTCGGATGGGCAGTATAAATGGCCTTTCGCGGTGTCGAGAGACAAGAGAGCCCGCCGGATTCCGCGAAAGCAACAACGTGTGACGCGGGCTTAGAACAGAGCAAGTTTGTATTTCTCGTAATAAAGCTAGTTGTAGAAGTTATCAATATACACGAGATTCGTTCCTTTGTTCCTTAATAAAATCATAATACAATACGCAGACCTACAAAATTTGGGGGCTCGTCCGGGATTGAACTGAGATAGACGTAGACGAGTTGCAGTAATTCTGAGTGCGATAACGTTGGCCGGGAGTACGGTGACGCTGAGCGCGATAGCGCTGGTCGTGAGTGCGGAAACGCTGTGACAGAGTGAGACGCAGAGTAGGCGGTAAGGTAGCGAGAGACGCTATGAGTCCTACGAAGAACCCTGCCGATTTTACGGTCATGTCGCTTAAAGAAAAACTGAAGGCTATGGGATTGAGTACGGCAGGAACAAAAAACGAATTAATAAATCGTCTGATGGAGGCGGATCCGACGGGCAATTGGCTTCATGAGTCAGACGATGTGCAAAATGATCTAACGCACAATGAAGAGCAGGATGCATTGGAGACAGCCGGCGTAAGCGAGATGGAGGGAGCACAGCGAGAGATAGAGATGCTCCGGAGAGAGAGAGGGCTTTTGGAGCGAGAGCTTGCGGTGGCGCGGCGGGAGGCGGAGCTTCTTCGGGAGAGGGGAGGAGGGAGAGAGGTTGAGACGGAGCGCATGAGGGCCGGGCGGGTGACGGATCCGACGGAGATGATGGGGATGACGGCGCGGGTCGGCATAACGGCTGTTGCCGAGTTATTGGCACATTTTGACGGGACGAGTGATTCCTGGGAGGTGTGGGAGAGGCAGGTGCGTCTACTCGTGACTACTTACAAACTGCAAGACGAAATGACGAAGATATTAGTAGGCTCACGACTCAAAGGAAGGGCGGCTGAGTGTCTCGAGAGTGTCTCGGCAGGTTCCGCTCGAGACCTGAGCATATCGAGATGTCGACAAACGATCTCTTATTGGCAATGAAGAACATGTTTGATCACCGTCCAAATAGAGTAGCGCGAAGGAGAGAATTTGAAGGGCGCATGTGGAGAAAGGGCGAGGCCTTCGGCACGTACATGCACGACAAAATTATCCTGGCGAACAGGGTGCCTGTTGAGGAGAGCGATCTCGTCGATTATATTATCGATAGAATAGCGGATCTGAATCTGCAGAATCAAGCGCGGATTCAGGGATACACGACGACGGCATCTCTGTTGCGAGCGTTCGAGAGGGTGGCCCTACGGCCTGGAGAGGGGAGACCAAGAGAAGGCGTCGGCGCTCCGACGGGACGGTCAAGCGGCGACGCGAGGTGTCGCGGAGGATCGAGGGCGCGAGGAAGCGATGGAGGAGAGCAAAAACCGAGGCGATGCTATAACTGCGGAGGGCTGAATCACATTGGTGCAAACTGTCCGACGAGGGAGAGCAGCGTGAAGTGTTTCCGATGCGGTGAGCGCGGGCACGTGGCGGCAAAGTGCACGGGGAAGGTGAGCGCTAGAGACAGCTGTGCGATAAGCGAAGCTTGCGATAAAAAATATTATAAAGACGTGCATATTAATGATTGTAAAGTTCTTGCGATGATAGATACCGGGAGCGATATGTGTTTGATGCGTGCTGATTGCCATGGTAGACTGAACGTTCCGTTGGTAAAAAATAGAATCTATTTTCGGGGCATAGGTTCGGATAAAAACGAGACATTGGGCGAGTTCGAAGTCGACGTTGGTATTGATAATGACGTATATTCTATGAGAATTCGTGTAGTTTCCGACGGGCTTATGCGGTATGATTTTATTATTGGAAATGATTTTCTGAGAACCGTAGAGATCACGATAAAAAGGGGTGAAATGTTAATTTTAAGACCGAGTCCGGATCCGAAATTGTCTGAATTACCGGAAATATTTCAAATTGATCACGTGTATGAAACAAATAAATTAGATGTTGCACATCTTGACGATAATTACAAAAATGCGTTAGAAAGTATGATTCACAATTATGCGCCAAATAAAATGCGCAATGTGGATGTAAAAATGAGACTAATTCTTAAAGACGATGAGCCCGTATATCAGAGAGCGCGGAGATGTTCTGAACAGGAGAAGCAGATAATAAAGAAACAGATAGAAGAATGGATAGGCGACGGTGTTGTGCGACCTTCGTTGTCAGAATATTCGAGTCCCGTGGTCTTAGTGAAAAAAAAGAACGGCGCGTATCGGTTATGCGTTGATTATCGGCGTTTGAATCAGAAAATTGTGAGAGACCGCTATCCCCTCCCACTGATTGACGATCAGCTGGATCGGCTGCAAAGCGCGAAAGTCTTCACCACGTTAGATCTTGAAAACGGATTTTTTCACGTTGAGGTGGACGAGGATAGTCGGAAATACACGGCATTTATTACGCCAGACGGACAATATGAGTTTCTGAAGATGCCGTTCGGTTTATGTAATTCGCCGGCAGTGTTCCAAAGATTTGTGAACGCGACTTTTCGAGATTTTATTAACGACGGGACAGTGTTAACTTACATGGATGATTTGATTGTGCCATCAAAAAATTACGAAGAAGGCCTAGGAAAATGCGAGCGAATATTTGTTAGGGCAAGTGAATGCGGATTGATGATCAATTGGAATAAGTGCCAATTTTTAAGAACAAAAGTAGAGTTTCTAGGGCACGAGATAGAATCTGGTAATATACGGCCGTCGGCAGCGAAAACAGACGCGGTTACGAGATTTCCCGAGCCGAAGAATGTAAAACAAGTACAAAGTTTTTTAGGTTTGTCCGGTTATTTTAGAAAATTTATTCGCGGTTATTCATTAATTGCGCGGCCCTTGACGAACTTATTGAGAAAGGATGTTAAGTTTTGTTTCGAGGAGAAAGAGAGAAATGTGTTTAGCGAGTTGAAAGCTGCTTTAGTGAGTAAACCTGTTCTTAAGATATATACAATAAATGCGACCACTGAACTTCATACCGATGCGTCGAAATATGGCTATGGCGCTATTTTATTACAATATGACAATGATCACATGTTGCGTCCTGTGTATTATGCGAGCGGACGTACAACTTCTGCAGAGGAAAAGTATAGCAGTTACGAGCTCGAGGTACTTGCGGTTATAAAAGCCTTAAAAAAGTTTCGTGTATATTTGATAGGTATTTCTTTTAAGATAATAACGGATTGTAGGGCGTTCAGTCTGACCATGAGTAAAAAAGATTTGTGTGTGCGTGTTGCGAGATGGGCTCTACAGTTAGAAGAGTTCAATTATGTTATCGAGCATCGTCCTGGGAAAGCCATGATGCACGTAGACGCGCTGAGTAGGAGTCCGCTACCCGTGTGCATGTTAAGTGAGCGCGAAGATAGTATAATCTCGCGAATTCGAAAAGCGCAGAGTGAAGACGCTTGTTTGCTAGAAATAGTCGAGTTGACGGCGGCGAACAAAGCCGATGGCTTTGCAATGCGAGCGGGAATTTTATTTAAGCTGACGAATGACGAAGAGCGAATGGTGATTCCTCGATCGATGCAGGCGCAGATTATTAGGTATGTACATGAGAGAGGTCATATGTCGGCAGGCAAAACCGAGTGTATAGTCGCGAAGGAGTACTGGATACCGGATCTGAAAGCTAAAGTCGAGAGAGTGGTTCGGGGTTGCGTGTCTTGTATTCTGACTGAGAAGAAGCAGGGTAGGAAGGAGGGACTGTTGCATCCCATCGAAAAGGGTGATGTTCCCTTGGATACTTTCCATCTCGATCACTTGGGACCGCTCCCTTCGACGCGTAAACAATATCGGTATATATTGGTTGTAGTGGATGCATTCACTAAGTTTGTCTGGCTTTACGCGGTTAAGACTGCAAATGCGGCGGAGGTTTTGGCATGCTTGGTGAGACAATCGGATATTTTTGGAAATCCGAGGATGATCATATCGGATCGCGGTTCGGCATTCACGTCCAACGATTTTCGGGAATATTGCGAGGCAGAGGGAGTGCAACATGTGCGTATAACAACGGGAATGCCAAGGGCTAATGGACAGGTCGAGCGGGTCAACCGAACGTTAATTCCGTTGTTGACAAAGTTGTCCGCTCCTCGACCGGAAGAATGGTACAAGTACTTAAGTATGGCACAGAAGTATCTGAATACGACGCAACATAGAAGTATTGGAACGACGCCTTTTAATTTATTATTTGGGACAGATATCAGAATGAGGGACGATGTTTCTATCCGTGATTTAGTAGAAAAGGAATTAATTTTTATGTTCAAAGAGAATCGCGACGAAGTAAGAACCCGAGCCAAGGACGCTATTTGGCGGGTGCAGCAGGAAAACCGCCGAGGATTTAACAGACACAGAAAATCGGCTACATCTTACACGATCGGTGATCTCGTTGCTGTCAAGAGGACGCAGGCTAAGCCCGGATTGAAATTAGCGCACAAGTATTTCGGTCCGTATCGTATTAAAAAAAAATTGCGGAATGATCGCTATATCGTCGAGAAAGTGGGCGAGCATGAGGGGCCTTACGAGACATCTACCGCAGCAGAATATATGAAGCGCTGGATTGACGACAGCGACGAGATGACAACCGACGAGGAAACCGAAAATATCTGAGGGCAGATATTAGCGCAGAATGGCCGAATGTAGGAATTGGAAAATGTGATGTATTTCGAAATCATTTGTCGGGTATGTTGATGTTCTGCGCGAGATGTGTTTGTTTGTTGAGTGACTCTTATGTCCTGTTGGGGAATGTGGTATGCGAGCGCGCGATTTCGGGACCACCGAATCTGCGGGGTGTCATTGCCTGATTGGCCCACGTATTTTCGGATGGGCAGTATAAATGGCCTTTCGCGGTGTCGAGAGACAAAGAGAGCCCGCCGGATTCCGCGAAAGCAACAACGTGTGACGCGGGCTTAGAACAGAGCAAGTTTGTATTTCTCGTAATAAAGCTAGTTGTAGAAGTTATCAATATACACGAGATTCGTTCCTTTGTTCCTTAATAAAATCATAATACAATACGCAGACCTACAATATAATACATTAATTTTTTTACTTTTATTTTAGTGTATTGTTTCGAGAAATATAAATATAACAAAAAAATGGTAGCAGCTCCCATAGATACAAATAGTCGATTTATATATTTGCAAGGAGAGATCAACCGTACATATATACTATAATATGTGTATACATATAAACTAAATAAACTAATCAGAGATATTAAATTACGAGTATTAAATAGTATACAAAAAAATAGAAAAGAGAGATTCAAAAATATATAATTAAGATATTGTATAAAGATCATTGTATGTGTGTAAATTTTTATTGATAACTAAAACACCTATTTCGTTTTTTATTCGTTTATTTCGACCAAGCAAACGACCAACTAAACGGTTAAAATTTTAGACTGTGTCTAATGAAATTTGCCATATTGATATACTATACATATAATATCGCATCAGCAATGCAAATATATAATAATTCTGTCAAGTGAAGTCCATGCAACCGTAGTATTATTTGTTAACGAGAAATTTTTCACATATTTATATATTTTTATAATAATCACACATAATATTTTTCTTTATCATTATGATACAAAATATTAAACAATATTATTATTATTATTTATGTTTTGTTCTTAATCAATATATATACTTTTATAAAATAATGAAAGAAATTGAAAATTTCTCTAAATAATCACAAGATATTTTAAATCTTATATAGATTTTATAAATCTCATACATATATTCTAAATCATAAACTCCAAAGCTATACTTTTCAAGTATGATTGAAAAGATAAAAATATTTATTGGTACACTTCCAAATAATTCAATTTAAATATTAATAAAAATATTTAGTGGCGATCGTGATACAGAAAGATGTAAATTATTCTAAGAACAAAAAATCTGAATTTTCAAATCCGACAAAAAAATTTAGTTAGTTTTTATTCGATTGCCACTCTCGGAAGAAGTTACTCTCTACCAAGAGTATTACACTGAACATCCGACTTGTTTATAGACCGCTCGAAATCAGTGTTAAATTAGTTTTAAATATCTGACGCACAGATATATGCAGAGGAATCACGCTCGAAATAAAACTAAAGAGAGATTAACAAAATTTGTGTATAATATCGAAATATATTAACTGAAATATATAATATTTTAAAAACCAGAATTTTTAACCAGAACATAGATATAATACGAGATACTTTTATACATATATTTATAAGCTTTATACATATATTTATAAACTCTTTCTTAAAACACCACAATTAAAAATTACATGCTTTATATAATATTATGTATCTAAACATGTACTTTTATTATCATCGGTTAGGTCCATAATATTTTCAAAATCAATGCTATATCTCCTTTCTATTTGATTGCACGTTGATAAAAACTTTTGGCTTTCTCCCTTCTGTATTCTTTGATTAATAAGAATATATGATTCATCAATATCGCCAAATTCATCAGAGTTATCTGATTTTCGTCTTTCATTCTGTGCATGAATATAATCTTCTCTAACATATGCCACAGGTTCAAGTTCAGTTTTTGTGTATTTTTCTATGTTTTCTGTAGACTGGTTAGTAGATTCTATAGATTAGCAATTTCTTATACTAAATTGGAAAGTTTGTTTGCTACATATATTTTCTATTACACGTGTTACAACTAAATTATCTTCATTTTCGCTCATAAAATCACCAGAAGAGAGTTCATCAAACATCTTATCAAATGTATTATTCAGCTTTAAATTTTGTATTGCCAAAATTCTTTTAAATTGTAGTCCACGTTTCATTACTTTTACGTTTGTAATTGCAATATCTTCAAGTGCATTTCTTATTTTTAGCTTATCCACTCTATTCAAAATATTTTTTCGCTTAGATCTGTTTGGTGTAATTGCCATTTTTTCAAAAGACTCCTCTAGGGACATTGCATGGTTTCCACATATAAATTCATCAATCTTCTTATTACTTTTTTCTGTTTTCTTCTTTACTTTTTTTGCTTTGATTTTGTAGTATCTTTTGTTCCAATATCGCTATCTTTATTATTATCATTTATTGTAGCCTTTTTCTCCGAGAATTTGCAGTTCTTTTTTTTTGTTTTACGTTCCTAGTATTTTCATATACCTCAACTAATTCTGGATAACATTTTAAAACCAAGTCTTGTGGCTCGATACTTGTTAATAAATTGTATATTGTGGTTCCCAAATGATAATTTATGTCTAAATTTGTTTAAACTTTCTATTTTATCAGGACTTTATGAACAAACATTTATGTTGGGAACCACAATATGCGTTCGAAGAAATATTTCCATTAACTACTAGATGACAACTTTTACATCTACCAAATTTTACATTTGATGAACATTTATCTTTGACAGATTTATTTATTCCTGACAACATAAAGAAGATACGTAATATTAAATCTATAGCTAGTTATAAAATTATATGGAAGAAAGAGCATACAGTAATAGAAATGCTAAATGAATATAAAGAGCAAACAAAGGAAAATAATGATGATGATGTAGATGACAATTTATTAACAAGTATCGAGCCACAAGACTTGGTTTTAAAATGTTATCCAGAATTAGTTGAGGTATATGAAAATACTAGGAACATAAAACAAAAAAAAGAACTGCAAATTCTCGTAGAAAAAGGCTACAATAAATGATAATAATAAAGATAGCGATATTGGAACAAAAGATACTACAAAATCAAAGCAAAAAAAAGTAAAGAAGAAAACAGAAAAAAATAATAAGAAGATTGATGAATTTATATGTAGAAACCATGCAATGTTCCTAGAGGAGTCTTTTGAAAAAATGACAATTACACCAAAGAGATCTAAGCGGAAAAATATTTCGAATAGAGTGGATAAGCTAAAAATAAGAAATGCACTTGAAGATATTGCAATTACAAACGTAAAAGAAATGAAACGTGGACCACAATTTAAAAGAATTTTGGAAATACAAAATTTAAAGCTGAATAATACATTTGATAAGATGTTTGATGAACTCTCTCCTGGTGATTTTATGAGCGAAAATGAAGATAATTTAAATTTAGATGTAACACGTGTAATAGAAAATATATGTAGCAAACAAACTTTCCAATTTAGTATAAGAAATTGCTAATCTATAGAATCTACTAGCCAGTCTACAGAAAACATAGAAAAATACACAAAAACTAACGAACTTGAACCTGTGGCATATGTTAGAGAAAATTATATTCATGCACAGAATGAAAGACGAAAATCAGATAACTCTGATGAATTTGGCGATATTGATGAATCATATATTCTTATTAATCAAAGAATACAGAAGGGAGAAAGCCAAAAGTTTTTATCAACGTGCAATCAAATAGAAAGGAGATATAGCATTGATTTTGAAAATATTATGGACCTAACCGATGATAATAAAAGTACATGTTTAGATACATAATATTATATAAAGCATGTAATTTTTAATTGTGGTGTTTTAAGAAAGAGTTTATAAATATATGTATAAAGCTTATAAATATATGTATAAAAGTATCTCGTATTACATCTATGTTCTGGTTAAAAATTCTGGTTTTTAAAATATTATATATTTTAGTTAATATATTTCGATATTATACACAAATTAATCTCTCTTTAGTTTTATTTCGAGCGTGATTCCTCTGCATATATCTGTGCGTCAGATATTTAAAACTAATTTAACACTGATTTCGAGCGGTCTATAAACAAGTCGGATGTTCAGTGTAATACTCTTGGTAGAGAGTAACTTCTTCCGAGAGTGGCAATCGAATAAAAACTAACTAAATTTTTTTGTCGGATTTGAAAATTCAGATTTTTTGTTCTTAGAATAATTTACATCTTTCTGTATCACGATCGCCACTAAATATTTTTATTAATATTTAAATTGAATTATTTGGAAGTGTACCAATAAATATTTTTATCTTTTCAATCATACTTGAAAAGTATAGCTTTGGAGTTTATGATTTAGAATATATGTATGAGATTTATAAAATCTATATAAGATTTAAAATATCTTGTGATTAAGATATAGAGAAATTTTCAATTTCTTTCATTATTTTCATTATAAAAGTATATAAAAGTATATTCAATATAAAAGTATATACATTATATAGGTATATACATTCCATGTCAACCGTAACACCTCTGATCCCAAAATTGGTATGGACGGATTTTAACGTTTGACCCCGGAAAATGTTCGTCTTGGAAAGAGCTTTCGAAAGCCGTATGCCGATTTTACGTATTTCAACATGGCGGCGTAGTTATGGCGGTTAAAAGGTATAAATACTAAATTTCGTTTCCATCAAGTGCAGACTAAACTGTGAAAAGTGACGAAATTCATGTGAACCTCGCCATTCGGGGGTTTTTGAGGTTGCTGATTACGAATTTGAAATTAAAATTATGAAATTCAAAATAGTGGATCAAAATGGAAAAAGTTGCTCGATTTTTTTGAACTTTGTTACTCGGGGGTTTTCGGGGTCGCTGATCACGAATCCGTGCTTCGAATTTCAAAATTAAAAATGGCGGATTCAAAATGGCGGATTCAAAATGGCAGATCAAAATGCGAGAAACGAAACCCCAGCGGCGCGATGCCCCTCTAAATTCAATGAATTTGAAGAAATTTGTCTGCCATATTGAATCCGCCATTTTGAATTTCATAATTTTAATTCCAGATTCGTAATCAGAAACTTCAAAAACCCCCGAATGGCGAGGTTCACATGAATTTCGTCACTTTTCACAGCTTTGTCTGCACTTGATGGAAACGAAATTTAGTATTTATACCTTTTAACCGCCATAACTACGCCGCCATGTTGAAATACGTAAAATCGGCATACGGCTTTCGAAAGCTCTTTCCAAGACGAACATTTTCCGGGGTCAAACGTTAAAATCCGTCCATACCAATTTTGGGATCAGAGGTGTTACGGTTGACATAGAATGTCCCATATATTGATTAAGAACAAAACATAAATAATAATAATAATATTGTTTAATATTTTGTATCATAATGATAAAGAAAAATATTATGTGTGATTATTATAAAAATATATAAATATGTGAAAAATTTCTCGTTAACAAATAATACTACGGTTGCATGGACTTCACTTGACAGAATTATTATATATTTGCATTGCTGATGCGATATTATATGTATAGTATATCAATATGGCAAATTTCATTAGACACAGTCTAAAATTTTAACCGTTTAGTTGGTCGTTTGCTTGGTCGAAATAAACGAATAAAAAACGAAATAGGTGTTTTAGTTATCAATAAAAATTTACACACATACAATGATCTTTATACAATATCTTAATTATATATTTTTGAATCTCTCTTTTCTATTTTTTTGTATACTATTTAATACTCGTAATTTAATATCTCTGATTAGTTTATTTAGTTTATATGTATACACATATTATAGTATATATGTACGGTTGATCTCTCCTTGCAAATATATAAATCGACTATTTGTATCTATGGGAGCTGCTACCATTTTTTTGTTATATTTATATTTCTCGAAACAATACATTAAAATAAAAGTAAAAAAATTAATGTATTATACATACAGGGTGATTCAAAATAAGCGTATGTCCTTAAAGAGACATATTTCTAAGCGTATTCTAAGACAACTTTTCCTTTGCCAAAAATTTTTCCGGAGCTTAGTTTTCAAAATACAAAGGAAAATAGGTAGCGTATCGTGAGTCGAGTACAAGAGACAAGCAGGGGCGGACCACTCACCCGTTACGCGGGTGTTTACGCGAGGCGCCTGCTGCAATCAGCTGACGATACATAAATATGCATACACACACACACACACACACACACACACAGCAGACAGACGGACAGACACACACACACACACACACACACACACGCACGCACACAGCAGACAGACGGACGGACAGACAGACAGACACACACACATACACACACCGCACGCAGCTGACAGACGGACAGACAGACAGACACACGCACGTACGCATGTACATTTATTCACTCAAGAATGCGTCAAGAGAGAGAGAGAGAGAGAGAGGAGGGAGAGGGATGTATCGAAGAAGCTTCAACGTGTTTACTTACGTATCATTTTGTCTAAACAATTGATTGCTTCCGCGATGAGACATTCGTATGGAATGATTTTATCCTTTTTCTTATTGTTCACGTTTCGAAGCACACAACACATTCACATTTCCGTCACTCACTTCATCGATAAAACGAGGAAATATTTAATGATAACTACTCAGCGCGAAAATTACTCGAAAAGAAAAACACGTTTTCGACAAACACACGACACGTGTTTACTCGACGGTGGCAAGCAGTCGACTGATTTGATAGGTTAGGTTTGTCGATCACGACAATCCCGTAACCAATTGAAAGTGGCTGCGTTCAGCAACCACCAGAGCAGATCAGTGAGCGCTTAGTGATTCTTTTATTTAATTGGTTTCTGCATTTAGATCCAACAAAGATCTAAATGCAAGAACCAATTATATTAAGAATCACTAAGCGCTCACTCATCTGTTCTGTTTGCTGAACGCAGCCAATGTCAAACGTGAACGTACGATGATTTGAAGCCTCATTGAAGCAGAATTAAAAACAGAATTAAAAACTGAAAATATTAATTAATCAATTTTCTTAGTATTTTATTTATTTTTAGTTTTTTATAATTTGTGAATTTGGAGAAAATGTTCATCGAAACGAAATATTTGGTTGCCCTGAAAAGGGCAGATTATTTCATTTTTTTGAAAGAGCTTTTTTTATAGCAGATGTTCGAAGTGGCCACCGTCCATTGTGACACAAGCTCTCATGCGTCTCAATAAATTTTGTTGAGTCTTCTCCAAAATATCATTTTCAATGGACCAATCCGTTGGATTTTTTCCTGTGGGGACATTGCAAAGAGATAATTTACAGAAAGCTTCCCGAAGACGTCGACGACTTAAACAACAAACTCTATTATGCCATTTGGTCCATTGAAAATGATATTCTGGAGAAGACTCAACAAAATTTATTGAGACGCATGAGAGCTTGTGTCACAATGGACGGTGGCCACTTCGAACATCTGCTATAAAAAAAGCTCTTCCAAAAAAATGAAATAATCTGCCCTTTTCAGGGCAACCAAATATTTCGTTTCGATGAACATTTTCTCCAAATTCACAAATTATAAAAAACTAAAAATAAATAAAATACTAAGAAAATTGATTAATTAATATTTTCAGTTTTTAATTCTGTTTTTAATTCTGCTTCAATGAGGCTTCAAATCATCGTACGTTCACGTTTGACATTGGCTGCGTTCAGCAAACAGAACAGATGAGTGAGCGCTTAGTGATTCTTAATATAATTGGTTCTTGCATTTAGATCTTTGTTGGATCTAAATGCAGAAACCAATTAAATAAAAGAATCACTAAGCGCTCACTGATCTGCTCTGGTGGTTGCTGAACGCAGCCACTTTCAATTGGTTACGGGATTGTCGTGATCGACAAACCTAACCTATCAAATCAGTCGACTGCTTGCCACCGTCGAGTAAACACGTGTCGTGTGTTTGTCGAAAACGTGTTTTTCTTTTCGAGTAATTTTCGCGCTGAGTAGTTATCATTAAATATTTCCTCGTTTTATCGATGAAGTGAGTGACGGAAATGTGAATGTGTTGTGTGCTTCGAAACGTGAACAATAAGAAAAAGGATAAAATCATTCCATACGAATGTCTCATCGCGGAAGCAATCAATTGTTTAGACAAAATGATACGTAAGTAAACACGTTGAAGCTTCTTCGATACATCCCTCTCCCTCCTCTCTCTCTCTCTCTCTCTCTCTGACGCATTCTTGAGTGAATAAATGTACATGCGTACGTGCGTGTGTCTGTCTGTCTGTCCGTCTGTCAGCTGCGTGCGGTGTGTGTATGTGTGTGTGTCTGTCTGTCTGTCCGTCCGTCTGTCTGCTGTGTGCGTGTGTGTGTGTGTGTGTGTGTGTGTGTGTGTGTGTGTGTATGCATATTTATGTATCGTCAGCTGATTGCAGCAGGCGCCTCGCGTAAACACCCGCGTAACGGGTGAGTGGTCCGCCCCTGCTTGTCTCTTGTACTCGACTCACGATACGCTACCTATTTTCCTTTGTATTTTGAAAACTAAGCTCCGGAAAAATTTTTGGCAAAGGAAAAGTTGTCTTAGAATACGCTTAGGAATATGTCTCTTTAAGGACATACGCTTATTTTGAATCACCCTGTATACATAACACTGAAAATATTATATTGTCTTTAAAACACACACACACCACACACACACACACACTCTTCTACCGCCCGACGCCGGCTGAGCGCTGGCCGAGACGTTCGACGACGCATTTGGCAAAGAAAGCGAGAGAATTATACGTCGACACTCTTCTACCGCCCGACGCTGGCCGAGCGCTGGCCAAGACGTTCGACGACGCGTTCGGCAAAGAAAGCGAGAGAACTATATGTCGACACTCTTCTACCGCCCGACGCTGGCCGAGCGCTGGCACCCACGGACAGCCATCCCCACCCTATCCTCACTACCTACTACAGCGTGCTGTTCGGTCTGCAAGTTTGCATCACTGCCTCCACCTCGCTGGAGGAGGACCTCCGTCTGTTGCCTCCGCCCCTCTTTCTCTTCCTGTTCCCCCTGTCGGTGACAACGCTCCCGTCGGAACCGGGAGAGGGGAAACGGCCACTCATCGGTAAATCTACCGATAGGCGTGAGAGGTCCTCCGCTGATGTTCGCCAGCGGCGGACTGGTCCATCAATCTTAGCGGGCTCCGGATTCTTGTTAGGGTGACCTTACAAGAGACCCGGTTTATGAAAGGAGATTGTACTCTTCTCCTCGTCTTCCTCCGTATCGGCACCTCCTCTCAGTCTGAGAGGAGTGGTGCCGGGCCCACTCGCCTGTTCCCTGATATGCAGGGAAGCAGGATGGCGGGGGGCCTGACCCCTCCTGCCATTCCGTCTTAAATAAGCGGCGCAGACCCCGCCACAGAGCATCTGAGGTCGCTTTAACTTCTCGGACCGCGGTGGGTCCGAGCGGGGGCTCGAGTCCACCAATCACGTGGTCTCGGGTAGGGAGAGCTGATCGGTGTGGCCCCGATCAGCTCTCAGGTCGTAGAGAGAAATAGGGGTGGCCGGAACTTCACTCTGGTCTTCCCTGAGAGAAGACTCTCAGTAAAAGAGAGTCGGCTGCGCGGGGAGGGTCCTGGTAGAGATCCCAGGACCCTCCCACTACGCACCAAAGATGGCCACCGATGGGTTTTTAGGGCGGTTGGAGGCAAACTTGCCCTCAATCCCCCATAACCCGCTGTCTCCCCCCGGAGGCGGCGAGTACCTGTGAGCAGGTTTTCCCATCAATAAAAAAAAAACAAGGTTGTCCTAAAAAAAATAGAGAGCGTCTTCTGAAAAACTACCGAGGTAGGTTCGAAGGAGGAGTTGCGCAAGACGTAACAATTTATTAAATTTTTGGTGGCAGCGGTGGGATCTTCCCAAGCGCACCTGATCTTCTAAAGCGTCTCGTAACACGTGAAAAATTTTTATTTTATTTTAAAGCTATCTCAAAGAGTGACCCCAAAAACGGGTCAAAAATCGCCTGTTTCGTCACCCTCGAATTCGGACTTAAATTTGATGTTAAATGATAGTTTATCATGAGACATTAATCCTCTGAGATTTTCAAAGTGAGCATATTTTTTATTGCTGAGAAATAAAGGGTCAAAGTTGTCATTACGCACGTTTTCTACTCTTAGCTTATTCAGAATTATTTTACAGTTATTTTTGGATATATCATCTTATTTGTCTTTTTCAAGACAATTTCTTAGCTAGCTAGTCTTTTTCAAGATTACCTTAAGTTTATCTTTCTTTTTTATATTAATTCAAGCATTTAGAACGCTTCTGCGCCTATGCTGTAGGCGAGAGTGGGGCGAGCTTCCACGCTACAAATGAAGGAAGTAGAATAAACGTGATAGCCAAACGTGCCTACTGGGACGATAGTTGCGCAGAATTATTTTATAATTTTACAGCATTATTCAAAACAGTCCTTTTCAGGACTTTTTCCTAATCAGCTTTTTTTAGAGCTACTGTATAATTATCCTTTTTTCAGGTCAACATTGCAATCATTTCCTTAAAAAACTTTTATTTTAAAATTTTTCCATAGCAGTATTTTATTAAAAAATATTCAGCTATATTTACCACTAGCTTTTTCCGGACACTACTGTATTTCCTGACTGTTAACTTTTGTCAGGGTAGAGATACCCTTTCGAAAGAGATTTCGAAAATCATTTTTTCAAGACTAGTTTCTAGCAAACTGTTTTCAGGTTTTCTATTTTTATTATTTCGATACTATTATACAATATTAAAAAAAAATGCCTTTCGCAATTTGCCTTGGCTGTCAATATCAGAAAAGATCAAGAAATGATAAGTTTTATCCTACTGACAGTGTTTCTTTGATTACTATTAATAACTTAAGACAAAAATACAAAGCAAAAAAGCGAAAATTAAATGAAATCAATGATATCCCAGTAGCTAGTAAAATCTGTAAATCGTGCTACGATTTGATGCACAGCAATCCTATCGTTTCATTGAATTCAAATACTCCTGATTTACAGAAAAGTCTCATACACAGTGTACATTTGGTTGCAAAAATATAGGAAACTTAATTTCAGTTCCAAGTATAACGCACCATTCACTACTTATGAATTATAAGTTTTTAATTCTTCCTGATGCTCGCATGTGTTCTGAACATTTAGCTATTGATAACTATTGGCCTTTTGTGAAACAAATCACATGTGAAGTGGCAACTGAAGATAAAAAAATAACACCGGCACACAAAAAAAAAGTGGTCTGTACATTTGACTAGACCCACCTAAGCTTATGTATTTCGATGCGCGGATTCCAAATCTGTAGTCTGTTTTACCCGTACACCCTCAAAATTTTGAGTAAATTGCAAAAAACCGCAAAAAATGGCAAAAAATCGCGAAAAATCGCAGTTGTGCGAATGGAAAAATTTTTCTCGAACTATATCAAGTATATTTTTTATGTATTTTGATGCGCTGAATCCAAATCTGAAGTTGATTCATCTCGTTGACCCTTCAAATTTAGAGTAAATTGCGGAAAACCGCTAAAAATATTTAAAAAATAAAAAAAAATAGTCATGAAGTAGTAGATAATATCAAAAAATAGTATTGTTCTTACTCACAGTAATGAACTAAATATGATTCCTTTCAAATTATGCTATAAAATTTATAGATTGTAATTAAATTAAAAAAAAAACGATCTTCATTAAGTTTACACTGTTCTTCGCTTATATCGAACTCTTTTCTCTTCGAATGTTCTATGCAATGGGTTTCTCTTTCGTTTTTTATTATTTGTGGTTACTTCTCTCTTCAAAATCCAGCAAAAATCTACCATCATGTAGACGTTCCACCTTCCTCGATACCTATTCTCCATTTCACGTCTTGGTGAAATCGTTCTCCTTGTTCTTCACTGCAGTCTCCAAGACAAAGATGACAAAGATGGTGATTGTTTTCGGTACTTAAGAGAAAAATTTTCCGCGATAAGCGATGCCAAGTTGAAAGAGGGGATTTTTGATGGTCCACAAATTCGGAGTTTATTTGAAGACGGAAATTTTATCGGACAAATGGATGACACTGAGGAAGCAGCTTGGAAAAGTTTTAAAAATGTTTCTCAGAATTTTTTGGGAAATAATAAGAGTGAGAATTACGAGGAATTGGTTGAAGAGTTATTGGAAAATTACAAAAATTTGGGTTGCTTGATGAATCTCAAATTGCACTTTCTTCATTCTCATCTAGACTACTTTCCACAAAACCTTGGAGACTACAGTGAAGAACAAGGAGAACGATTTCACCAAGACATAAGTGAAATGGAGAATAGGTATCAAGGAAGGTGGAACGTCAACATGATGACAGATTTTTGCTGGACTTTGAAGAGAGAAGTAACCACAAATAATAAAAAACGAAAGAGAAACCCATTGCATAGAACATTCGAAGAGAAAAGAGTTCGATATAAGCGAAGAACAGTGTAAACTTAATGAAGATCGTTTTTTTTTAAATTTAATTACAATCTATAAATTTTATAGCATAATTTGAAAGGAATCATATTTAGTTCATTACTGTGAGTAAGAACAATACTATTTTTTGATATTATCTACTACTTCATGACTATTTTTTTTTATTTTTTAAATATTTTTAGCGGTTTTCCGCAATTTACTCTAAATTTGAAGGGTCAACGAGATGAATCAACTTCAGATTTGGATTCAGCGCATCAAAATACATAAAAAATATACTTGATATAGTTCGAGAAAAATTTTTCCATTCGCACAACTGCGATTTTTCGCGATTTTTTGCCATTTTTTGCGGTTTTTTGCAATTTACTCAAAATTTTGAGGGTGTACGGGTAAAACAGACTACAGATTTGGAATCCGCGCATCGAAATACATAAGCTTAGGTGGGTCTAGTCAAATGTACAGACCACTTTTTTTTGTGTGCCGGTGTAATTAGTGATTTTATGTTTGATTATTATCATAATTCTCGAAGGAATGAAAAGTATCCGTTTGATATAGATAATATTAATTCTATTGACGACGATGATTTCAAAGCATGCTTGGTTTGCTATCGATAAAAGCCTATTTAAAAAACCACCATGGTTTGTTTTCGATAAAAGCCAATTTTAAAAAATCTGCGATTTTGTTAAAAAATGTAAACCTAAGCATGTAGCTGTTTTCCTTTGTAAATTGCGCACTTCTCTTTCAAATAAACAACTGTCTTTTCTATTTGGATGCAGTAAACAAACAATTAGTAATTACATGGATAATGCAAGAAAAGATTTGCTTGAGAATTTAATGCCACGATTCATTAATAATAATGATCGAACAGTTCTAATCAATCATAATACTCCTTTGGCGAAGGTATTGATTGATATTCCTGACGAAAATGGCTCTTGTGTTTTTGATTCTACGTACCGATTAGTGCAAAAGTCAAAGAATTTTGCTGGTCAAAAACAACTATGGAACGAACAAAAGAAAATGCCGCTTGTAAAACCAATGGTAGGATGTGCTCCTGATGGTTATATACTTTTTATTTTAGGACCCTTTGACGCAACTCACAATGACGCAATCATACTAAAAGAATTTTAACAGATATAAAGAAATATTGGCAATTTTTCAAACAAATGATGTTCTTTTTGTCGACAATGGATTTCGAGATGTTCTTGAGGAACTCAAACAAAGAAAGCTGTTTGCTTACATTCCTGGCACTGGGAAACGGGATAACTTGGAAGCAAATAAGTCGAGATTCGTCACAAAGATCCGATGGATTATCGAACAAGTATTTAGTTGACTTAAAAAAAAATTCTAATTGTTCGCTTTACTAGCCCATAACGCTACTTTATTACATGATTATGAATCTCCCTTAATTTCTTTTGTGCTTCTTAATTTATTTCATAAACCAATTTTAAGTGATAAAACACATAAAGATATTGCACAAGTAATGAAATCAAGATTGAATGTTCCAAACCGCTTAAAAGGTATTGTTAAACAATACAATCTTTTGCAAATAAAAGTTCCTTACATTGAGCTTAAGTATACAGCAGCCGATAATCAGGAAAATAATCGTCTCCTCCAGTTTCCGCAACTCACAATAAATAACCTATATTATGTCAGTCTTGGACCTTATCAAATAAGCAATGCTATGCTTCTTATTATGCAGAACATCAAAAAGAAGGAATTTTTCTTGTACAAAAGTTTGAACCAAACCCAAGACATCGAACTTCTAATTTGGACTATGGACGATCACGGTATTACCATCACAGATCTTCTCCTGTGAAAGCTTACATGAAATCTCGATATCGCAACGGAAAAAATCACCACATTTTTGTACTAGTAGACAAGTCTACATCTGGAAAGGACGCGATTGTAGAAGATTATTGTACTTGTGAGAGTGGTTCTCGAACTGTTGGCTGTTGTAGCCATATAATGACATTATATGGCTACAATTGACGATTATATGGTACTTTAAGGTATGGGCAGTACAATGGAATAGATATACCCAATCCAGACATATGTAATGTGTCAATAACTATTCCCAAAAGGCAAAACTAAAAAAATATATTGACATATATACATGTTTCGTGATCGTTTCGTGAGAGGCAAGGGGATTCACGATAATCAAGCACCCCAATGGGACCATAACCCTTCTACATCCAGGCCGTTGTTCCTTGGTATAACGCTAAGAGTAGGAAACAAGGCGTACACTCATTCGGACCGTAGGGATACATTTCTGAGGATAAAAGTAGTGAGTTCTATTTAAAAATTCAATTTGTTCTCTAAATGACCTTGAGATTTGTCTTGCCAAGGTTAAGGTAAGGTCACCTTTGGATAGCCCCCTACCAGACCTACAACTTTTGTCTGAAACATTTTTCACTATCACTCTTACCTTTCGAGTAATTTGCGTGAAAATATTAAAATAAGCTACCCTCAGTAATGACAACTTTGACCCCTTATTTCTCAGCAATAAAAAATACGCTCACTTTAAAAATCTCAGAGGATTAATGTCTCATGATAAACTATCATTTAACATCAAATTTAAGTCCGGATTCGAGGGTGACGAAACAGGCGATTTTTAGGGTCACTCTTTGCTTGCGGGACTCGATTCGGAATCGTTTGTAGTTGTTCATAGTGCTTTAGTTTTCGTTTGTAGCTTCACCGTTTGCGAGATATAATTAAACATTTCGTAAAAAATTTTTTTAAAATTTTAAAACTATCTGAAATTTGCTTGCGGGACTCGAATCGGAATTGTTTGTAGTTTCTTGTAGTGCTTTAGTTTTCGTTTGTAACTTCACCGTTTGCGAGATATAATTAAACATTTCGTGAAAAATTATTTTTCTAATTTTAAAACTATCTCAAATTTGCTTGCGAGACTCGTTTCGGAATCGTTTGTAGTTTCTTGTAGTGCTTTAGTTTTCGTTTGTAGCTTCACCGTTCGCGAGATATAATTCAACATTTCGTGAAAAATTATTTTTAAAATTTTAAAACTATTTCAAATTTGTTTTCGGGACTCGATTCGGAAATCGTTTGTAGTTGTTTGTAGTGCTTTAGTTTGTTACGTTGCGCGGTTCGCGTTTGTTATTCCCGTGCCAGTACTACCTCGGTGTACTAGCAAAAGATGCTCTCCTTTGTTTTTTTCGGTCAACCTGCTAAGCCGGTTTTACCGGGGATAGTAAGAGCAATCGTCACAGAGGGGGATTGGGAGTGAATAAGGTAAATGAAATGAAAAATTTATTTAACTGATAATATATATAAATATATATATTTTATTGTTGCTTTCCTTTTTTTGTTGCAGGACCTCCCTGCGTAAGAGATGGATTACTGTTTTCTTTTCGTCTGTCAAAACTGCCAGGTGGAATGCTTGGGTAATGAGTCCGGCTGAAAATGCTTCTGACGTAGGTCTCGTCGCGTTGGAGGAAATCTGGATTGGCAAATAGGGGAACGTGAAATGTTTTCGAGGATTGGGTTGAAATAGAAGGTCCTGTAGTTCGGGATCTAAGGAGCTTGAAGTCGAGGGAAGGTCTCTAGAAGATTGGAAGGACGTCAATGGTCCTGGTTGGGGCTCACGATTTATAGGGAACGAAGTTGAGGGAATATCTCGAGGCTCAGGGGTAGTAAGATCTATTAAGATTTGGCTGGGATATTGGATCAGTATCATCTTCTAAATTAATTAAGGGAGGGCGTTCTCGTTCTACTTGATGGGGGTTGAGAAGTTTGTAGTTGTGAGGGTGGTGTGATAATAATGAGTCAAGAGACACGGTAGTCTCTTGTGCTAAGTCCGCGTAATAAGAACAAGACACTACCGTGTCTTATTACGCGAGTCGGTCAGTTGAGAGCACTCAATATTTCTGGTTTTCATATATCCACTCAACGGATTGAGTTCTAAGTAATCTCAATCGATAGAGCGGGGTTGAATTACATAATAAAAGTGTTTTTATTTTTGGGCTACATGCTCTATAAATCGAGTTATTACGAATGCAAAGTTAAAATGTGAAAAATATTAAGTAAGAAACGTCGTCGTCGTCGATCGTTCCGACGTACGGTTAAGGCATGCGACATAAGATCGCGCTAGTGATGCTCTGGAAGTGTAGGCAAGAGGGGTTGCGGTAAGGAACGAAGAAATGTGCTAAAGTGTTGGCAAAGTGAGCAGCGGTGAGGGGTGAAGAAATGTGCTATGCAGGACGTCGTTTATTGGACACGTTTACAATAATGTAGTATGATTGATAATCGATCGACAGTAAGTGGCATCGATAAACGAAAGTTAGGTTATTATTAGGTTATTGGGGGCAATGATAGTGAAAAGTAAAGTAATAGAATAATAATTTCTATATTATGACAAGCTGCAATAGTAAAAATTAATCTGCATCATGTTCTTTACATTCTTTTAGGAAACGTCGGCTGTTGTAAATCTTTCTAATAATTTTCAAGAATTAAATATTTCTTACAACAATGATTTCGAAATTATGACAGTGAACTTTATCGACATGTTAGAAATGAGAAAAAAGTAAGTCTTGAATTTGTGCAAAATTCATAAATTTTAATATTCCTGTTACAATATATCTTTTTTCTAGGAAAGATAAGTACAGAAGTGCAAATGAAGTGTTGAACGACAAGTCTGAAATTAAAAAATCGTGAAATATTTATGAGAAGTACAGCCTTGTCGCTGATGAATACGATGATGAATATGATGACACACATATGATAGTCATGACATTCGTGGTAGCATATCAGACGATTCTACAGAAATAGATTCTAGGCCTTTCACCACTCTGAGGGTTAGTTTAAATATTTTATATTTTTAATTTTAATTTTATTTATTTGTGAATTTTGTTGCCTAAGTAACAAATTTATTATGCAGGTATTTCATAAACGTGATAAAAATGATGCTAGCTCGGAGGATGACACTGAGAATGAAAACGAGAAACCTGTATAGAATAATCATTTTGTACAAAACCCAGAAGAATTACGCGCTAAAGATGAACAGCGAAAACAATCCGCAAGAGATGGTAAAAATGCACAAGATATAAATGGTAAATTGCAAATTTATTTGTGTAAATTTCTTTAAAATCAATTTCATTAAGCTATTAAAACGATAATAAATATAATAATAGATAGATAATAGATAATGACGTGATAATAGACAAAATAAGAAACTTTTGTTTTTATTTGGCAAATGTATAAAATCATTGCTTTATAGAAATATATTATTTGTATTTACATACGTTCACTGAAATATTGATCTATTACATTCCAGTGGTATCTGAAATGTAATAATAATTGAATAGTATATTTAATACAATTTAATTAGATACTAGTGAATATAACTATTTTAATTGCGTTTCTTGTTTAATCATATTTCTTGCTTGTTCATATGTCACAGAAAAGCTTTGGTAACATTTTGGCTATCTAATAAAACTTTCATCACTGATTCGAATTACAATTTTTTTAAGGCAAGTCCAAAGGTCAAAAGCAAGATAAAAACGGCCTGGTTAATAGAAAGAAAACTGTATACAAGGCTTCACAAGGCAATCACAATCGGCGCATGGGTGCCCAGATGAAAAGAAACCGAGGAATGATTCCATCTTAAAGCGGCACATTTTCACAAAGGATTTGACGATGTACATACTGCCAAGCAATGAACATCTTTACTTAGTTATTTAATCATCCCACAAAAATAAACGTTCTTATAATTTCTAATCGTCTGTTTAATTATTTTAAAAACTTTAGCGAATGAAAACATCTTTATCTGAAAGTGATTTTGTAAAAAAAATATATATATGTTCTATATTACATTGTTTCAGAAATTGTTCTATGTTACATTGTTCAGAGGAACGTGTTCTATCTATTCAGTAGTCCTTTATTATAGTTAGCGTTCTCAATCTGTTTAATTCAGTTAATAATTTGTTAATGTTCCTCTTCTGGTATTACCGTGTCATATTCAATGTCGATAGCAAATGTTAGCATAGCAATCGTATACATTTATTATACATGAACTCCAGACAATTTTTGCTGTTACATTTGTAATCTTTATCCATATCTCATGATCATTTGGCAACTCGTGAACATTTATGCAATCATATCTTTGACAGGTTGCTTGTAATCAGAAAAAGTGTCATCACATACCCTCAATTTAGTACATGATAACAGTTATCAGTAGTCACTTATCTTGCCGATCACTTACCAGCTAACTTAAAATAAGATCGATTATTTTAACATCTTTCGAATGGGAAAAGTTCGCTCAAATGTTGATTGGACAAACAATGCGGTAAGTAATGTTGATTGCTTACTGCATTCTATCTCTCATTCTACACAACACAAATTTTCTCTCTCGCTCTCGTTATCACACGTTCACACACACACTCTCTCTCTCTCTTATATACTACTGTGGATGTCGAAAAGGGCAGAAAGACCAAAAGATTAGACCGCCGTTGTCCCCCTTTCGTTGTGTTCCCCCCCTTCCCCCTGCCCTTCTTCTCCCCCCCCCCCCTTCCTTTCTTCCCGTCCCGCTCGTCCCCTCTTCCCCCCCTTTTGCCCCGTGCCCCTTCCTTTCTTTTTCCCTGTCTCCTTCCTCCCTTTGTAGCTCCGCGCCGCCCGTTTCCGTTCGGGCCCCCCCCCGCCGCTTGCCTTCCCTGAGGACCCCCCGGCTCCCTTTTCCTCCGCCGTCCCGCTCCCCCCCTCTGCCCTCTCCCTCGTTCCTTTTCCCCCCTTTCTTCCCCCCCTCCCTTTCCCTTCCCTTCCCCCTTTCCTTCTCCCTCCCTCTCCTTCTTTTTTTCCCTTTTTCTTCTTCTTCTCTCTCCCTTCCTTTCCCCTTTTTTTTTTTTTTCCCTCTCCCTCTCTCTCTCTCTCTTTCCTCCTTCATTTTTTTCTTTCTCCTCTTTCTTCTCCTTTTTTTTTCTCCTCTTTTCTTTTTTTCCTCTCCTCTTTTGTTCCCCCTTTCCCCCCTCTTCTCCCCCCCATCCTCCCCCCTTTTCCCTCCTTCCTTTCCTCCCCCTTTTTCTCTTCTTCTTCTTCCCTCTCCCTCTCTTTCCTTCCTCCTCCCTTTTTTCCCCCCCCCCTTTTCCTCTTTTTCCCCCTCTTTCTTCTCTCCCCCCCTTCTTCTTTCCCCTCCCTCTCTCCCCCCTTTTCCCTTTTCCCCCCTTCTTTTTTTTCTCCCTCCTTCTCTCGCCCCCCCTCTCTTTGTTTTCTTTTTTTTCTTTTGGTTTTTGTCCTTGCTTTTTTTTTCCCCCTTCTTTTCTTTTTGCTCTCCCCGTCCCCCCCCTTTCTCCTTTTTTTGCCTTTTGAGTTCTTTTTCCCCTTTTCCTTTTCCTCCCCTTTTTCTTTTTTGTTCTTCCCCCCCCTCTTCCTCGTTTTTTTCCCGATTTTTCCTTTTTTTTCCCCCCGACCGTCTCTTCTGTTTCCTTTTCCTGGCCGTTGGTTTTTTTTTTTCTTCTCGCCCCCCCCCCTTTCCTTTTTTCGGGCTTCCTTCCTCCTTTCCCCCCCTTCCTTCCCCCTCCCTTCCCCTCCCTGTCCATCCTCCCTTTTTTTTTTTTTTTTTTTTCTTTTTCCCTTTCCTTCCCCCCCCCCCCTTCCCCCCTCCTCCCCCTTTCCCGCTCCTTTTTCTCTCCCCTCCCCTTTCCCCCCCCTTCCCCCCCCCCCTTCCTTCTCTCCCCCCCTTTCCCCCCCCCCCCTTCTTCCCCTTCTCCCTTTCCCTTTTCTCTCTTCCCCCCTCCCCCCCCCCTCTTCCCTCCTGTCCTTCTTCTCTCCCCCTTTCCCGGCTGCCCCCTCCCTCCCCCTCCGCTTCCTTTCTCCCCGCCCCCCACCTTTTCTCCTCCCCCCCCTCTTCTCTCCTTCCGCCCTCGTTTTTTTTCCCCGACTAGAGACAGACAGCAAAAGAGGGAAAAATCACCTAAAAGGATGCGTACGATCAAACCGAAACAATTGAAGGGGCCAGATTCAAGAAGACTTAGTCGCGCAGGGACGGAGGAACATTATGAAGCGGTACAAAGAACTGGGCATCAGGGATACGGGAGGAACCCGGCAAATAAGGATGGTGGGGCCGTCTGTCTGCGGCAGAAGAAGCGGGAGGGATGACACAAAAATCGGGAGAACAAACAAACAAAAACAAAAAGGAGGGGGTAGGGACGTAAAGGGTGGACAAAACAAGGGAGATTCGCTTGTAAAAATAAAGGACGCGGGGAATAAAAACAAAGGAAAACAAAGGCAAAAAAATTAGGAAAATCAAAGGACAATTAAAAGGGTGGGAAGGGCCACGGCCAAAACGTATTCGGCACAAGGAGGAGAGGGGTAGGAATTCGCGAAAAACCCTTCCACCGGTGAAAAAAAAAACTAGAAGTTTAGTTCAATATAGGGTAATTGCGACAATACAAGAATGATATCACAACTGGGCGAACAAGAAAAAAGGAAGTAAAAGATTTGTTCGCGCTTGGTACAAAATATACTAGGGGAAAAAGGCGCAGCGCCAACAACGTTAAGTATAATGTTGTGATTCGTTTGACGAGGCACATTTTTAATTTTTATATACATTTTTATATTTTTCCATTAATTTTTAATTTTATTTTTTGTAAATAATTTTTAATTTTATATTTTTACATTATTTGTTTTTCTTTTTTAAATTAAACTTTCGAAATTATTTTTATTTAATATAATTTTTCTTTTAATACATATACTTTAATTAATTAGGAAGCGAACTACTGGAGGATTCGCATTCCACGGGGACGGGAGCTTCGAGCGACCGTATCAAACCCCGAGTTAAATATAGCGGCGCAGCTAGGCGACGCTTTAGAAAGGAGAAGCAGAGGCGGCTCCTCGAGGAGGAGAGGGCTAAAGAGGCCCAATCGACTCCTCGAGGGGTCGCCACTGCTTCAGGGAAGGGAGTGAGGCCGCCGATGCCTGGGACGTCTAAGCGACCCAGGTCGGAAGCGATCTCCATCCCCAGCCCTACAGACCATCGCCTGGGCAAGAAACCCAAGATCGACGATCAAGGGTCGTATGCCCAGGCGACTAAAGGACTTGTCTGGTTGGCCCTTGTACTGGAGGGCTATCCGGACAAAAGAATCGGATCCCGGGAAGCCGCGAATATTAGTAAGTTGATCAGGGGGCGCATCCTCGGATTACCCGAGGGAACTAGAGCTCCCGTTTTCACGGGTTCGTGGGAAAGGGATGGCGCGTTGTTCTTCTCAGGCGCCGACGAGAGTAGCTAAAAAGCCTATCTGCCGAGTTGAAAGTAGAGGGGGTCCCTCTGCGTGTGCTGTCGCCCGAGGAGCTACCTAAGCGCCACAGGGTGGTGGTACATGTTGAGGAACCCGACATGACTGTCGAGGAGTCTCTGAGGCTCCTCGACAGACAAAATACGGGCCTGGGATCCAGGGAGTGGATCGTTACCAGGGGCAGCGAGAGGAGAGATGCTTCGAGCACTCACTTCTCCTGCCTTGTCGGCGATTCCTCGCTGGAGCGCCTCGGGGCCTGTAATTATAGGCCCTTCTGCGGGCTGGGTCGGGCAACCGTAAGGTTGCTCGACAAGGAACGCAAGGAGGTGCCTGTGGTGGTCACAGAGGTGGACGGGGGGGATTAGTCGTTCAAATGGCTAATTCCGGAGTCCAGGTGACGCAGATAAACCTGCACCATAGCAAAAGCGCCTCGACAATTCTAGCCAGGAGCATGGCTATGGTGCATACAGGCATTGCACTTGTTCAGGAGCCTTGGCTCCTAAATGGCGCAATCAAAGGCCTGGGGGGACGCGGTACTTTTTGTCACACCCCCCCGGGCCGCAAGTCCAGGACCTGCATTGTAACCAAAGGTTGTAATGCGGTGTTCATGTTTCAGCTCAGCTGTGAGGACCTCGCAGTCATCCAGACGAGACTGCAGCTCGCGGATGGTAGAACCTAGATCTTTTGATTGGGTCGGCATATATGCCCTACGATTCAGAGGAACCACCCCCTCAGGAGGAAATCTTAAAGTTGCTGGCCTACGCCAAGGACAAAGGTCTCGAACTCTTACTGGGCTGTGATGCTAACTCCCACCATGTAGGATGGGGCAGCACCAATATAAACCAGAGAGGTGAGCACCTACACAACTTTATTATGAACACTGGCCTAATGATTTTAAATCGAGGGTCAGAACCCATCTTCCTGGACTCGAGAAGACAGGAGGTTATAGACATAACGTTAGACACGGAGAAGGTGGAGAGCCTGGTGGGGAACTGGAGGGTCTCGAATGAGCCCTCCGGGTCAGACCACAGGCAAAATACGCTTCAATCTGCAGCACACCCCAGAAATAATTTGGGTACGCAACTCTAGGAACACGAACTGGAAGGGCTACACGGAGGATCTAGCAATAAAGATCTCCAAGGCCCCGAACAGGTTTAATAATAGGAATGACCTCGAACGAGCGGCACACTTTCTCAGCAGTGCCGTCACAGATGCGTTCAAGTCAAACTGCCCGTTGAAGCAAAAGCGCCTTGCGACCAATATTCCCTGGTGGAGTAAAGAGCTAGCTAAGCTCAGGTCGCAAACGAGACGGCTCTTCAACAGGGCAAAGAGAGTGAAATCGCCCATAGCGTAGAAAATGTTTAGAAATTCCCAGCGACAATATAGCAAGGCTATAGTAGAGGCAAAGCGGAAAAGCTGGAGGGAATTCTGTGAAAGTGTCGAGAGTGCTCCTGAAGCATCTAGACTCAGCAGAATTCTATGCCAGGACTCCAACTCTCGTCTGGGATGCTTAAAACGCCCGGATGGAAGCTTTACTGAAAGTATATCAGAAACACTGGAACACCTGATGGAAACACATTTCCCGGGGTTCGAGGTGATACCCCATCTCTCAGCCGGAAGGGACGTAGCAATTTCCAGGGCAGCCTATCTGCCCAGGGAATGGTCTCCCCTTCCCCCTTCTCCCCCCCCTCCCCCCTCCTTTCCCCTTTTCCCCTT
>CABEGB010000029.1:60289-125881 GCA_901521435.1 Crematogaster levior
AACATTTTTTATCAAAACTAGATAAAACTAACTAGAATAAATATTTTATAACTTTTAATTGTTTTTTAATACTTATTGACTATCTTTATCACACACTTGACTATCTTTATCACATTCTTTTTTTAATAAACAAACTTTATGTAACATTACACTATAATAAACTTTTTTAAATTTATTTAACATAAAAAAATAAATTTATCGTTTCTTTCAACTCTTAAAGTAAAATACTGTTTGTCAAAACTAGAATAAATGACAAAATATGTTAATTTTAAATTTAACACTGCCATGCCTAACTGTACTTGTCCATAATACCGATGCTTTTCTTTTAAGATAATATTTTCTTTTTTTCTTTGTAAACACTTCTTTATTTGACTATTCACAGTGTTTTCAATATTTGCAGTTTTGCCAACAAATGGGCACTTTATTTCTAGTAAAGCAACTGGTTTGTCACTTTTAACTATAATTCCATCCGGTGAATAGGCCAACCATGGATTGAGTCTTGAGATAACCAATCCAATTTCGACTACTTTAGCATTTGTACCTTTTGCAAAGACTCTGCGTGCTTCTGCTTCAGTCTTTTTTCCGTATTCAGTGAATTCTGTTTTAAAATTTTTTGGCTTTAAAATATTATCACACTTCTTGTTCCAATCTGCATTTTTATTATTCGTGTATGTAAAGAATTCATAACAAGTAGAACCTGTTATTCTATATCTTCTTTCTTGTATCCAGTCAGCGTACCAGTCTTTAGTTTTCACACAAATTTCTTCAACATTTTTGCTGAGTTTATTAATCATATTAATACAACATTCTTGTACTGCACACACTGGTAAATTTTTTATTGCAGTCATCAATACACTATCTTGAAATTCAAAAATAATCTGAATAATTTGTCTTTCTATAATATTATTAGTTGTACTTTCGTTCTTTGTGCTCACTAGTGTGTGTTGTTCTGACCTTTAAACACACAAATTATGACGTTTATAAATTAAAATCATGTTAAGTTAAAAAGACATTTAAAGTTTAATTTTAAAAATTTATTTTCTACTCACATGTGTTTAGTTAAAGCAGAATCAAGTAGATCTTTATGTATAATACTTCTAATTTCAGTTTCTTGTACCAGCGAAAGTGCAAGGACTTCTTTTTTCTTCTCAGCTTTTGTATGACAGGCATCAGGTTTTTTTAATGATTCTTTTATTTCTTCTTCAGTCTTTTCTCTCTCTTTACCTTTTTCTCCTATTAATTTTAGAGCATTCTTAACAATTGGAATGTTTTTTGGAGATTGTGAAAGAGAAAAACATTCATGCTGCGAAAGAGGAACAGGATTATAATTTTGCAAAACCTTCTTGTGCTTTTTCTTCCATTCACATTCCTTATCAGTACATGATAAGATTTCTATTTTATCACTATTCCTGAAAAAATACAGAAAAATCTTTTTTTGAGCTAGCAAGAATAATAATAATTATTATTTCTTTTTAAATTAGGTTAGGTGTACTTACTGATAGCAGTATAGCAAAACAGCAATAATGTGTTTGCATTTTTCTCCTAATCCTGCTTTGCAGGAACAGGTACATGATAATATACCTTTAGGACTTACATCTCCTTTAATTTCATGAGGAGTAAATCTGATATTCGAAGTTTGCAAACACAATGCGGTAAATGAGAACTTCCCGTCTGATTTCATATTTTTACCACATTTAATTATATGTCCAGCCTTCAAAACTCTCTCTCCTTCTACAAACTTTCTTTCTGCAGGATTTGTATCTGCCCACTCACAAATTTGATTAATAATTAACATTTTATAATTAAAATCAAGCTCTTTCCCTATAAGTACAATGTAAATGGCAAGCACTTCGTCGCCATATTTGTAACTATATATATTGGCTCCGTCCCCATGTCAGATCCCAATATCTGAAACACTGGAACACCTGATGGAAACACATTTCCCGGGGTTCGAGGTGATGCCCCATCTTTCAGCCGGAAGGGACGTCGCAATTTCCAGGGCAGCCTATCTGCCCAGGGAATGGTCCCTGGCGGCGAAAGTGGTTGAACCCAAAAAAGTAGAATGGGCGATCCGCTCATTCGAACCATACAAAGCCTCGGGACCGGATGGGATATGCCCCGCTCTTTTACAGAGGGGGCTGGAACACCTACTGGGCCCTCTGACTAGGATATTCAGAGCAAGTATAGTCCTGAGATGCGTTCCCCAAGCCTGGAGAGGCACCAGAGTGTGCTTTATACCAAAGCCGAGCAGGAATGGACATATCCTAGCTAAGGACTTTAGACCCATTAGCCTTACTTCCTTTGTCCTCAAGACACTGGAGAGGTTGGTGGATGTCTACCTTAAAGCAGGACCACTTTCTCTTAGGCCCCTAGCTTCCCCTCAATATGCCTTCAGGGCGGGCAGATCCACGGATACTGCCCTGCACCACCTGGTAGGCAAGATAGAGGCTCAGCTGGAGGCCAAGGGATATGCACTGGGCGTCTTCATGGACATTGAGGGAGCTTTTGATAGCACCTCGTACAAGGCAATCACAGACGTTATGCAAAGGAAAGCCATACCATCTGCCCTCATTGATTGGGTGCAGAACATGCTGACGGGCAGATCATTGTCAGTTGGGTATGGGGATATCACTATGTGGTAAACCAACCAAGGGATGTCCGCAGGGAGGGGTTCTCTCCCCACTACTGTGGTGCCTAGTGGTAGATAAACTCTTGGAGAAACTACAAGAGGCGAACTTCCACACTGCTGGCTACGCTGATGACGTGGCCATAGTGGTTAGAGGAAGATTTTTAACTACCTTCAAAGAGCGGATGGACGTAGCGCTCAAGATTGTACAAAATTGGTGCACGGCCAAGGGCTTGAAGATTAACCCCTCAAAGACCGAGGCCATGATTTTCACCAAGAAATATAAACCAGACATTGAGCCGCTAAGGCTCTGGGGCAGTAATATCCGGTATGCTTCGGCAGTAAAATACTAGGGTGTCTATTTAGACCCGAAGCTACACTGGAAACAACACCTTGAAAGTAAAAGGAATAAGTTCTACACTACCTTTTGGGCGTGTAGGAAAGCCATGGGCAAAACATGGGGTATTACCCCGGGAGTTGCCCTATGGATTTATAAAGCCATCCTGATACCGAGACTCACTTATGCCTCGGTAGTCTGGTGGCCCAGAGTGGAGAAAGCGGAAGCAAGGAACCTGCTAAAATGCATTCAGGGAAATTACCTGAGGGCAGTAGTAGGGGCCATGAAAACAACACCCACGGAAGCGCTGGAGGTAGCTCTACATATACCTCCACTCCACCTGAAGATAATCAGCGCAGCTAGGCTTATCGCCTATAGATTGAGTTGTCAGGGCGGGTGGAGGGACGGACCTGGTCATACCAGGTTGAAGTTCCTACACAGAAGCCCTTTCATTCTAAAACAAGATAGAATTTCCAGGCAATACCACTGGGACAGGGCGTATAAGATCGCCATACCCAGCAGAGAAGACTGGAAAGAACCGAAGTTCCGGAGCAGTTTGGGACCAAATACTTGGTACGCGGACGGCTCGGGGGCAAATGAAAACTATGGAGCAGGAATTTTTAACAAAAAGAATGACTGCAAAATTAGTATTCCAATAGGTGGACTAGCCACGGTCTTTCAAGCCGAGGTATTAGCCATCTTGGAATGTGCTAGGATTATACTAGCCAACAACTTCCATAACAGGAATATTTTTATCTGCACCGATAGCAGAGCAGCCTTGGGAGCCCTAGCGAAGCCCACCACAGAGTCATCTCTGGTTAGGTAGTGCATGGACTCACTCGATAAACTTGGGAAAGATAACCAGATTACCTTGCTCTGGACCCCTGGCCATCAAGGGATTGATGGAAACGAGAGAGCAGACGAACTGGCAAAGTTGGGAACCGTAGAGAGACCAGCTAACCAGGTAGTAGGTATTCCATTCGCCCTGGGCAAGAGCCTCATCAGGGGACGCCTGGAACAGGAGCACCGGACTTCCTGGAGGGAATGCCGGGGGTGCCGCCAGGCGAAGAGTCTGATGGGAGAACTCGGAAAGAACAGGGCGAAAGAATTGCTAACAATGAATAAAAAAAGAACTGAAATTATCCATCGGCCTTCTCACAGGGCATGTGCCTTTGAGGGCGCATCTGTATAACCTGCCCTTACGGAAAAAACACTCAAAAAGACACTCAAAGTAACACTCAATTTGAGTATTATTTCGGACACTCAACTTGAGAGTGACACTCAACTTGAGAGTGATACTCAACTTGAGTGTCAATTTGAGTGTTAGGGCCTATCCAGACAAACTTGCATAGTCGCATAAACGTATGCATAAAGAAATTGATTGGTTCATTTCCTTATGCATTTGTTTGTGGACCAATCAATTTCTTTAAACATACGTTTATGCGATTATGCAAGTGTAAGATATTTTAGAGTTAAGACATCTAGTCTTTGCGTTGTCACGCCTAGTCCCTAGAAACACGCCTAACGCGTGATTGGTCAATGCGTTATTTAAGTGCAATCGTTTCTGGCGCGCTTTATTTTATGTGTAATTGGTCGAGGCGGTCGTTACCGGTTGAAGTGTGGCGAGAAAAGGGGAAAAAGACAGTCAGTCTTGCACTTACCGGCATACGAGTTGTGTATCTTCGAGGGTTATAATTTCCATTGTTATTACTTGTAGCCATTCCGTGAAATATATCGAACGTGCAAGTATCCACAGAGTATCCGTTACCTTTGCCTCCTCGTTATCCTGATATTACGTTCGCGTCGCGATTATGACATGAGTGATTTCCATGCCGTTTCCTAGTCACCTCGTGGTTTTACGGATCGTGAATTGACTCAAGCATTGCTACGCATAAACATCTTGGAGGATTGATCGGTGCATCGTCTTGTTGTTTTTTTGAAGAATCAAATCTATTCTACACAAGTTTGTCTGGATAGGCCCTTACTCTCAACTTGAATCAACTTTATGACACGTAAAAGAGTTTTAGTCATAATTGTAAGGCTGTAAGCAAATCAAACGATTAAAAAAAATGTAATTAAAAATGTAATTCAAACTTATCATATATAATAATGAATATTAGTAAATATTACACAATACATAACAGTATTGTGATAAATACATGAATGAAACGTATAATATTCTGATATGAATTGTAGTATAATGATTATGCAGAAAGCAGTGTTATTATAAGAACGCAATACGGCATTTAACGTACAGAATATATTATTTGTTATATAAACAATGAGTAGCATGCAAGAACTTATCTTATGATGTAATTACTTATCTTATGAACTCATCTAGGAAGGGCACAGATATAGAATGCTCGTATAGCTCGAGAGATGACTTATTGTGTGCTTGTGAGATCCAACGAATGTAAAATGGCCTTTCTTTCACTTAGCGAGAATGCGCATCCGTGTATATGTGAGACACTGATCTCTATGTGCTTATGAGACACCGATATATACAGTGGCGTGCAAAAGTTTCCGGCCAGTAACATTTTATACTCTAATTTTTTTTTTAAAACCCTAATAAAATTTTACTTATTACCAGTTGCGAGTATACCATATAGGTAACAAAATAATATAGTGAAAAAATATTGTTTATGTTTATGAAAATATTTATTGTTGTAAATGTCATATTTACATGTGCAAAAGTTTCCGGCCATTTTGTATTACCCATAGTAGGTCTCGAGTTATTTGTTTATATTTACATAATATTGCGTTCAATGAATACACTTAGTTCGTAGGAAGTCCTGAGAGCTTAAACATGGCTCGGCAATACGCAAGTACAAATTCGAGAGAGAGTAATTAAATTTTCTGAAAATGGAAAGTGTTCTCGTGAGATTGCTTCATTATTATCGATAGAAAAATCAACCATGAATGATATTATTGCTAGCTATCGTGCTGGATACGGTTTGGAAGATCGCCCGCGTAGTGAAAAACCACGAAAGACATCTAAAAAAGTAGATCGAGTCATTAAACGCAAGTCAACTGCAGATGTAAGGAAAACTGCTGCTCAAATTGCACGCGAGTTACAGAATGAGAATCTTGCCGATGTTAGTCGTAGCACTGTGACACGAAGACTACATGATGTAGGACTATTTGGCCGTATAGGTATTAGAAAACCGCTAATCAGTAAAAAGAACAGGAAAACCCGATTACAGTTTGCTAACAATAAGATTCACAAAAATTGGACAGTCGAAGATTGGAAAAAAGTAGCTTTCTCAGATGAATCTAAATTTAATCTTTTTGGAAGCGATGGCCGACAACATGTACGACGTCCTACGGGTACCAGAAATGACGCTCGGTACCAAATTCCTACTGTAAAGCACGGTGGAGGAAGTGTGATGGTTTGGGGAATTTTCTCCGCACAAGGAGTCCACTTGTCGAGATCATTGGAACTATGAATGCTGCTATTTACAAGGACATTTTAAGAAAGAACTTGCTAACATATGCTGAAGAAAAAATGCCACAGGATTGAATATTTCAGCAGGATAATGACCCCAAACATACTTCAAAGATGTTACAGGAGTGGTTTGCTAATAGAAATATAGAAGTTTTAAGCTGGCCATCTCAATCACCGGACTTGAATCCGATAGAACACTTGTGGGAGCAGCTAGATCGCCAAATTCGAAGGCATACACATTCAAATAAGACCGTCTTATTCGAATCGTTAAAGCAAGAATGGAATAATATTTCGTCTGCATGCATTAATCAATTAATAGAATCAATGCCAGCTCGTTGTGCCGCTGTTATCGCTGCAAAGGATATGGCTACAAAGTATTGACACTAAAATATTATTTTAAGTTACTGAAGTGCAATATAGAATGAGTGGACCAATAATTTTCTTTGTAATACAAAATGGCCGGAAACTTTTGCACATGTAAATATGACATTTACAACAATAAATATTTTCATAAACATAAACAATATTTTTTCACTATATTATTTTGTTACCTATATGTTATACTCGCAACTGGTAATAAGTAAAATTTTATTAGGGTTTTAAAAAAAAAATTAGAGTATAAAATGTTACTGGCCGGAAACTTTTGCACGCCACTGTATGTGCTTGTGAAGCACTATCTCTTGTATGCTTGTGAAACACCAATACTTATGTGCTTGTGAGGCACTATCATTAGTGTGCTTGTGAGGCACCAATACTTGTGTGCTTGTGAGACACCAATACTTAAGTGCTTGTGAGGCACTAATACTTAAGTGCTTGTGAGGCACTAACAATTATGTGCTTATTGCACAATTACAAATCACTCAACTTATTTATACAACTTGAAAAGAAGGATTCCTTTACTTAAGGATTAACACGCGAGACGTTTAGTGGTCGAACAGATACTGAATGTGTCGCTAACTGCTCAGACAATTGAAAATCGTCGATCACACTCAAACTTGAGTTTAACCACTCAATCATTGGGTGTACATACTCAACCTTTAAAGCATACACTCAATTTTGAGTATAAATACTCAATATTTGAGTGTCCACACTCAATGTTCGAGTGTAAATTCTCAAGCTTCAGTGCAAACGCTCAAAATTTGAGTATAACACCCAAATATGAGAGTAAACTCCTAAAATTAAGTGTTAACACTTAAATTTGAGTGTAAACACTCAATATTTCAGTGTTTTTTCCGTAAGGGTGGGTCTGGCGGAGCATAGAAGCTGCAGACTCTGTGGAGAAGACAGGGAGGACAGCATACATATTTTGTGTGATTGTCAAGCCCTGGCGATAAAAAGGTAGGGGAAAGGGGGGTAAGATGACGAAGTGGGTAAGATAACGAATTGCTAATTATTCTACGTTAATAACAGATAACGAGTTAGTGCCCAACTCAATAGAAGCTTTTAATAGTAATACATAATCTATTGTAGTTTAACTTTAATCTGTTAACGGCAATAGATAATATAATAAGAAATGTGTTTTCGATATACCCGCATGTAATTTTGTGGTATTTTTATATAAGGAAGTACATAATTATAGTAAATATTTTTATTTTCTCTAATGAACTGCTGTATAGTACAGCTAAAAGTGCATAAAATCACATATTATTATTTTTCATTTCTGATATGGCAACATTTTTATTAAATGTGTAAATAAATATAAAGACTATGGGGTAAGATGACGAACGTCACGTGCGGGAAAGATGACGCATTCGTGCCTGCACAAGCGTGCGCAGATACGTGCGCGTAGAGCGTAGGCTGCCGCGTAGGTTATATCTCCACTGTTCTTCGATTTTATTTATATGCAGTTCAACGATTCTTTTTATTGTAAAAGTAATAGTTGAATTCATATGTAGAAGAAAATATAAGCTGTAACGAGATCTAACCTCTTTACGAGTGCGTCAATATTTTTATCGCGCATATTTATTTCGGATAAAGTGAGTAGTTATTTTTAATTATATTATTTTAATTTACTTAAAATCTAAATTGTGAAAATAAATTAACTTTAGATAATATTTTATGTACAGATAGACAATAATTAATAACATGCCACGAAAGTATATTCGAAAAACAACTCGACAGAGTTGGAATCAAGACGAAATGAAAAAGGCAATGGATGACGTCCAACAAGGATTAGTACCCATCAATCGTGCAGCAAAATCACACAAAGTACCGGAGGCTACATTAAGGCGTTATGTGCGGAAATATTCTGTGGAGAAGCTTCCATCAAACGCAGGAAGATTTAAAAAAACCTTTAAGACTAATGAAATAGATGAACTAAAAGCGTATGTGATTGATATTGATAAGAGAGCTTTTGGATTAATGAAAATCCAATTTGGCAAAATTTGTTATACATTTGCGGAAGAATTAGGTATTAATCATAGATTTAAAGAAAAGAAAGTTGCTGGTAGAGATTTTATAGAAAACTTTATGAAAGAATGCAAATTAGTCTTAAGAAAACCGGAAGCAACATCAGCTGCAAGGCTTTTAGCTTTTAATAGAGTAAATGTTGCTGCTTTCTTTTCATTATTGAAAGAATTAAGATTAAAATTGTCCTATAATCCAAGTCAAATATATAATGCTGACGAGACTGGTCTTTCAACGGTTCCTACTAAAAGTCCAAAAGTAATATCACCTATTGGAAATCGTAGAGTAATTAAAATTTCATCGGCTGAAAGAGGTGCAAACGTAACAGCAGTATGTGCCATGAATGCAGCCGGTAATTTTGTACCGCCTTACTTTATTTTTCCAAGAGTACGAATGAATCCTTCGTTTTTAATTGGTGTGCCTGCCGGTTTCGATGGTATGGCACATGAAACAGGATGGATGACAGCTAATAATTTTTTAAAATATCTCGAACATTTTGCGAAATATACACGGCCAAGTAAAGAAAATCCTATTTTACTTTTAATGGATAATCACGCTTCACATATTACTCTAGAAGCAATTAAGTTTTGTAGAGAGCATTATATCACGTTTCTTGGATTTCCACCTCATACGACTCATAAATTGCAGCCATTGGATGTTGCATTTTAAGTGCCATTAAAAACATCTTATAGCCAAGCGTGCGAAAATTTTTTGATTTCAAATCCTGGCCGTACCATTTCAATTAAAGATGTGCCAATATTATTTGCAAATGCTTATTTAAAAGTAGCTAACATGCAAACTGCAATAAATGGATTTAAGGCTACAGGCATAGAACCTTTCGATTCAAATATTTTTACGGATAATGATTATGCGCCAGCCGAAACTACCGATAGACCTGAACCACAAGAATACAGCGAAAATAGCAGCACAAATTGTAATCAAAGCACACATTTGAAAGAAATTCATAATAATGAGATGAATAATCAATTATCTTTAGAAACGGATAATATAAATTTAACAATAGCTTCAAGCTCAAGCGTTGAATTAAGTGAAGCTTCTACTTCAATTCTTCCTCCACTTCCAAAAGCTACACGAAGTACAACAAGACAAAGAAAGAAACTCCCATCACTTTTGATTACTAGCACACCTGTAAAAAATATGTTAGAAGACGAGGAAAACGAAAAAGAAAATAAAAAAAGAAAAAGAGAAATGAAAGTAAAAATAAAAGAGGAACAAATGACAGACAATAAAAGACAAGATAAAAGAAATAAAAAGGAAGAAAATAAATCTAAAAAAAAGAGAAGAATAAACTAGTTGCTAAACAGAAAACAAATCTTAAAAAAAAGAAGACAGTAAACCGCTCCCTTGATTTGGACGTTTAATAGTTCAAGTTGTATCTTTCCCTCTCTCTCTCTCTCTCTTGTTACAATAATATATCCTTTACATTTTACACAATAATATTTTTTATAATACAAATAATCATATAGACATTTCTATGCAAAAATATTTACAATGCAGTTCTTAAGTTTATAAGGCAATTAAAACGAGGCTAATCGATTTGCGTGATATTAATTCTATCTGATTTATTTAGATTTTAATTTTGATCTCTAATTAATTTATTTTTTGTACTGCAAATTCTTCCTTTTTATTTCGTTTGCTTTATCTTATTAGATTTTTAAAATATTAAATATTAAAGTGATAATAATAATAATTATTTGTTCTGCAATTGCTAATTCCTTATTTTTTAATTTTATTTCATATAATAGAATTATGTAATATTTTTTGTTTTTATTCTTGTCTAGATTTTATGTTCTTTAAGTTACATTAGCATAAGTGTTTCTATATGTGTATGCTATCAATAACACCGGCACACAAAAAAAAAAGTGGTCTGTACATTTGACTAGACCCACCTAAGCTTATGTATTTCGATGCGCGGATTCCAAATCTGTAGTCTGTTTTACCCGTACACCCTCAAAATTTTGAGTAAATTGCAAAAAACCGCAAAAAATGGCAAAAAATCGCGAAAAATCGCAGTTGTGCGAATGGAAAAATTTTTCTCGAACTATATCAAGTATATTTTTTATGTATTTTGATGCGCTGAATCCAAATCTGAAGTTGATTCATCTCGTTGACCCTTCAAATTTAGAGTAAATTGCGGAAAACCGCTAAAAATATTTAAAAAATAAAAAAAATAGTCATGAAGTAGTAGATAATATCAAAAAATAGTATTGTTCTTACTCACAGTAATGAACTAAATATGATTCCTTTCAAATTATGCTATAAAATTTATAGATTGTAATTAAATTTAAAAAAAAACGATCTTCATTAAGTTTACACTGTTCTTCGCTTATATCGAACTCTTTTCTCTTCGAATGTTCTATGCAATGGGTTTCTCTTTCGTTTTTTATTATTTGTGGTTACTTCTCTCTTCAAAGTCCAGCAAAAATCTGCCATCATGTTGACGTTCCACCTTCCTTGATACCTATTCTCCATTTCACTTATGTCTTGGTGAAATCGTTCTCCTTGTTCTTCACTGTAGTCTCCAAGGTTTTGTGGAAAGTAGTCTAGATGAGAATGAAGAAAGTGCAATTTGAGATTCATCAAGCAACCCAAATTTTTGTAATTTTCCAATAACTCTTCAACCAATTCCTCGTAATTCTCACTCTTATTATAATTACGAGGAATTGGTTGAAGAGTTATTGGAAAATTACAAAAATTTGGGTTGCTTGATGAATCTCAAATTGCACTTTCTTCATTCTCATCTAGACTACTTTCCACAAAACCTTGGAGACTACAGTGAAGAACAAGGAGAACGATTTCACCAAGACATAAGTGAAATGGAGAATAGGTATCAAGGAAGGTGGAACGTCAACATGATGGCAGATTTTTGCTGGACTTTGAAGAGAGAAGTAACCACAAATAATAAAAAACGAAAGAGAAACCCATTGCATAGAACATTCGAAGAGAAAAGAGTTCGATATAAGCGAAGAACAGTGTAAACTTAATGAAGATCGTTTTTTTTTAAATTTAATTACAATCTATAAATTTTATAGCATAATTTGAAAGGAATCATATTTAGTTCATTACTGTGAGTAAGAACAATACTATTTTTTGATATTATCTACTACTTCATGACTATTTTTTTTTATTTTTTAAATATTTTTAGCGGTTTGCAATTTACTCTAAATTTGAAGGGTCAACGAGATGAATCAACTTCAGATTTGGATTCAGCGCATCAAAATACATAAAAAATATACTTGATATAGTTCGAGAAAAATTTTTCCATTCGCACAACTGCGATTTTTCGCGATTTTTTGCCATTTTTTGCGGTTTTTTGCAATTTACTCAAAATTTTGAGGGTGTACGGGTAAAACAGACTACAGATTTGGAATCCGCGCATCGAAATACATAAGCTTAGGTGGGTCTAGTCAAATGTACAGACCACTTTTTTTTTTGTGTGCCGGTGTAATCATTATTTGTTTTGTATAGAATTTTATTTTTTTCCTTAGATTATAAATTGTGTTTCGTACTTGTCTAAATGTTATTTTCTTTAAGTTACATTATCGTAAATGATGTTTCCTCTTCATAAATAATATTTGTATATGTATTCTATTGCATTGTTAAAATATTATAATAATTTTTATTCGTAAAATATTTATTTCTAATTGTCGTCATCTTACCCGCTACTTAAAGTCATCTTACCCACATATGGGGGCAAGATGACGAAATTGACACGTCCTTAAATAATTTAAATTTAAAAAAAATCTAATTTATTTATAAATTTTTTAATTTTTGTAGATGATAAACAAGACTTCAGTTAATCAGAAAAAAAATAGTTCATTATTTTAACACAATTACACAAGTCAGGAAAAATCAACAAACCTTAAGGTCGTCATCTTACCCCCCTTTCCCCTACAGATTCCTGGGGACAGCGCTTGTGCAGCACAGGGATCTCTCTACATTAGCAGTCAGCAGCCTGGCGGAAAACGCCGGGCTAGGCCTGAGAAGCTAACTGCTACGCAACCTGTGGGAAGCACAGAGGATCTCTAGATCTAGGTGCATCTTAGGGCCCCATGTGGACCTACCCGCACTGTATTACCATTACCATTACCATTTTATCTTTTACGTAAGTAGTTTAAAGCAGCGACTAGAATTTTTTCCTTACATTTTCTACATTTTAACAAAGAAGGAGGAAACTGTTCACAAAAAGGATAAAATAAAACAATTAATAATAATTAAAATAATAAAAACACTCACAGCACAATGTTAAATTCTATTAATAAAATACCTTTAATTGATGAGGTATCACACTTAATACAAGATACTTCCATCTTGCTATAATAAGAAACTAAAGAATTTTGAATTTCTTAATATCTATTGTAATATATATATATGTCAATCCATCTTATATAAAACTGCGATTAATAGTTCATACAATTTAATTAAGGGTACACGATAAAATGTACGATGTTACGTATTAAAGTAATGCTCGCAAAACAACGGCATTTTATATTTCTTCCAACGATAAAATTATTCGTCTTATAGATCTTTAAATTTGTTTTAAATTTTATATAAGTGTTCAAGCTGTATGTGATGAAAACTTCTAATTAGATATGAATATGTCCTCCAAGTGTATTCGTTAACATCTGATTACAGGAAAATGCGTTGCGCGAAGAATCGAGCGCATGCACGGACACAAATAGTGTATGTACGGAAGCGTTTATAATTAATTCTCGAAAATGATATTACGCAACATAACTTTAATATACATGGATGAATTCGTAAAAAAATAACCTTTAATTTGGTGAAAACAAAAATTCAAAATTTTGAAAAAAAAGTTAGAGGAGCAAGGTTTTTTAAAAAAAAAAAAAAAAAAATTTTTTTACATTATTTATAGTACTCATCAAGCCATTTAATACCCAGTTTGAATTTTTGTTCTATCTTTCTTAGTTTCGGAGATATTCGCTCCGAAAGAGAAAAACCGATTTTTTTCAAAGGGGTGTTTCACCCTCTAAAAGGCCGTATGGGCACGTATAAAAAAAAATGTGTCTCTTATTTTGATCTAGAGAATAACATATTAGAAACTCATCAAAATCGGAGGGGGACATTTCCGACACCTTCCTTGTTAGTAAAATAGAAGAATAAACAATATATCATTCAAAGTATTTTCCGTCGTTAGCTATAACATTTTGCCACTTTTTAGGCAACAAATGGATTCCACGATTTAAAAAATGTTCCTCTTTTGAGCTGATCTACTCATCGAGTCAATTTTTAATATCCCCACAAGAAGTGAAATGCTGTTCCGAAAGATCATGTTGAATTGATCGAAACCGTTGATTTTGATAGCTGGCCAGGCTTCACCCATGATTTTCTTCTTTTTGGATTATCGTAATGAATCCATTTTTCATCGCCAGTAACGATTCGATGCAAAAATGACTTTTTTTCTGTCTTTGAAGCAACAATTCGCACATGGTTAAACGTTTTTCAACGTCTTTGTCTTTCAAAACATGTGACACCCAGTAGTCTTGTTTATGAATAAATCTTATTACTTTTAAGCGTTTGTTTATAGTCGATTCATCAACATTTAATGATTTTACAATTCCGGCAAAACGGGATATTCATGGAAGAAAGGTCATGCTGAGTATTTGGTGGGATCCAAAAGGTGTGATATACTACGAGCTGCTGAAACCGAATAAAACCATCACTGCTGATCGCTATCGAAAACAATTCCTTAAGCGTTTGAAGCGTGGATCTTCGTTCAGTAATATTTTCAACTTTTTATCTTTAAACTTTTTTGGTGCACCAGAGCGTTCTTTGTCTTTCACGTCGTAATCACCATTTTTAAATCGTTGAAACCATTTTCTACAACTTCTTTCGGATAGAGCATTATCACCATAATGTTCCACAAGCAAACGACAACTTTCAGCTGCACTTTTCTTTAAAATGAAATAATGGAGTAAGACTTCCCGCAAATGCTGTTTTGTCGGTACATTTGACATTTTCAAGTAGAAAAATTCGTTGTTTACATTGTAATTAAATATACTGAATATTAAATCATGATTGTAGTACTTCTATATGGATGTATTACCATTTTAAAGTACATACAGTACTGCCCTTACGAAAAAGACCGACGGGCGGAGAACTGTAGTTCATGTAGTTATTGTAATCCCGCGCGAAAATATTACATCTGACGGACCACATGCGTGTAGTTATTGTAATATAAATATTACGATGGACAACTTATGACAGTAGAGAGATTATAAAACGGTATTGTAATTTAGTTATTACACAGATCGGAACACACATATGTGTGATTATTACATATTGTAAAGGTATGTATAATAAAAAGATTACGATACACATACTCCGTAGTCCGTATTCGAATAAATAACACTTGGATTTTTTGTAATTAGTGGTTTTTTATTGTTTATATACGCATGATGTACATATTCATATTCATATTTATATACATATTCATATACATATTCATATTAATCGGTTTCGATATTATTTACTAAAGGTATAATACAAAATTTATTATTATTATTTTCGAATGTAACCCGAATGCATTTACTTTCAATGTCGCGAAGTCGGCAACACGTAATACTATCTGATTCTTCAACGATATAAGAAAAATGTTGCGATGAAATGTTACCATTTTTGCATAATGCTTCGTTAAGAAGTCGCATTTTATTACAAAGTAACACATTATATTTTTCGCCTGTAAGTGTTTCGACGATACAGAGATACAATATTATTAAAATGGATTTTTCTTTTGTTATTACTGTACTGTTCATTCTTTTTATTAATCTGAAATAATTGGCCCCATGATATAAAATATTTTTAGAAATAAATCGCTCAAAAGTTTTTACATTGTCTTTAATGCGTTGCCCCACTAAGGATTCTATACTTAATTTTTCTGTCAAATTTAATTGCATTTCACGCGAAGAACCAAATGCTCTTAAAGTATCTTCAAATTCAATACATCTTTGGATCTTACATTCATTCATGATTGAATGAAACACAGCCTTCCCTTTAGCACTACAGTTCTGGCGATTGAAAACGGTACTCTGTTTAATATAATTAAGACGGAAATAAAATTTGCAAATTTGTTTGGGTACATATTGAGTACCGTTAAAAGAAGTTTGTAAAATGTGGTTGAAACTTTCGAAAGGGAAAGTGGACCATGCCCAAAGCGCACCAAATTTTTGAACTGCTGCCGGTATATGCAATAATAAATGAATGTTATAATTCATAAAATTTTTGCCGTACAATTTTTCAACATCCAGCACGAATTTCCGAATCGCAAAAGTTACGGTAATGTACTCGTCATCTAAGATTTTTGTCTTTAGAAAAATATGTACGCTATAAACATATAACAACCAGTGTTTTATATATTTCTCTGGCAATAATCCGTTTAAACAGCTTAAAGAATAATAGAGCAGGAAATTTTTTAATTCTGATGCCTTCCACAATTTACGAAGAGCAATTGATTGAGGTATTCGGGTTATTTCAGACGGAGGCTGAATACTTTGTAATCTATTATCGAAACGCACTTCGTGTTTGCGTAAAGACCAAATATGCTTGTAATTGTTAGAGTCAAACCATGCCATAACAAATTGTTTAACAACACCTTCTGCAATACTGTGTAGATATTCTGGTGGAAAAGATAAGATTATATAAAAAACGGGTAGAAGGACCACAATGGATGGAGGCCGATGTCTCATGTGCGGAAATTTACAACGGAATCAGCTTTACTTCTCATTAATTTTTGTAATTTAATTAAAATTAATAAATGTTAAGACAATAAAACAAAAAACGATAGAAATTTTTTCAAAATTTTGTAAGATTGATTGAGCTCAATCGATCTTAACAGTCACATACAAACACATACAACATCAAAATGTTTATAAAATTTTGAAAAAATTTCTGTCGTTTTATTTAATCTTTTTAACACGTTTATCAATATTAATTAAATTATAAAAGTTAATGGGAAGTAAAGCTGATTCCGTTGTAAATTTCCGCACATGGGATGCCAGCCTGATCTGTGTAATCCCTGTAATATTTCCTCTGTAATATTTTCCTGTAATCCATAGACTGTAGTGCGAAAAAACCACACAAATTTACTGTAATATTTGTATAGTTATTGTGATATTTGTGTGTGGTTATTATAATATTTTTCTGTAGTTATTGTAGTGATTGGATTACATAGATTACAATTCTCCGCCCGTCGGTCTTTTTCGTAAGGGTGCTAACATCATTTATCAGTAAACGGCGGAAAATTATTCAAGTTCCTAATAGAGAAAATTAGGTTATTTATTATAGCGAGATATAATATTTATTTATAACATTAAATGTAATTTTTTTTTATTTTTATTCTTTATATACCCAACTAACCATTTGCTTGCAAAATGTTAACAATTGGAAAAAAAACTGCCTGCCAAATGAGGTTGCCAAATCCAGGACCTACTGTGTCCTCAAGTGCGCTCCAATTGCAACCAAAAGAAATCAAATCTTCATGTCATATTGAAAGCAACAATAGAGCAGATCTGTCACGAGCAGTGCGATCGCAAATTGACGCAACAAATTGAGAGCAGGTTTGTTAACTATAGATCGATAACAGATTTGTGCAAATAACTTAGCAAATTTTGTTTGCAAAAACCATACCAAATTGACGGCAAACATGGAACAGATCTGTATGCAAGAAGTACAGCAGATTGGTAACAAACTTAAAGCAGATCTGTCTGCAAGAATTACAGCAGATTGGTAACAAACTTAGAGCAGATCTGTCTGTGCAAAAACTATAACAAATTGGCGACAAATACAAAGCAAATCTGTATTTTAAAACCGACGACAGATTGGAGAAAGATTTACCGACCTTCATGTCCATTTATTCATTGTTGTGATTCTACTTAAAAATCAATTTGAATTATATCAACTTTAGCCAACTTTCATACTGAGATAGCACTATAGTATATTATCTCAGTGTAAAATCTGACTAAAGCTGATTATTCAAATCAATTTTCAAGTAGAATCACGACAATGAATATAGACATCAAGTTTCGCAAATCTTTCTCCATTCTGTCGTCAGTTCTGAAATACAGATCTGCTTTCTAGAATCTCTACAGATCTAAAGAAAAAAATGAATTTAATTGTAATTAGTAATTACACTTAATGCATATAGTAATTATTGTTTTATATTTTATTGTGCCTAATAATTAATAATACAGTAATCTAAAATATTATTATACAATATTATTATCAGGAGACGCGGTAGCGTCTCCGGCCATGTTCAAAATTTTGGACGCTACTAGTCTCTTATCCAGAAAGATTAGAATCGATTTTTTGGGATACAGAACTATTAAAATATAAAAAATTTTGAAATGCATGTAGCATATTCTGAAAGGTGGCATCGCCACGAGTAAGTTAAGCCAAAAAAAAAAAAAAATCGGTCAAGCCGTTCTGGATATACAAACGGTCAAAAAGTGATGTTTTTCATGAAAAATTCTTCTCTGTCCGCAGTCATGTATGTACTTCTCTTCTCTCTTACCTTTCACTCACACCTCCCCCAACTTCCACTCACCCTCCCCTCCCCTCATTTCCCTTTCTCACCACGCCCCCCTTCCTCCCCTCCCCCTCCCCCACTCTATTTTTTCATTTTTTTCGCTTTTCTTACACTTTTTCATCATCTTTCACCCCCTCTCACTCTCTCACACCCTTTCTGGTGTATTTACCATTTATTAAAAATTTTTAAAAACCACCCCTTGAGGGTGAAATTTAATATCTCAAAAACAGTACATTGAAAAAATACGGTACTTGTGTCGTTAATTAACATTTCTTATGGGGTTAATTTACTGCTCAATAAAAATTTTCAAAAACCACCCCTTGGGGGTAAAATTTAATATCTCGGAAACGGTGCATTGTAAAAATATGAGACATGTGCCGTTAATTAAGGTTTCTTATGGGGTCAATTTACCATTTATTAAAAATTTTCAAGAACCACCCCTTGGGTGTGAAATTTAAAATTTCGGAAACAGTGCATCGCAAAAATACGGGATCTATTTCGTTAATTAAGGTTTCTGGAGTTAATTTACCATTTATTAAGAATTTTCAAATACACTAGTGTAAAATATTCCATTTGTATAATAATTTATATAATAATAAAATTTATGTTAATTGAATTTATCGCTTAATCTTTCGTTCTAATGTAAGTATCCATTCTTAAAAAGTCTATGTTATATCGATTTTCGCAAGTATTGTTGTCACTTTTCCGCGATGCTGATTGGTTATCTCGATGCTCTGTGCTGTGCGCGTTACTTCAAATCGATAAAAGCTTGTCATGGTTAAGCGTGACACATGTGACAGATTATGATTGTATTTCTCTTTGGATCTTTGCGCGTGTTATATGTGTACAATATATTAAGCCAGCGGCACACGATGCTATTTTATCTGCTGGATTGCTCGCGTGCGTCTGTGCTGGCAATATTTTTTTCTGTTAAACTGAAAATTATGTAATCTGTTGATCACGCTGTTGACTGATCTGCTGAATTTCTGTAAAAATCCAGCATTAAATTTCATGCCCAAGGGGTGGTTTTTGAAAATTTCTAATAAATGGTAAATTGACCCTATAAGAAACCTTAATTAACGGCACATGTCTCATATTTTTATAATGCACCGTTTTTGAGATATCAAATTTCACCCTCAAGGGGTGGTTTTTGAAAATTTTTATTGAACAGTAAATTAACTCCATAAGAAACTTTACTAACAACACAGGTCTTGTATTTTTGCGGTGTACCGTTTTTGAGATATTAAATTTCACCACTGAAGGGTGGTTTTTGAAAATTTTTAATAAGTGGTGGAAAATTTTTATTGAACAGTAAATTAACTTCATAAGAAATCTTAATTAACGACACAGATACAGATATTTAGTAACCAAAAATTTATTCTATTATTGAAATCATGTAAATGATTAATCCGCACATTGTAATTGAAACAAATGCACTTTGCAGACAGAGTTTGATTGTGTTAGTTTTCTTGATTTAAAAAGTGCTATAATTAAATCATTTAATTGTAGCACATATTTTTTTCGTTCCAGTTTGATGTAAAAAATTGCATATATTTATTTCAGGAAATAAAATATATCATTGAATTAAAAAAATATTTGATTCTATTGCATTATTGCATAAAATAAATACGTTGTTCTTTGATTGTACATGAGAAAAATATAAGTCAAAGCTGAAATTTCTCATTGAGCTCATACGATCACAATTGCATCACAGTAAATCGAAATCATGATACGAAGAAAGAAAGTATATCGACAATTATGAACTGTCATATGTACCGCTGACAGCAGACAATATTAAATTTACTTGCTACAAAATCATGTGAAAGAATTCTTTTCAAGTTTTAGAAAAGATTTCTGTTATTACATCATTTTGCAATAATCATGTGTTCGGCAAACACATGATTATTGCAAATGCACCTTTTTTTGTATTCTATACTCCAATTTTATTTCAAAATGAAAGAGAAGATATTATCGCGTGTTCACTCGTTTAATCTTAATTCAAAATGTATGTGCTGAGTACGCGTAGGAAAATATAAAAATATTAAAGAAATAAGTGATAAGTGATAAGAATATTGTGTATGCCATATATGAGTGTCACAAATATGCGAAAATTTTACACACAGTTATGATTGCTGCGTGCAGATTTATCAGTTGTTAATTGTAAATTTGTACAATATCAATGGCAATTTTTTGTTTATTACAATCTAATCGTCATATTTTGCAATAATCATACACATGCATTTTTTTATATTGTACCGGTTTATATTGTTCAGTTGTGTTATGGATGATGCGTGGATATTCGACGAATTTTTGACAGCTCTCAATGTGCGAATATAAACGCATGCAAAATCTCGTATAAAAGAAGTAGTAGCCAAACACGACATAAATAACTTTCGATAAGCTGGACAGGCTTCCGTTACTAGCTCTTCTGTGTTCTACATGAGCTTCAGTATATGTAATACATCGCTACAATCAAGAAGTTCTGTGTTTTCATTTATTAACATTATTTAAAAGATCAGTATTTCTTATTGAAAATTAATAGAATTCAATTAATTATACATATAAATTATTCTATTTAAATATGCAAAAAGATTCTATTCTATTTAAAGCACATTTTTTACTATTTATTACATCTACTATTTTTTAAACTATTTATCACTTTGATAGATATTACGCAACATGTGATCAAGAGTTTAATTATATTTTTATAGTAAGCATATGCAGTTATTAGATAATAAGAACAATCTTAAAGATATATTCGTAGAATTTTCATTGAGAGCTTCAATTTCCTCGAACGTTTTAACTTTTCTGTTTCTCACCTCATTAACATCAATCCATTTGACACGTGTATCACTATCCGTATCATACAAGGGATTCCCTAATAATGTATCCGCAGCTTCTAATGCACCGCATTCTCTGTTATTCAATGAACGCATCGCAAAATTCCACAGTTTCGATGCCAAGGGCTTATTGGAATCTATCATTGCAAAGTCTATATTGCATTTCATATAGGCACCCAATTAAAAAAATTTGGAGTGCTCTGCTTATAAAAAATATCCCAGAGACGATCAATTCGTTTATTAATTATATATTTAAAAATATTTCATACCAGATGTAGTTTGCACCAGACGTAATGATCGTGTTAAAATCGGAGAGACGAATAAAATATATGGTTGCGTTCTCACGAGAATGGGCGATGGAGGGGCCCATTCTTTATTTTCAATATTATTATGGGAAACGCTAAACGGCACTTGTAACGAATGTAAGGGTACTGTTCTGAAAAAAAAAACCGTAATCGAATCGACTTTATCAGTCTTAGTAATACAGCTCAATTTATCAGGAGACGCGGCAGCGTCTTACTGTTAATTTACTGTTCAATAAAAATGTTCAAAAACCATCCCTTGGGCGTGAAATTTAATATTTCGGAAACGGTGCATCGCAAAAATACGGGGCCTGTGTTATTAATTAAGGTTTCTTCTAGGGTTAATTTACCATTCATAAAAAATTTTCAAAAACCACCTCTTGGGGGTGAAATTTAATGTCTCGGAAACAGTGCGTTGCAAAAATATGAGACTTGTGCCGTTAATTAAGGTTTCTTATGGGGTAGATTTATAGTTATCCTTAAAGAAAAATACGCAATTGCATATTGCAAATAGCATAACTTTTTTTAAACTTTGCGTTTTTTTTGCACCAATTGATTCATATATCTGTACTCTAAAAAGTAGGTGATATCCCAAAAAATATCATAAATGAAAAGGTCAAGCCATGTTCAAAAATAGACCCTCAAGAATTTGAATTTTTACAAATTTAAATGATTATTTAATAATATATTACCATGAAAAGTAACTGATATATTATACTGATATATTATGCCAGTTCAAAGTGAACATACATAAAGTGTATATTATCTAAATAAATTAATAAAATAAATAATATAATAAATTTAATAACATATTACCACGAAAAATAACTGATATGTTATTCAAGGTGCAAATTCAAAATGAACATACATACATAAGGTGTATATAAGTAAAATTGATTAAAATTTGACTCTAAGTGAAAGTACATAAGTGATATGTTATTCTTAGTGCACAAAATATAAAAGTCGTTTATTGAAGTTTGATTTGAAATTTATACAAACCTGGACAATGAAAAATAGTTGCTTGTAATTCCAGAGTACTAATTTGTTAATTACTCGGAAAAAGAACATGGCGGCCTGCTCTCAAAAAACTTTCGATGGATGGAATAAATAATTAAAATGAAAAAGTTACGAAAATGGTTTAGATTTAAAATCTCCAACTTTTCTGTAGTAAAATTTCGAATTTTCGTATCAATTTCCGATTTTGAATTTGTTATGCTATATTTTCAGCGAGTAATTTATTGATCAAAAAGTGTTGTATTGTTTGAAACGGGTAAATATTAAATAAACCCAAAATTCATAAGTAAAAAAGTTCTCATGTCAAGTACAAAGAAGCTACACGCTTAAAAAGATTAGTGATTATCTGACGTAACATACAACTATAAAAAATCAGATATTAATTATTCAAGATACAAGTGCGAAATAAATATCGTTAAAATATAGATACAAAATTTACCACAATTTGACTCTGAAAAGTAAGTGACATGCTTCTTAAAGTGCATATATAAAATTTAACAGTGTTTTGATAATGATTAATTTAAATATTTGCATTATCTCTCTTTCTCTCTCTCTGGGCAGGGTGACATATGTGATTGATATTTAACAGTACTACTAACTTATTGAATAGTCAGGGACAAGTTGTGTCGGATGAATCGGAATGTAAGTATTATTATTCTTAAGTGGATACTGAGAAACGCATCGAAGTTTTTTGAGAACAGGCCGCCATGTTCTTTTTCCGAGTAATTAACAAATTAGTACTCTGGAATTACAAGCAACTATTTTTCATTGTCCAGGTTTGTATAAATTTCAAATCAAACTTCAATAAACGACTTTTATATTTTGTGCACTAAGAATAACATATCACTTATGTACTTTCACTTAGAGTCAAATTTTAATCAATTTTACTTATATACACCTTATGTATGTATGTTCATTTTGAATTTGCACCTTGAATAACATATCAGTTATTTATCGTGGTAATATGTTATTAAATTTATTATATTATTTATTTTATTAATTTATTTAGATAATATACACTTTATGTATGTTCACTTTGAACTGGCATAATATATCAGTATAATATATCAGTTACTTTTCATGGTAATATATTATTAAATAATCATTTAAATTTGTAAAAATTCAAATTCTTGAGGGTCTATTTTTGAACATGGCTTGACCTTTTCATTTATGATATTTTTTGGGATACAATATTTTACAACATTATTGTACAATATTTTACAAAATATTATTGTACAACGTTTTACAATAACATACACAATAAAAGTAAAAAAAAAAAAAAAAAAATGGGATATACAATTCTTGCACAAAAAATGAAATAACTATATATTTCTTGGGTCAAAGCTCTACATGTGGCGTAGAGCTAGCGTGCGAGGCTAGTAGACCCAAGGAAAATACAAAACATAAAATACAATATTTTTTGGATCAAGATCTCGAATCAAGTTCTAGCATCTAGGACACAAAAGGCTTAAAGATAAAATAAAAGTCATACAAACAACGTTTTAATTTAAAAAAATAAATGCTATCAAGAAAAGAAATAAAATTATTACAATTAATTATACTTTGGACAAACTTATCGTGACAAACTTAATTACGATAATATTTCATTATGTATTATAGCAACTACAATATATCGCGGCGAAATATTATTTACAGTATTATCACTTTCATCTGTTGCGCTATTCCCCAGTGAGCATTATGTTATCAAAAAGGGCTCTTAAAGTATTCAGGTTTAAGAGTTGGATGTCCGACAACGTCATCTTAAAAACAACATAATGATGTTAATAAGTCATCTAATGCGTAATTTTAGTGGTGAAAAAGACATTATATAAATGAGATCCAAAAGAATATTAGAATCTGATTTCTTATAAATGTCATGAAAATGTTAATATTAAGAATTGTTATTTATAGCATTTATATTCTTACGTATTTTATTACATAAAAAAAGAAATATAATACAATATTGTATGTATATAAGTTTTTTATTATAAATACAGAATCTACATAGTCACAAATATTTCCGCAATTGTAACAATACTTTAGACTTTAGAGAATACAGAAATAATTTTATTAATTTTTGAGGTTGTCTCTTTAAAATTTTAATCAATTTAAATCGACTTTCAAACTATTTTATAATATAATAAGTTCACCTGCTCCTTTCTCTTTTTATCTATTTTTCTATATTTCCAAATCTCTTCTCTACTACACAAAAATCTATAATAAAAGCTATGTTTCACATAGGTTATGATGTTTTACTTGTACTGCTGTATAAGAGATCGTTTACTACAGATTCTAGAAACATCTGCAAGTAGACATCATAAAGAGATATTCTGAAAGACATCTTACATAAAGATAACTTAATGATATCATTTTCAAGAGAAATTAATGAGGTCTTCAAAAAGTCTTCTTAAAGACCTCATCATCTCAATAATGCTCACTGGGTCCAATACGGCATCCTATAACCTTTTGCACAGACACATTCAAATATATAAAATCTCGTCTGCTAACGCTGCACACATATATTTGGAGATCTAATGATGATATGCCAACGTGTGTAAAGTTGGCTCCGCACTTTTTGAATTCTATATTTTTATGAATTGTGCTGCATTGTGCTACGCTTGTGCCATATTGTGCCGTAAACTACAATCCTGTAACTCAAAACATATTCAAGAAAATAAAAAAAAAAATTTTTGATAGCCCCGCACTTTTCGAATTTTGACTTTTTTTTTATTGTGCCGTATTGTGCTACAATTGTGCTAATTTGTGCCGCAAACGCGAGATCGATAACATCAATAACAATTAAGAAAAAAAATAAAAACAAAATTAAGATTAAGAACAGGGAATATTTACATAAATTTTTTAAGAGATTATTTTACAAATGAGAGCTTTATAGCCGTAGCAGTCGTAAATAAAAAATTATTCATTGATATTAATTTTATACATTTTGTCATGTGAAATTGTCACTTATTTACGATACACTTCATGTGACAGCTTTGACAGTTCGTGTTCCAAAGTCAATACTGACATATTTTACTATTAATTAATTATCATAATTATAACATGAATTATCATAATTATAACATAAATACAATAAAATACAATAAAATAAGAAACAATTATAACAACAACGTATGCAAAATTATCAATTTCGAGAATAGAATTGGGGCTTGAAAACACCTTCACTACTGTACAGTGTGCCATGCCTGAGCGCGCGAATTTCGGACGACTTGATTAGTCAACTATAAACCCTTCTCATTTAAAAACTATAGCACCCTCGATATTTTGGTATTAGAATTTTCGTCTCGAAATGATCTCAGGAATCTCACCATTTACCTATGGTGCGCGAAGTCTGGGACACCCTGTATATATATATATATATATATATATATATATATATCTTATAATATATATACATATATATATATATATATATATATATATATATATATATATTGTATAATGTTCATATATATTTTCATACAATTATTCTTTTATAGTTTTTAAAATCAATTAGCACATAAATTTGTATTTATTGTATTTGTTTACGGCATTACGAAGAAACGTTTTTTGGTACTTCATATAACTTTTGTTTAAAAATCATAAAATACAAACGTACTGCATGTATATGTTTATACAATATAATATAAAATTTCTTCTTTATCCAAACAAAGTTTTAACGAGGAATGTATTTATAGTTAAAAAAAGGTATGCTTAATGCTTAACATTTTTATTACTTAAAAAATAAAATAATATATTTATTTAAATACATAAGTAATATAATGTAAATATAACAAGTATAATAAAACATTACTATTTTTTAATATACACAATTACTAATTAAACTTTAAACATATATGTGTATATCTATATATTTATTATTCATACTTTTTAAGGCAAAATGCGATTCAATCCAAAAAACGTAATAATGTTGCTGTTTACTAATAACGTAATAATGTACCTGTTTTTTAAGTAAATATAAAAATTTTAAGCATTGAAGTACCAAAAAACGTTTCTTTGTAATGCTGTAAACAAATACAATAAATACAAATTTATGTGTTAATTGATTTTAAAAACTATAAAAGAATAATTGTATGAAAGTATATATAATATGAACATTATACAGGGTGGGGAAAATGTACCGGAACACCTAAATAACTTCTGAACGGTTTGAGATATTGGATTGAAATTTACGGGGTTACAATAGTATCACACAATCTACCACATAACACCAAAAACACTCATTTTAACACCCCCGGGGGGTGGGGGGAAGGGAGGCGAAAAAATCTTCCCTCCGTTGTGCGCCACCTTGTCGTGGTGGAGGGGCTCCCCCGGAAATCTCCGGGGGTCTAAGAGCGCACACATGGAAGGAAAACCATGTTAAAAAACCCGGGTAGGCCGGACTCGTGAGGTGGGCGATACCAGCCGGCCTAGGAGTGAGGGCTCCGAAATAACCCCCCGTGGAAGACAACCACGATAAAAAATTACATTATATGAACTAATGGTTAATAATGATTTTAACGTACCGCCCCAGAGGTCCCGGAGCCTCAGGGGCCGGCGCAGGGGGGATTCAGGTTTGGTCCCCCCTGTGTCGTCATCGAGCGACAAACCGTGCAGGGGGTGCGACGCGGGCCCTCTGCATAAGGAGGCTACCGCGGGCGGGGCTCTCTGGGCTTTGGCCCGGAGGGCTCTGCTTGAGCTCCTCCGCCTTTTTGAGGAGGAGGAGCGGAGGAGTTGCGCGTGCTCGGGGGGGCTTGCCCCTCCGGGCCGCACGGGGTGTGAGGGTATGTCCCGGGCGACCGGGACATATGCCTCGGTGGTGAGGAGGGGGGGTAGGTCTGCGTGTCCCACACGGACGGTGGGCACGCAGACCCCCCCCCCGTGGCCGCAGTCGTCCCCTCGTCCAGATGCTTTAGGTGTCTGGCGAGGGGACACACTAGAAGGTGGTGTCCTTCCACCGTCGACCGGGGCACTTGTTGAGGGAGTGTTGCACCCCCTACTGTGGTACCTGGGGAGGTATCCTCGCCAGTCGAGGTGTCTCCTCCCCAGGTGGAGGTTCCGATGGAGGTCGTCCCCGTAGAGGGTTCGTGTGCCAGCTCGGGGGCGGCCTCCATGGGGTCTACCTCCATGGGGCCCCCATCTGGGGTTCCCATGGAGGTGGAGGAGGACGGGGGGGAGGTTTTGTCTTCTCCCCTCCCGGTTATGGAGGTGCCGGCTGCGGCTGGGGGGTCCTCATTTGAGAGGCTTCCTGAAGCCGCGGTTTCTTCTTGTGAGGTGGCAGGCCTCTTGGAGGTTGTTGGGACGGGGGGGGGGAATATCTCCCCTTCACCCCGGACGGTGGGAGCCCCCATGGAGGAGTCTCCTTCGACTGTGGGGGTCCTCACCATGGTAGAAGGATATATGGTATGCGCAAAACGACGCGTTCTCTCTCTAAAATCTGCTGTTTCTTTCTAATCGCGTCCCGCAAAAATACATATCTACCAACATAAGGAAATCCCTAGAATTCTAGGGATGTAAGTGGCGATACATTGCAGAATTGACTGACTAGACTGTTACAATATACGAATGTGTATTATGTGACATATTATACAATATAATATAATTAAATATTTATATAATTATATTTATATATATATTTATATGTATATTATAGAATATTGCCACCAAATTCTAGCCAATTAATTACAAAAACTAATTCACACAAAATTAAAAGGAAAGGAATAACAAGAATAAAATTTTTAATAACAAGAGTAAAATTTTTAATAATAAGAATAAAATTTTTAAAATAACATTTTAATTAACATTTTAAAATAACATTTTTAATCTTTTGACACCCACTGTCAGTGCTGTTTCCTTTTCGAGATTCATTGTCTCTAATCTTACACGGAGATCGGCATTGGATGTTTTCAATGTTAAATTTTGGGCAAGAATTGCCTTTATCTGCTGTTCCTGTTCTGTTAATTTCAATTTTAATGCCACGTTATTCGCTTGAAGAAAGTTTTGTTCCTGGAAGTGGTTCTCCGATGAATTTCTATGAAATTCTCCAAGTGACCGATAATGGTTTAATTCTTCTTTCATCCACTTTATTGTCTCATGCGGATTCTCTTCCTTGCGTGTCGTGTTGTCATGGCCACTGCTGGTGCAATTGTCGTCCACAAATCTGAAATACAAATACAAATGTTAGCATTACAGCTCTTATGAATTTTTACATTTTTTTCAGTACTATTTTAAAAAGCATAAATATTTTTTTTCATAAAAAATATTGCTGATAACGTAACAAAATATTGAATCATGCAGCAGGTTATTAAATATTTCTCACCGATGCCGACGTTTCAAAGGTGAACTTCCTTCCTCGCTGAAATACTCGTTCTTCTCTTTTCTTGTGATCTTCGACGTCAAACGAGTTTTCCCAAATTTCAATTGACGAACGGCTGAAAGTTTACTACGCCTATGTAGTACAGCTTTCTTTCTTTCACATCTAGAAAAGAAATGCATAAGTAAGGTAACTCGAAAACTTGGTAAGTCGGAAAAAGTCACAGCAAAAAGACAATAGGTCTCAAATCTTAAAACCAATTATAGATATTTGTTATCTATTATACAAATGTTTTTCACAAAATGTTAGAAAAAAAATAAACAATCAATCCGAAAATATACCATTTTTCGTATTTTCATAATCATTGACACGGTACACTGTTTTTGAGATAAAAGGGTTGAACCGATTGACTTAACATTTTTCTCACAACTTGTTAAATATTTTTGTGAGACAACTATGTAGGCGATGAGCGATTTTTTAATTGTCATTCATTTCTTGGTAGATTGAATAATTCAAAAAAATTTATTTTTTATTGAAACCAATAGATATTTGTCAAAAAACCCGAATTGATATATCTTCAAAGTGAGTATTACGAACCTTCTTGGAAATGTAGAATTCCGTACGTTGCACAACGAATCAAAAGGCCTTTCTGGTGTTCTATTGACCCTGCCATTTGGTTCCGACAAAGGATTTCTGAAGACATGAAAAGAATAAAGTTCGTTATTCGTAGTAATGAGTACAGATTTTTTAAACATATTGTGCTTACAAAATTGCAGTCGGTAGTAAAAAAACAGTTTTCAGACTTTCGGTCTCAGACCACGAGTAACAGAAAGTACTCAACAGCAGGTTTGTTTAATAAGAATCTGTATTCTATGAGACTTCACCACTGATAATGGCTTTTATAAACTTTTCATTGCCCGTGGTATAACTAAAGATCTGAAAACTGTTTTTTTAATGACTTTATTGATATCGGTAATGGTTTTTAAGTACTGAAATATATTGATCTATGAAACTATTATTATTAGTAGGACTAATTATGTACTTGTATTGTGATACATACCGACAAGATACTGACGTTGTTGGAGTTTCATGCTGACCTGTCATATCTGTCTCATCTAGCATACTCAAATCAGGCAAAGGTTCTGTCATCATTCTTAATATGGGTGTTGATGAATGTGGCAAAGATGAAAGTTTCGGCTCAGCCGATGAGATTCTCTCCATTGATGGGCCTGGCACAGGCGACAGACTTGCAGCATTTATTGGTGCTACAGTTGACGAAGATAGACAAACCAAATTAAAGGTCCGCCTAACAATGTTACAATTTACATTGCCTTTATGATGTGCCCTAATGAAGAAAATATAAATGTAATTGATTGTAGTTTCATTGTCACATAATTCTTGGAGCAACAGTTGATCCATAGTCATCTTGTCATGAGCACATGAATATCAATAATTTATGTTAACTTAACTTTATTATTCTTAATAATTATTTTTAAAAAAGCGAACATCAATATTTGCTCTGTTTAAAAAAATTACACATCCAATTTACTGTTCGTTTGTTGCTAACAGATGCAACGTTGGTACAGCAGTTGGCAAAAGTTGTCTCTTAAAAATATTTTTTCCTCTCTTCTTCTTCTTTGGTTGAACAAAAGATTTGGGAGTAAAGTGTACGGAACAAATTTGTGCTAAAATAACAAATAAAATTGATTACACGTTACAAAACTTTTCTGATCTTTCAAACAAGTTTTTGTTACTTCATGATACAGTATATCTAAATAAATAAATTTGAATTTTATCATGCAGAAGCATACCGTTAACGACGTTAGAAGGCAATACGACCTCTCCAATGCGCCGAAACCATCCTTCACGGATTATTTCGTTATCCGGTAATTTATGAAAATTTGCTTGCTCGGATGTGCATGTTCTGCAATTATTTTTGCAAATTTTCACTATGCAGCGCACCATTTTTAATGATTTTTCACATTTCACGTCACTCACGTTTCGACAGAAAATGTCAACAATAACTATATATATAATAAACTATATATATAACACAAAGTGAGATGGAAGAAAATAATCAGAGAGTGCGAAAAGGACGCTATACACCAGTCGTGCAAACTTTTCAAAGCTAAACATTTCGTTTTTCGCAGTTGTCCGCTCTGTACTTTTCTTGCCGCCGAAGGCTGAAAAGGGGCGTGGTTTACGAGTTTTGCGCATACCATGTATCCTTTTACCATGGTCCTCACCCACTCTGGGGGGGGGCGGAGGTTGTCGGGGAGGAGACGGGAGATGTTAAATTATCCCGCCTCCTCCCTGTAGTCACCCTGGAAAGGGTGACTGATAAGTCGGAGGGTGTAATGGCGGGCTCTTCCGAGACCGTCCCCCTGGCCACTGTGGTGGCTAGGAAGAAAAAGAAAAAGAAGTCTAAGGGGGGAGCCAAGCCCTCCCCCGGGCTGAGGATCGTACGGAGTCCATGGGGGGAGCCTTGGTTCCCCCTAACGTGGAAAACCAGGAGGAGGAGGGGGGGTTACTCCCCCTCCTGTGCTACAGGAGGTGTTGGTCCTCCCGGGGTCGTTTTCTTGTGGGGGTGGGGGGTCAGGGGGAGATACGGGGCCGGTCTCCTTCTCCGTCCGCCTCTCCCTTCCCCTCTTGAACCCGACCTACCGGGATAAGGACTTGGCCCAGATATGGGAATGGGTGGTGGACGAGGTGGGTCGTGAAGACCCCCGCGTGGCGAAATGTCTCCACATAACTGCATGGGGGGACGCAGGTTTTGATTTTGAGGCCTGCGATCTTTCCCCGAGCCCGGAGAACATTTTCCGGATTACGGACGTCCTTACGGATTTGGCTGGGATACGCCCTAGCTTGGACCTCCGTGTCCGTTTGACGATGCCCTCGGGTAGAATTTTCTACATGAGGGCACAGTCGTGGTCGGAGGGGAAGGTCACGAAGAACTCCTCCCCCGGAGATAACTTAGAGGTTGACCGGTTTTCTGTAGGGGGTTTGGAGAGGAGTGGAGATGTTGTTTCCTCCTCTTTAGCCGAGGCCCCCCTGAAGACCGTGGGTTGCCGTAAGGCAATAAGAAGGGGCGGCTGGGGGCGGGGGCCCCCAGTTGCCCTTAGCCCCACACCAACAGGGGGCGCCCCCCTCCTAACATCTGGGGGGGCGGGGGGAAGGTTGGTGGCCTGGCCTTCCCCCGAGATTGGCAATTAGGGGAAGGAGTGTAACAACTCCCTCCCCCAGGACAGGGGCCAGCAATGGCCACGCCCGAGGGGGAGCAGGACGAATGCCTTAAGGCGATACCCTGCTTCCCCCTCATTATGGGCCAAGAAAGGTCACCCCCAGTGGTTTTAGTGGGTATGCCGGGAGGGAAATTCTTTCCCTCCCGGTGAATCCCACATAACCCTGGAGACTCCCCCGGGTCTCCAGGGTATCTATAAAAGATTTCCACTGGGTTACCAAAAAAAAAAAGGCGAAAAAATCTTAAATAGAATATGGGATCGAGTGAGAGTTTGTTCGAAAGAGCTTTTCGAGACAAGAACAACGCGATGTCGCCGAGGTCTCTACGATTTTTTTTCGCAGAGTTATGATCATTTAAACATTGAGATTTCGCAGTAGCGGAGGGTGTGTGTGCGTGTGTGCATGTGCGTGCGTGTGCAAGTGTGTGTGTGTGTGTGTGTGTGCGTATGTGCGTGCGTGCGTGTGCAAGACCGGGTGTGTGTGTATAATCAACTAAGGCAATTGTAGGGAGGTTTATATCAATTGTTCAAAATGTGCACCGTCAACTGTTTGACAACAAGCTATCCGATGATAAAAAGATAAAACGGCATTTTGAATGTAATTATGAGGGATAAGAGCAGCTTCCTGAAGAATCCGATTTCGTAATTCATCCAGATTTTGTGGTTTTGTTTTGTAAACTCTTTCTTTTAAGTAACCCCACAGAAAGTAGTCGAGAGGTGTTAGGTCAGGCGATCTAGGAGGCCATTCGATAGCTCCTCTCCTACCTATCCATCGCTCAGGAAACATTGTGCTAAGATAATGACGGATGTTCCTTCCGTAATGCGGTGCAGCACCATCTTGTTGAAACCATGTGTCCTCAAAATTGTCTCCCACGATTGCCTGTATTGCTGGAACTATTTCATGTCTTAGCATCAGGGACTCGGACCGGACCGAAACCGAAACCGATAACCGAATTAGAACCGTTATTTTAATCGAACCGAAACCGAAAACCGGACCGAAATATTGTGTAGGCTAATGGACCGAAACCGTAACCGGACCGCAAATTGTTTTTTTTTGTTTTCGGTCCGCTTTTCGGTCCGGATATCTATATTCCTACTTTATGGTCCGCGCACCCAACGCGGGCGCTAAAGACCTTCACACATGGGCTTTATTTACACCGATTACTTGATACGCGTACAAAATCCTATACTGCCCAATCACAGACATTCCTTTGATGAAAGAATAACTGTGATTGGTCAGCTCGATCGTGATTGGTCGATTAGCTTAAGTCGTACGTTACGGATTTTATGTGTGAAAGCCTTAAGACAGTGTAGTGAGTTCATGTGAAGATGAGCACGTGCATAACCTAAAAATCGAACAACATGGGCAGGATAATTACTAATAAAGCGCATAAGCATTTCACTTATGATAAAATAACAAATGCTTCTGTCTGTACTATCTGCAAGACATCGATAACGGTAAGTTCAAAATTTTATAAAGATAATATGCGAACTCTTCGATAAATGCCGGTCAAGGTTATGGACACATTTGTTTAGAGACAAGAGCGTGCCAAAATTTATTACACAGTATTAGTTTTTATATATTTTAAATATTTTAATGATGTCTTCATCCGTGATTTTTTAAAAGTCGATTGCTCGAATAAATGCGAAAAATATTAATATTAATATTAATAATATATTATAATTATAATATAATAAAATAATAATATTAATATTAGTAATATATTAAATGAAATAATAATATATCAAAAGACTAATTAAAAATTTTAAAAATACCTTTTTGTAGGGTAAACACGGAACTAACTTAAAGAGACATTTAACCCGTTTCCATGATTTCAAGGAGAGTGATTTTACTGATTTTGATCATGATAGTTCTTCAAGTATAGATAAAAACAGCGGAACAAAGAGGAGGAAGATATCGAAGAATGAGGATCAGCTTCGAATTAATGAGATGAACTTTATCAAAATAGAAATGACGCGAAGAAATTTGGAAAACAGTTGCGTTAATCTGGTAACAGTCAATGGGAGACCTTTTAGCATTTTGAATGATTCCGGGTTTCTAAATATCGTAAATCCAATAAAACGAGCACTAGAACAGATGAGAAAAGAAACATTCTCAATTTCGCCGGAATCGATTAAAAAAAAAGTTGCCGATGAAGCAAACAATATTCGAAAAGAAATATCAGAGGACATTAAAAACACTATGGTTTCGATTAAAATAGACGCAGTCACACGTTTGGATAGGTCATTTTTGGGTATTAATATGCAGTATATTAAAAGTTCAAAAATTTTGCTTAGAACCTTGGGTCTCGCCGAACTAAAGGAAAGACATACAGGTATGTAAATATGATTAATAACGTTGTATTTTGTATTGTTGCATACTTTGCTGGGAAATATTAATTGTTTAATCTATAATGTAATGTGTAATCGTAATTTGCAGGAGCATATTTAACTACGATTATAAGAAATGTATGTAATCGTTACAACATACATATGGATCAAGAGACACGGTAGTGTCTTGTGCTAAGTCCGCGCAAGCACAAGACAGACACTACCGTGTCTTATTACGCGAGTCGGTCAGTTGAGAGCACTCAATATTTCTGGTTTTCATATATCCGCTCAACGGATCGACTTCTAAGTAGTCTCAATCAATAGAGCGGGGTCGAATTATATAATAAAAGTGTCTTTATTTTTGGGCTACATGCTCTATAAATCGAGCTATTACGACGCAAAATCCAAATGTGAAAAATATCATTTAAGAAACGTCGTCCTCCTCATCGTCGTCGTCGACCGTAAAAACGTACTGTTGAGGCATTCGACACAAGATCGCGCTAGTGATGCTCTGGAAGTGTGATCGATCGTATAGTGTGATCAATAATCGATTGTAGTAGTAAGTGACATCGATAAACGAAAGTTAGGTTATTAGCGACAATGATAGTGAAAAGTAAAGTGAAAAATAGATAGTGAAAAATAGAATAATTTCAATATTATGACAAGGTGTAATAGTGAAAATTAATCTGCATCATGTTCTTTACAAATTATCGGATATGTTAGAGATGAGAAAAAAGTAAGTGAATTGAATTTGTGCAAAATTCATAAATTTTAACATTCCTGTTACAATATATCTTTTTTCTAGGAAAGATAAGTACAGAAGTGCAAATGAAATGTTAAACGACAAGTCTGAAATTAAAAAATCATGGAATCTTTATGAAGTACAGCCTTGTCGTTGATGAATACGATGACGAATATGAAGACACACATGATAATCATGACATTTGTGGTAGCGCACCAGACGATTCCACAGAAATAGATTCTAGGCCTTTCACCACTCCCAGGGTTAGTTTAAATATTTTATATTTTTAATTTTAATTTTATTTACTTGTAAATTTTGTTGTCTAAGTAACAAATTTATTATGCAGGTATTTCATAAACGCCATAAAAATGATGCTAGGATGGCAATGAGAATGATAACGAGAAATCTGTACAGATAATAAGTTTACATGGTTCATACAACGGCAAGATAACGTCAAGAATATTCCGAACAAATTGGATAATAGTCATACAGACTATTACAAAATCGATGAATACTGTAAGTAAAAAATATACTTGTAAATACGCAAATAAAAATATGTTAATTTCCTATTACAATATATCTTTTTTCTAGGAAAGATAAGTACAGAAGTACAAATGAAATGTTGAACGACAAGTCTGAAATTAAAAAATCGTGGAATATTTATGAGAAGTACAGCCTTGTCGTTGATGAATACGATGACGAATATGACGACACACATAAAATTATCGGATATGTTAGAGATGAGAAAAAAGTAAGTGAATTGAATTTGTGCAAAATTCATAAATTTTAACATTCCTGTTACAATATATCTTTTTTCTAGGAAAGATAAGTACAGAAGTGCAAATGAAATGTTAAACGACAAGTCTGAAATTAAAAAATCATGGAATCTTTATGAGAAGTACAGTCTTGTCGTTGATGAATACGATGATGAATATGAAGACACACATGATAATCATGACATTCGTGGTAGCGCACCAGACGATTCCACAGAAATAGATTCTAGGCCTTTCACCACTCCGAGGGTTAGTTTAAATATTTTATATTTTTAATTTTAATTTTATTTACTTGTAAATTTTGTTGTCTAAGTAACAAATTTATTATGCAGGTATTTCATAAACGCCATAAAAATGATGCTAGGATGACAATGAGAATGAAAACGAGAAACCTGTACAGATAATAAGTTTACGTGGTCATGGTTCGTACAACGGCAAGATAACGTCAAGAATATTCGGAACAAATTGGATAATAGCCATACAGACTATTACAAAATCGTATGTAATATCTAAATAAATTGTGATTAATATTTTATTATTTAATAATTGTGTACAAAAAAGAGTGATATCCCTAACAAAAATTACCTTTTTTAAAAAAGGTAAAAAAAAGGTGCTAAGTCCGCGTCAAAAAGTATCTTTGCAAAATAGGACAGTATAATTAATTTAAAAAAAACTATTAAAAAATCTATTTCCAAAAGAGTGTAATTTTAATCTGCACACATAAGTTATTTTAATCTAAACAAAATGATTTGTTTTAAACCATTAAAAAAGTTATTTAATTAGACATTATATAAGTTATTTAATTATACATTCTACAAAAATAATGATATCAACAAATTGTGCTAAGTAAAAATAAAAATTTATAAAAATATTTCATTAAAAAATGTTACAAAATAATAGAAAAAATAGTTTTAATTTTTTAATTATATCCTACTAAAATACTGATATTGAGAAATTATGCTATTTGAAAATAAAAATGTAATATTTTTACAAAAAATTATGCATAATTGTTTAAAAAATTATGGTATTACAATGTTGATCCAACTTAATAAAACTTTGAAATAAAATATATATTTTTAAAATATCCTACTAAAATACTGATATTGAGAAATTATGCTATTTGAAAATAAAAATGTAATATTTTTACAAAAAATTATACATAATTGTTTAAAAAATTATGGTATTACAATGTTGATCCAACTTAATAAAACTTTGAAATAAAATATATATTTTTAAAATTTCTAGTATAAGTGTAAAAAGAAAAATTATATTAAATAAAAATAGTTCGAAAGTTTAATTTAAAAAAGAAAAACAAAAATATAAAAATGGAAAAATATAAAATTAAAAATTATTTACAAAAAATAAAAAATTAAAAATTAATGAAAAAATATAAAAATGTATATAAAAATTAAAAATTAATATAAAAATAAAAGAATTTAATTAAAAGACTTAGCGCTGCTATAAAATATACTATTTTAAAAATTAGCAAAATTTAATTAAAAGATTTGGTGCTGCTAATTTTTAAAATAACATATTTTATTGCAGCGCTAAGTCTTTTAATTAAATTCTTTTATTTTTATATTAATTTTTAATTTTTATATACATTTTTATATTTTTTCATTAATTTCACCGGCACACAAAAAAAAAATTGTCTGTACACCGGGCGCCACCTATCTACGGGCATGTTTTTCGACCCGCTGAATACGAATTTCAAGTCAGTTTAGGCCGTCCAGCCTTCAATTTCGAGTAAATTGCAAAAAACCCCCAAAAATAGCGAAAATTCGATGTTTTGGCAAGAAAAAAAATTTTGAGATCTAAGGCAAGCATAATTTTTATGTATTTTGATCTGTTAAATACTAATTTCGATCGTACTTTAATCATAAACTTTTTTAATTCTAAAAAAATTGTAAAATATCCTTAAAAATTGCAAAAATCGTGAAAAATGAGGATTATCTTGGTACAAAAAATTTTGTGGACCCGGATTGACGAAGATTTTCATGTAATTTAATCTGCTTGATCTGATTCTGCAATGAATTTGGCCCATAGTCCCCTCAAACATTCATAAAATTGCAAAAAATGGATAAAATAGCAGAAAATTGCTGCTGAAAAAATGGAAAAAAATCTTTTAAACACAATTAAATAAATTTCTTGTATTTTTTATTAACAAAATACAAGATTAAGATCCAAGAATGTACACAAATTGGATTTTTAACGGTTTTTCGAGGGTATTGTACTGTTTCATTCTCAAATGATCTACGACGTGGATACCTCTTCTTCCACCTTTTCCTTTATTTAGTAAAAATTTGCCATCGTGTTGGGATTTCAACTTCTTCGATGTGCAGACTTCATTTCATTGCATGATCGCTTGTACTTGCAACCAGGGCACCTCCTCGGGGTGACGGTGGGCAACAGAACCATCTGGCAGAGTCCCTGGGTTAACGGCGTGTGTGCCGTCATGGCAGGTACAAGTGATGAGTACTTTACGATGCAGGGATTCGGAAACCCAGTATCGGCGTCTGGTCAGGGTGAGAAAGCAGGCCCGCAGGCGTCGTCAGCCAGCGACTGCAGCTCTTCAGTAGTGGGAAACTTGGCCACTGGAGAGTATACTATTACAAGAAGCAATTCCCATCTATGCAATAAGAGTCCTGATCTATTTTGTTACGTTTGTGGGGAGTTTGAGCCGGTAAAAAACCGCAGAACGTTTTCAGATAGATTAAAACGAAATTATGAAGAATGCTTTTGCATTCAAATTACAAATTTGGATTCAACCTGGGTCCCACACTTTGTTTGTGGTCGATGTAATATTATGTTGACACGATGGGAAAAAACCAAAAACAGAGAAAACTTGAAATTTACAATTCCCATGATCTGGACTTCACCAATTAGTTCGCATAACTGTTACTTCTGTATGACTGAAATTGCCGGTTTTACTTCGTCGAATAGAAGTAAAATACAGTACGCCAATGTTTCATCAGCTGTTAAGCCACAGAAAACAGTTATTGTTGATGAAACCGAAGCTCTTGAAGAGATGGAAGTAGAAAAAGAAGAAGTGCCAATGGAGGAAGAAGAGGAAGAAGAAATTTCTGAAGATGAAAATCCCGAAGATGAAGATTTCATGCCAGATGGGAAAACGAAAGACCCTGAAACATTTAGTCGAGAAGAACTAAATGATCTCATACGAGATTTAAATTTGCCTAAGGATGGAGCTGAATTACTGGCATCAAGACTAAAAAATAAAAATTTGTTAGCTAAAAAGGTAACGGCTTACTTTTATCGGAATAGAGAAGAGGAGTTCCGGAAGTTTTTCACAAAGGACGATGAGAACTCGGTGGTGTACTGTTCCAATGTTAAAGGCTTGGTTGATGAATTAAAACCTAATATCTATAAAGACGATGAGTGGAGACTCTTTATAGATTCATCAACTAGAAGTCTCAAAGCTGTCTTGCTTCACATTGGAAACATATTAGCGCCAATTCCAATAGCCCATTCGACGAAGCTTAAAGAGACCTATGAAAATTTGGGAATTGTATTGGATAAGATAAAGTATTCAGAACACCAATGGCAAATTTGCGGGGATCTCAAAATCGCAACACTTCTTTTAGGCCAACAATCAGGATTCACAAAATATCCTTGCTATCTATGTTTGTGGGATAGCAGAGACAGAAAGAATCACTATGTGAAAAAAGAATGGCCTACGAGAGTGCAATTAAATGTCGGTACTCATAATGTAATACGAACACCATTAATTCAGCCTTCAAACTATCTGCTACCGCCACTTCACATCAAACTAGGTCTCATGAAACAATATGTCAAAGCTCTGGACAAGGATGGTGATTGTTTTCAGTACTTGAGAGAAAAGTTTCCGGCGATAAGTGAAGCCAAATTAAAAGAGGGAATTTTTAATGGACCCCAAATTAGAACTCTATTTCAGGATGCTAATTTTATAGGTAAAATGAATGATACGGAGAGAGCAGCTTGGGTAAGTTTAAAAAATGTGTGTCATAACTTTTTAGGAAATAATAAAAGTGAAAATTACAGGACAATAGTCGAAGAATTAGTGACAAATTACAAAAATTTAGGATGCTTAATGAATCTAAAATTACACTTCCTAGATTCTCACATCGACCACTTTCCTGAGAATCTTGGGGAGTACAGTGAAGAACAGGGAGAACGTTTTCATCAAGACATAAGTGAAATGGAGACTAGGTATCAAGGAAATTGGAATATCAACATGATGGCAGACTATTGCTGGACACTCAAAAGAGATATACCAAAAGAAAATAACAAACGAAAGAGAAATCCACTCCGTAGATCATTTGAAAATAAAAGAGTTCGATACCACCGGAAAACAGTTTAAAAGTTGGGAAAATCATTCTTCTAATTCTGTTTATACGTCATTTTCATAGATTTTACAATTTTTTTGCATTTTCAGATTTTAATCTTGTATTTTGTTAATAAAAAATACAAGAAATTTATTTAATTGTGTTTAAAAGATTTTTTTCCATTTTTTCAGCAGCAATTTTCTGCTATTTTATCCATTTTTTGCAATTTTATGAATGTTTGAGGGGACTATGGGCCAAATTCATTGCAGAATCAGATCAAGCAGATTAAATTACATGAAAATCTTCGTCAATCCGGGTCCACAAAATTTTTTGTACCAAGATAATCCCCATTTTTCACGATTTTTGCAATTTTTAAGGATATTTTACAATTTTTTTAGAATTAAAAAAGTTTATGATTAAAGTACGATCGAAATTAGTATTTAACAGATCAAAATACATAAAAATTATGCTTGCCTTAGATCTCAAAATTTTTTTTCTTGCCAAAACATCGAATTTTCGCTATTTTTGGGGGTTTTTTGCAATTTACTCGAAATTGAAGGCTGGACGGCCTAAACTGACTTGAAATTCGTATTCAGCGGGTCGAAAAACATGCCCGTAGATAGGTGGCGCCCGGTGTACAGACAATTTTTTTTTTTGTGTGCCGGTGTAATTTATTTGGAAAAGTACAATTGTCTGGTACATTCTAATAAAATCTGTTTATTTTTATTTTATTTTATTTATTCCCTCGGAAATCTATCGAGTGTTCTCAGTTTATTGCAAGTAAATAAAATGCCAACGAAAACACGCTCCATGTAAAGGTTAGGAGGCGAAAGCGAACAGCGTTTCGACACTACTTTGCTTTGCGGTGGAGTGGGAATAAACGCTAGCTTTTCTTCGCTCGCATGAAATTGTACCTTTACTAATACGACCACGCTCGCTTGCTTGAAGAGTAGGTTTACCGAATCGGTAGATTATTTAAATAACTAACTTTACAATTACTTCTTGTAAAATAATAGCACGAGTTATTGTACCATATATTATATTAGTAGCAGGTGTATCAGTATGTAACAACATACTGAAATTTAGCTAAATCTCAGGTGGGAAGCTTGACCATTTCCCTGTAAGAAATATACTTCTCGAATCTCGATCGCCAAGCGTGTCAGCTATAGCGAGAAGGAGAGAAGGAGACGGAAGATATGTCTACGCTCTTCTAGCTAGCTGAGCGCACACGGCTTTTTCCTGTGTGTGAGGTAGCGCTGAAATATGAAAATGTGAACTTTATTCATCCGAATGACTCAAGGTGTCACAGATGTGACTCGTTCCATGCAACTTGCGCATAAACTGTGTGAGATACTCGTGTCTTTTGATAAACATCGTGATAACTATTTATGACTACGTCACAAAATTAAGTTTGAGCTCACAACTTTTTTTATTCTCATATGTATTTCTATATTATATGTTTACATATACAAATGCACGCATACACAAATATGTATAGGAAAAATATATTAGCTATTCGGGATCGGCGGTTATTGGGCGAGACGCTTAACTGAATGCCGCATATAATTTCAAAAAATCTGTAGCTGAATACTGCAAGGGTCTGCTATTTTAAACGTGTCTGAATATGAAAAATATTGCTTCTCGATATAGTGTTTATCATTTGTTTAAAATTAAAAAAAAAATTAAATACGCATGCTAAAAATATGAATGAAAAATTACTGGCAATATTAAATTTGATAAAGCTACTTAAATTCATTAAATATAATTAATTAAATATAAATAAATACATTATATATTACAAATATATACAAATATATTTCTTGGAAACGAATGAATTTACTACAACGTAAAACTTAATAACATTTTTACTGATTTATTTCATATTATAATTTTGAGTAATATCTAATAACTTGAAATATAAAACATACAAAATTAAGAAATAATACAACTTAATAAGTTTAGAATAAAATTTAATACTTGGTAATATTTAGTATAGTATTTGGTGAAACAATTTTTTTTTACAATTTCTCTTATCTTTACACAGAGGGTCTGTTCTTTTCAGCTGCACTGCTGAACTAGTGCAATAAGTTAGAATGAGACATATATATATTTTTTCACTCTAACTTATTGCACTAGTTCAGCAGTGCAGCTGAAAAGAACAGACCCAGAGATATACTCAGCTACAGATTTTGAAGTGACGTAGGATTAATCACCATTTAGGCATTTAGCTAAAAAGTTTGAAATGACGTAGGATTACGTCCCGGGTCTCAAATGTGTTAATTGTACAGTTTTAATTATATAAAAAGTGATGCTTAATTTAACTTAGAGTTCCTCAGTATTCCGTTTTCATTGCAACTTCACTACATTGCGTATTTTTGCCCGTAAAACACGAATATAAAAGTTAAAATCGTCGTCCTTTATTGAAAAAAAGTTAACGTGCTTAAAACTGACAGTTGTGGATTAGAAAATCTATTATACCGATGATATACATCGTACAGAAACAGTGCAAATTGTTTCACGGACCAAAATATATAATACTGTGAAGTTACAACAAAAACAGAGAGGAAGTCTCTCCTTCAGTATTACTAGCTTTAGTATTAGACTTAAACATACACCACGAGATCGATGTAAACTGGTAACGTATTTAATTAATCAAATTTTCTAAAATAATATTTAGGAGTATCTTATAACATATTTACAACATAAATATATTGTTAAATATATTTTTTAAACATTTAATAACATTGATTATGTTAAATGTTTAAAATGTTAAAATATTATTAAAGTTCAGACATATCTAGCAAGGCATTTATATGTGTTGGCATCCAATTTGTACCATTATGACACACGAATAAGACATTGCTATCGATATAAGCTTGAACATTGCCCACTTTGTACACTTGCTTAGCCTCTTTATATCTGTTTGGGATCGGCATAAATAATATACCTCTCTCTTCGCATTTCTTTTGTACAAAATCTTTGAAACCTTGTGGAATTTGCGAGGCCGTTCGTACTGCCTCTGCGAGTCTCTGTAAGGAAATAGTAACATAATAAAATAAAAAATAGCAATATGCATGAAACTAAACTTAAGTCGTTATTTAACAATGTTAATTTAAACAAATAATGCATAATTCCTGTACCTCCATTCTCGGCTGCGCAATCGGTGTCATCTGAGACATTGTCGGCTGAGTTCTTTCTAAGCTTGTTAAATAGGAAACCTGTTCTAGTGCGCCAGGTTGATGATTTTGTGGTCCACTAACGGCTCTGTTCATCATGTCCAAAGCTTTTTTGAAGTGTTCTGTAAATCACATTTGTCTCATATTTTAATGAACACCAACCGTGAGGAAGGAAATGTTACAAATTTAATATTACAGTATAAGATAATTTGAAAAAAAAAAGTGAAAGAAAAAGAATGGGCCCAAAGCTGATTTTTATTTGCTAAACATCTTGATTATGAGAGTATATACGTATATCACACTAAGAAATTTGAATCATGATAGCAATTAGTGTAATATATCAAGGTAATTTTTTCATCACTTTTATATAATCGGATTGGGGTATCTGCTAATATCTTTCACTGAACTGTTGACAAAATGTGTTCTTAACTTTGGTTAACCATTTTTATATTTTTCGTACATTGAAGATGGCCGAGTTCCATGCGCCGAAATGTATCTACTCTATATCATAATCAAGATGTTTAGCAAATAAAATCCAGCTTTGGCTTTATATGCTTCCTTTTTTATGAATTATTTAATATAAGAAAGCCATTATTATCATTTACATTAATTACAATTATACCTTTTATTACTGGTTCTGCTAGTATCTTATCGTTCAACATCCCTTTCCAACCCATGTACCATGTTGTAACTTGATCATAATTAGGCGAATGGTTGAGCCAAAGCGCCAAGACTTGTAGCCATTTTGGAAAAAAGAATTTATCGAGCAATCCTGCCATGATATGAACAGGGATTAACTCCTTCCACTCATATACCCAGTTCCATTGATCTAAATGCTGTTGATGTGGATTTATGACAAACTCTGATAAAGCTATTTGTAATTTTGGAATAATGTTCTTGACTAAGAAGGCTTCCATGTCTCCCTTGGCAAACACTTCTGCCCAAGGTTGCAGCATTAATCTAGCGGATCTATCTGATGGATGCCAACCTCCTAATGCAGATCCGAGTTTTCTACGTATTATTGGATAAATCAGAGTATCCAAGCGATTTCCTAAATAAGTTATTACAAGAAACAATTATTATTACAACAATTCGTCTGTAATCCAATATATGTATAATGTAAGAAAAGTAATATTAATAATTACGTAATAATGGCAACCAAGGATGAATCCATGTGTGAATAGGTACAGTATCGGTAAGAGGATTCCATTCTTCTACCTCCAATGTCAATTTCGGTAATACCAATAAATCTAATATATTTTCCAAGATCCAATTAGATAATAATGGCATCCAGTCCTCTATTAATTCAATTAAAGGTTCAGGCTGCCTACATGTCCACTGCCTAATTTGTTCATAATGAATGAAAGATATTAAAGAACAGATATATTAAAAGAACTATTGTATTTTAAAATATAGAATGATTTAAAAAACCAATAGTTTAACAAATACATAGTATTAATAAATGTAAATGTGTATTTTTTTATATTCTTCGAAACTTATAATTACTTTCTGAAATTATCATATATAAATTTGACATCTATTATAGGGATTACTTACTGTATAGCTCCTCTAATCGATGGCATCCATGCATTCCATACTAGTTGATCATATGAATTCATAGTCCGAGTCTGAAAAGTTGTACAGGTTCCATTCTCCAAGATATCCTTCCATTGTTCAAATAATTTAATCGGTTGCTTCGGTTGCATCAATGGATTCCAATTGAGCAGATAATCTTTTATCTTTGGTGCTACAAAACTGCTGGCTAATTCACCAAGTTCATACATCTTATACTCTTCGTAATAATTGTCTTGCAAATTTCTGAAAGCCTCTGCAGTTTCTTGCAGTGACAATTCATTCGTCTCATTCATCAATCTGTCCACAATCACAAACACATTCTCCAACGTGTCAATCAGTTGACTATGCTGATCTACGATCCTGGATAAATTCTTTTTCTCTGCTTCTAAAGCAACCACTCTATCATTTAAATGCCTCATTCGCCGGTCATTTTGGATAATATCTTGTTCACACATGTCCACAAGTAAATTTAAATTATGCTGCAATTCGGGCAAGGCAAAGTTCACTTTCGATTTCTTGTCGGATGTAATTATAGTTTCGTCAGGACATTGCTGACCGCCAGCTATTGCATGATATCCGCTAAGAATCCTTTGTTCTGGTCCAGTCATATCGATAACTTTAACTCTGCTCATATCGTTAGACACTGGAAGTTTTCTATTAGGCTTCAGTTTTCCATCTTCCAAAACTTGATCCACACTTCTATAACAGTATCTGACTTTTTTCTTGTTGCTGTTATCACCCTTCCGCCATTGTGATATCTTGGATTCTTTTGCTTCCTCCCCATCGTCATCCTTCTTTTTCTCGGGAATCTTCGGCGTCTTTTCCGGACCATACGCGCCAATCGCGCCTCTTCCTTTTCTGAGATGTGCCTCCACTGGGGCGCTTATTCCTTGCAATTGTTTACCTAAACCTTTACCAGGTTCAAATCCCATCTAAATGAGAAATATCTCGTCTAATTATTTGTAATTAGTTCAGCTTATAATTTATAAATAAATTACAATCATTATTCATGAAATACCTGTAGCAACAATTTAGCTCCAATGCCTTTTGTATGTACTTCCCAACTACCCATTCCACTTTTCATCAACAATGGATTTACTTGATTACGCTTTTTACGTAGACCCGCAATGTCACTGTCCAAATTCAAGGAGAAAGATGGACGTGATTTGGAACTATTTAGCCTCTCATCTTCTGAACTAAATAAAAGACATCAAATATATACATATTTAACACGTCACCCAGGATGCATATGGAGGATGCATGAGTTTCTACAGGGACTCTGTCATCTATGGATGATGGTTTTACTTATTTAAGTAGAAACAAATTTATTAGATACTTATTATTTATTATTTTTATTAGATATTTATTTTTTTTAATATATTGAATGAAATATATTGAATAAACTATTTTTGTAGTAGATTAAATATATGTATATGTAAAATAAAATTATTTTCTATGAATCAATAAAGTTATTTTCTATATGAACACATTCAAAATGTGCTTGGCACTCAAAGTATTGTATTAATAAACAATGTAAGACTTCTTGTTAACCTAACTGACAAATTTTATTCAATTAAAAAGTTAACATTTCAACCTTGTATTCAAATCCTTTTCAAATAACAATATGAATTTAAAATGGTTATTTTAAAAACCATTGTAAGCCAATAAAATTATGCTAACAATTCAACTCAAACAATGTTTTGTGTGTCAAAATAAACTCTTGTCTTATATTGTTAATTATTACTGATGACAATAAGAAAATTTGTGTTTATTTTAATAAATATTGAAAAAAAAGAATCAGGTTAAAAAATACTTATATTCGAGGTAATCTTACCTCGAGCTACTGTACTTTGTTTCTTGCGTCTCTTCTTCATCTTCATTTTTTTCGTCCTTTTCCTTTGGTTTTCCTGACTGTTGAATACCACCAGCAACAAAATTAACTGGTGCTGTATAATTTTTAGGACCTTTGTTAAAGGTCTTGAAAGATGGTCTGGCAGATAATTCATCTTCATCACTGTCATCTGCCCATATTCCTGTTAATAAAAGAAAGAGTATAATGAAAAAGTAAACTCCTGGAGCTAAATTTGTTGAGAATAGATTTTGAAAGCATCTACTACAAATTTTGCCAATAAACAATCATTACTACTAATATAACAGAATCTGTTAACAAAATATTAGCTGTTGAACTGAGAATCTGTTATTTTATGACCATTTAAATGATCCAATCCATTTAAATGTTCAAAAAATAATAGATTTTGTTCAGTGTCTGCTAACAACTCACTGTCAGATTATGTTGACAGGTTCATCTAATACAAGCTTAATGTGGATACAAATACCAGATATATTATATCTGAGCAAATCTGCTGCCAATCATATACCAAGTAATACAAGTATTTAATCATTCCCAATTTTTCGATTCCTGTAAATCTATTTTGATAGATTTAAATAACATTGCTCACAATGTATGTCATACCTAACATTTGTTGTTTCTTCGAAAGTTTGCGGCGAGGACGAGCTATGTTAAATTCATTGTCTAAATCATAATCAGTGATTTCGAAGCTCTCCACTTCGTCCTCAGACATCTTGGCGTGTTATTTGATTAATTATATCTATTTAACTAATTATTGTATTATTTCATAATATAACTGAAGAATCGCAACTTAACACAGGTTATGCACACTCATATCCAGGATCATGAAGTAGGATAAGGGCTGCGTTCCGTTTCACGCATATGCGCGCATTTATCTATAGTACACGTTACGTATACTATAGATCATGCGCGCATCATGCGTGAAACGGAACCATAGATATATTACATATAGATAGAGCTTTGTACCATTTTTGCTATAGTGCAACACGTGCCAAGATAAATGACGGATTTTCCTCCTTCGCGCATGCGCATTCGTATATTTATCTCGGCGGACGCGAATCGAATACAGCACTTTTACATAAAATTAGGTTATATCCTTGGCTGTCATGGATAAACAGAAGATAAATGCGCGATTGCAAATTAAACAGTATTGTAAATTAAAATAACAATAATAGGTAATTCTTTAGAATCACTACATCAGCACCAAATTCAATAAAATTTGGTATATCGACGTGTTTTTGCACGAAACTCACGAATCTGGCCGTAAAAATTGTCGCTCTGCTCTGCGAAGCGAGATATTAATAGTTAAAGTTCGCGACTCGCTAGGTTAAGAAACCTGTCATATCGACGATGCACGGACTGACTGAGCATGCGGATTGGTGAACGCAGCTCAGCTGACCATGCGCAGTGACGAAACGCAGGTCAGCTGACCATGCAACGTCATAAAGTGCGCGAAATTGAAAATGAATACGAGTTAAGTCAAACGCGCGGGGGGGTCCAGGGGGCGAAGCCCCCTGGTTGGGGGGTTGGGGGGGCGAAGCCCCCCCACTAATCACGAAACAACTTCTGTTTGTCTACTTTGAAAAATTTGCACTCCCTCTTCGGTGTGTGTGTGTGAGAAACTACAACTAAACTACACTAAAACAAATAAAACGTCAAGTTATTTACAATAAAAAAGAATTAATAGATTTTTTAATTAAACATGGTGTATTAACAAATACGATTAAGTGTAGTCAGTGCGGTAACGACGTAAATATTAATAAAGATACATTAACATATCGATGTGGAAAACGATATTACATAAAGAATGAACATAAGAAACGTGTCCTCAAGTCCTGCGACTTTTATAAAAGTATCAAAACAAATACTTGGTTCCACGAGAGCAATTTAAGATCTACTTGTGCTCGGTCCCTAACATATGACTTTTGAGCGTTTCATTTGTTATTTTCGGCCTCCCACCCGCACCTCCCTCACCTTGCGTCAGGGGTCTGTGCTAATCTTTTCGGTTTCTATCATTTTTAGTATATCGTAGACTCATCGATTTAGTAAGGCGAAGATTTATTTAACAAGTCATTTAAATTTTATATTAATTAACTTGTTACTAATAAAGTGCACAAAATTTGAATGACTTGTCAAATAAATCTTCGCCTTACTAAATCGATGAGTCTACGATATACTAAAAATGATAGAAACCGAAAAGATTAGCACAGACCCCTGACGCAAGGTGAGGGGACGCGTGGTGATTCGCGAGTAGAAGCGTCCTACCTCGCGTAGAAATCTCACCGATCTATTCGGTACATTTCAATCGAATGACGTATCAATTTCAACGATGCACAGTAATTCAAAGACAAAAGATATCCGCAATAAATCGTACGCGACGGCAAATTTTTCAAAGTAACAGAAGTCGTTAAAAAATCTATTAATTCTTTTTTATTGTAAATAACTTGACGTTTTATTTGTTTTAGTGTAGTTTAGTTGTAGTTTCTCACACACACACACCGAAGAGGGAGTGCAAATTTTTCAAAGTAGACAAACAGAAGTTGTTTCGTGATTAGTGGGGGGGCTTCGCCCCCCCAACCCCCCAACCAGGGGGCTTCGCCCCCTGGACCCCCCCGCGCGTTTGACTTAACTCGTATTCATTTTCAATTTCGCGCACTTTATGACGTTGCATGGTCAGCTGACCTGCGTTTCGTCACTGCGCATGGTCAGCTGAGCTGCGTTCACCAATCCGCATGCTCAGTCAGTCCGTGCATCGTCGATATGACAGGTTTCTTAACCTAGCGAGTCGCGAACTTTAACTATTAATATCTCGCTTCGCAGAGCAGAGCGACAATTTTTACGGCCAGATTCGTGAGTTTCGTGCAAAAACACGTCGATATACCAAATTTTATTGAATTTGGTGCTGATGTAGTGATTCTAAAGAATTACCCAATAATATATTATAATTTAAGAAAACTCTCTGCACGAACACTATATATTTTTTTAAGAGGAACACTGTATACACTTTATATACGTTAATAAAGCATGTCATCAGCCATCAGCCATACTGAATTTTCATTAAATGGGCCCCCTATGATTGGCTGTCCGCTCCCCACTACCTTTAGACTACTGCGCAACCACGAGAATAACTCACCTTGTTTCTTTCCACCATGCTCAGGGGTACGTTCCAAAATCTTATCCGGGTGCACTATAATACTAGAAGTACTACAGCATACGTGACATATACTATAACAACTTCTAGTGTTATAGTTACCCGGGTAAGGTTTTGGCAGAGAGAAGACTGAGGCCGGTATTCATAGTCGGGTCTTAAATTTAAGATCGTCTTAAGTTTATCTTTAGATGCTGTACGAATCAGTTCATTGGCTACGGAGTATCTGAAGGTAAAAGGTGCGAATTCATTGCAGCGAGAAATCGCTGGCGACTTTCCCCCTCCATCCCAATCTCGTAGTAGCTGCTAGTAGCAGCGACAAATCGTCGAAGTTCGGCCTGTCCGAACTTCAAGCGACAAGTCGACACATCGTGACAAATGTGAAAGCCAAGCGTTCTTTAGGTTCTATGCATTCTCGAACAACATACATCTTTTGCAGTTGTGCTCCAACTAATAATAATAGTTCTTCCAACTGCGTTGCCGACATTCGAAAATAGTTATGGTAACGTATGCCATTTTCGAATGTCAGTTTAGGGATGGATACGTGAAAAAAACTATGGTCTTTACGATCTTTTAAATATGGAGCTACCCAATACTGCTTCTTTTTGTAATTCCGCTTCTTTTACATTCTTTGCAACTCCAACATTACAGCAGTTGCTACCATTAACCGTCGCTTCCTGATTGCTCTTGCTACTGCTGTTCCTAAAATATTTGTACAAACAGCGGAATACATCTCGTTAGAACGTATTGTCACCTTCATTTTCATTTACAGCTGTTCACTTTAAAAAACAATACCTCTGAAAATATTAACATTTAGTCGCTAGCGATTTGTCGCCACATGAATATGTAGCGGGAGAAAAGCGACAGATACTTGTCGCTAGCGTCATTTCTCCCTCCACTTCTCCCAAGTCGCCAGCGATTTCTCGCTGCAATGAATTCGCACCTAAACTTAAGACGATCTTAATTATAAGACCCGACTATGAATACCGGCCTGAGAGACGTGTAACGTCCGCCGAATAATTTGTATGACGGACGTTTACAGCTACCGATAGATGGCGCCACTTAAAATGTGGAAACCATGAAGGAAGAGGGGAGGAGACTCAACTCCGTGAAAAAAAGCGATCCCGTTTTGGCCGATCAATTGGGAGGAAATCTGCTGACCGGAATAACTTTCTAATTCGGGTGCCATTTGCAATATAATTCTGCATCTTTGATAGAAAAAATGTCGTGTTGTATTCGTGGATGTAGTGTTAAAACAGAAAAATCGGAAAAGAAAAGTAGCCTTTTCAAACCTCGCACAGTAAGTATTGCAGTATTATTAATAATTGTAAAGATACAATAAAGTCGTCTAGCTGTCAATGTATGTAACCCGTTGCATTTTATTAAATAAAAATGTACATAATTTGATTGTTATATAGGATAAAATGTTCAATAATTGGATTACCATTGCTGCAAGATGTAAGAAAGAGTTCACTAAAAATAGCCAAATATGTGAACGGCATTTCCAGGAAGAGGATATAATAAAGGAAAACGTCTTCGAAATGGCAGATGGTTCTACTGTAACTGTACCAAGAAAAAAACCGTTATTGAAGGAAGATGCTATCCCGTCTATTTTTCCAACTGATTGCGAGAAAATCAGTATTTATCATGTAAACTTTATATATGAAGAAAAACAAAGGGAACAGCAAAATGAAAGCATGAATGTTGCGTCTCCCGTAAACAGTATTAGTCATTGCTCACCAAACAGAGGTAACAAAAACTCACAAACATGGGCGGGAATAATCACTGAGTTAAAAAAGATTACTCTTCCATCGGAGTATTGGATTCCCATCTTTAAAGAAGAGTCTGTAATATGGGTTTGCTGGTCGGAAGAATATACTTACTGTGTACGGCGTGTTTTACTGGACAAAAATATGACTCTTCATGTAAGTATCTACTTAATCACATTGGGTGCTTTCCAATAAGACATTGTGTAACGAAGTGTCCACTAGTGTAAGCGAGAAAATATCATGGCATTTCACTTACACTAGTGGACACTTTGTTACACAATGTCTTTTTGAAAAGCACCCATTGTCATGATATAAAATATTTTGTGTCACCCATGTCACATTTCAATTATATGTAATATTATTGCAGGTTTTCATTCTAAACAAAAAAATTGATGTTCTTAGTGCGAAAATGGAACATATAGATGATATCCCACATTTACTTCAAAAAGTTTCAAATATGCATCCGTGTAAGGAAGTTGTGAGTGAAACTGATCGGTATGTATTCGTTTTTATTTATATTATTAGCACTACTTATTGTAATATTTAAAAGTGCTAAATTTTTAGTGCTGAATGTTGCCTTGGATACGTTGTAAAAGATGTCGCAGTACGTGGTGTACGGCGTAACAGATGTGTTTCTTGCGCCAAATACTACAAAAATAGTATGTGGAAGAAATCAATCAAGCCGACGCCAACGGAACGACGCAAAACCTTGTGTGTACGATACAAACAAATGTGCAACAAAAATTATAGACTTCGAAAGAAGGTACCCATTGTAAAATATTTATTACTAAAACTGTGTTCCGATATACGCTGCCAGCTACTGAAAATCTACTGTTCACGTTATATATACTATAGATTTTTAGTACTGGCAGCATAGTAGGCGCAGTGAGAGAATTGTGTTCTTAACATTTATATTGTGTTATACTGTTTAATTTTTTAAAATGTAGATGCAACTGTTGAGGAAAAAAGTAGAAATCATGAAAAGCAAATGCGCTCAAGCAAGTAAACAAGCAATAGAAGAAGCAATATTGAAACTACCTGTTAGTGAACAACTGTCTGTCTAAGCATGCTTTGCAGCATCTAAACTCAAGAATATTAAAGGCATGAGATACACCACCCAGTGGGTGTATGAATGCATATTGTTACGGGTTAAAAGCAAAAAAACATACAATCACCTCAGAAGTCACAACATACTTACCTTACCATGTATAAATACATTAAATCGATATATTAAGGCGATTAAGGGTTGCTACGGTTTTCAGGAAAGTACTTTTAAACTTTTAAAAGAAAAAAGTGCGAAAATGGAGCCATCTGATGTGCGAGGTATGTTAAGTCTACTTAACTGCTAACATCCTGTACATTATGCAATGAGAAATGTTTTTGACTGGTTATACTTAAAAATGTTACGTATTTGTTACAGGCGTTTTACTGTTAGACGAAATGAAAGTTTCTAAGACGCTCACTTTCAATCGTAGTAATCTTGAAGTTGAGGGTTTCACGAACTTGGGAAAGTATACTCCAAAACATCAGGCTAAAAAAAAGGGGGATCATGCATTGGTGTTTATGTTCCAACCTTTCAAAGGTAAATGGGTGCAAACATTGGGATGCTTCCTTAGTTCAGGAAGTGCTTCAGGAACAGTCTTGCACCAACTTGTTATGGAGTGTATCATTCTTACGGAAAAGTCAGGCTTTAAAATTGACGCAGTTTCATCAGATGGCGCGTCTTGGAATCGCTCCATGTGGGATAAGTTTGGAGTTACGGAAACGAAAGTCAGTATTCCGCACATTGTAAACCCAGAGCGATGTCTATGGTTTATTTCAGATTTTCCTCATCTTATCAAATGCTTCAGGAATTTTTTTACAAAACACACGCGGTATCAGGGTATTTGGGTTAGTAGTACTAAACCATGCATTTATAGTATGAACATGTGCCTAATAAACTTTCTTTGTTATTGTTATTATTTTCGCTGCTTACAGACTTCTGATGGTATAGTATCATTAAAACATTGGTACGCTCTACTTGAAGTCGAAAACCCAAAGTCTTTTAATTTAAAAGTTAATTACAAATTAACGGAACAACACGTGAAACCAAGATATTACCAAAAAATGAACGTTGCACTGGCCTTTCAGGTAAATAAAATTATTCATTTAAAGGTAAGTAAACTCTCGAAATGTATTACAAACTGTACAAAAATATGTTTTTACAGTTTTTTAGGATCGCCGATGGTTTACAATTATTCAGAAATGATCATTTCGACCTTATAGATTGTAGTGCGTCCATACAGTTTTGTAATAGAATTAAAGCTCTGATTACAGCGATGAATAGTCGAACGCCCATTAATGCCTTAAAACCAGGCAATCAAATGTGGAAAGTATGTATCGAAATATATTACAGAAGTTGAGTACAATTCATTCCAACCATTTTTCCCACTGCTGTAGGATATAGAAGACTTCTTGCAGTATTTGTATGCATGGGAAAAGGAAGCAAACGAAAAAAATTATGAATTCATAACAGATTCAACATGCTATGGGTTAAAAATATCCTTGAAAGCAGCACTTGAAATTTGTACTTTTCTTGTAGAGAAGTGCAATTTCACATACTTGATGACCGCACGACTTAATCAAGACAACTTGGAGGTATACAATCGTATTACTCTTGTAACGGTATTTCCACTAAGTAGTTTGCAAAAAGCTCTATTCTGTTATTTCAGCGCTTTTTCGGCATGATGCGGCATTGCTGTGGGTCCAATGAACATCCAGATTCTCAGCTATTTATACAAATGTACAGGCTAGTTTCGACTTATTCGCTAATAAAACCGCCGAAAGGTAGCAACATATCGGGCGGAGAACTGCTAGACGTCCTGTTGAGTATCAAGGACATTAAAGATCCCGAAGAAAGACAGCAACAATGGCTCGATCAAATCGACACCATTTTGGATAGAGGCAAAGATGTTAATGCTCTTGTAGATGCTGCGTCGGTGCTTGATAACCACGATTACTTCCTACGCACAACTTCAGATTACGTGCTGAGTTATATTGCTGGATATGTTGCGAGGAAAGGACCTAGGTTCACAAAATTTTTGGAAAATAAGCGAACTATCGTGTGTGATGATTGTTTGAAAATCTTAGTGTTAGGACCGAATGACGTTATACCAGACAGTCATCAATTGATATTATTAAGAACCAAAGGAAGCTTGAACATCCATCGGTTCCACTAGTTGCCTTACTGTCACTTTTAGAAGAAGGAATAATTGAACTGACCAAAGATGGAGATTTGAATGCTGGTACATTATTCGAGATTACCAACAAAATAGATCAGCTACCCCCGTTATCCCTTGTCGGTTGTGCAAAACATGAACACAAAGTTACACAAAAAATTGTCCGATTTTTTTTAACTACAAGAATGTTTTTCCTATGCAAGAACTTTAATAACAATAATAACTTAGAAAAAGAACAAACCAGAGAAAGAAGGAAATCGTCTAAGCTGAGCCAGGTAACCGACGTTCGTTGTAATAACATGGAATCTTCAGTGTGTTCCGTACAAAATATAGCACACACTGAAATTACAATGAAACCTGCCAAAAAGAGGAAGCACTAAAATGTATACATAAAACGAATAAAAATAACAATTTGTAATCGTGTAAATTTGTTTATTTTTTTTCATTTGTCATGACCAAAAAAGGAATTTTGATGTTCAAAATATAATGATTGAAAATATAAGGTATCATATGTACAATTCATGAAATACTAAAATCTATCCATAGTTTTCAAAATTGTACTAATTTGATTAATACTAGTTACTGTAATATATTCCGAAAAAGGCATAATCTCGTCATTGATATAAATATTAACGTTTAAATTTGAAAGTACAACCATTCTTGTTCCAATATTGAAAACATTTTCTGCCTTTTGAAAACCAAAAAATTTTTCATTTCCTCTTGTAAATCCCCAATTCGAAGAAGGCAGCTCGACTAAATCCAAATTTCGTTGCAAATACGTAAATTTTGATTCCTTTAATTCCTTTAATTGTGTGCTCCATTTTCCTTCAGATTCCATCCGTACTTATAAGACTGAAAAATAATTTTTCGTTATTTGTTGTAATTATTTCTTAAACTTACTTTTTTATTTGCAGTTACTAACTTTCTTTCTTTTTCTTTTGGAGTGGAAGTTTTCAATCTTCAGCTGTCGGAATGCACCATGCACGCAATAAAAAAGGACTTCTAAATCTTTTCTCAATTGTATCTGCTTGATTCCTGAAAAAGTACTGGATAAAAAAGATGTCCTCACAATCCCATCTAACATAATGTTACATGTAACGTACTTGCTAGTTGTAATTTCGCATTCAATAATGTAACTGTATCATTGTTCATTTTGTCTCTCGGGAGCCTACTCGGAGTCGCTCCGAGCAAACCTAACCAACTTTATAATTTGTTATTTTTATCTGTTCTGCGTCTATCTCGCAGCAGATTTAAGCAAACCTTATATTTTTTTATCCCGAAGATCCCCAATTGCCCCACATATAACTTCTGTCTAAAATAATATTATAAAGTACGTTAGGTTTGCTAGGAGCGACTCCGAGCATCTCCTGAGATACACAATGCTTGTAATATAATACTTGTGTTTTATATCACAATTATATTGTTAAGTGGGAAATTACAACTAACAAGTATGTTATATGTCACGTATGTTATGTTAGCTAACAAGCTAATAGAAGCGCAAATTGGAGAATTACCACTTGTAACTTATACTATTGATACGTCTGTGACGCCTGTCACTGTGACTGGTTAAAGGTTAAAGTCATGTTCCAATATATGTATACTAAAAATCTATAGTATACACAACGTTAACTATAGCTTAAAAATGGCACCTGAATTAGAAAATTATTCCGGTTAGCGGATTTCCTCCCAATTGATCGGCCAAAACAGGATCGCATTTTCTGCTCGTACACGACGAAGTTGAGTCTCCTCCCCTCTTCCTTCATGGTGGAAACTTTTAAAGTAAAATGACCATAGACTTAATAGACGGAGCTAGAGACCCTATAGTAAGAGTCTGGACAATCTTTCTAGTTCGACAAAACATGGCGTCGTAAAACAAAAACAGTGATGATATGATATAGATGTGATCCAAGGAAAAACGATATTGTGAATTTTATATTAAATAATAAAATATCATAAACAAGTAAAACAGGTAATTTATAATATAATATTGTAAAAATGCAGTAAAATATATAGAAAAAAAGTATTATAATGCCTGCTGTTATAAAAATCAATTCTTAACCTTTAATACTGTATTTTATATTTACAAGCTGCATACAATTTTGAACAAAATGCCTGGCTGCTGCTTACCTAATTGTTCTAATTTATATGGATAATGTTCACTTAAATGTATTATATGCTCTTGCTGGTTACATTATTCATAAAATTTCTAAGTTGCGCACAGTTTGTAAAACTTGTATTGATTCAGCTGGATCAAGGACATTTGATGCCAATATTAAATATTCGAAATTAGTATATTTTAAGTGTTTTAGATCACAAACATTATTTTTTGTTAATACAGCAACTTACAATTTTTTTTATGAGATGGAAATTATTATAAGAAGATATCTACCTTATATTAAGAATAAAAATTATAATTTAATAACAGTTTTAACAGAAAAGATGGCTAACATACGTTGTGATACGCTGGGAACTTGTTGTAATTTGTTAAACAGAATTATGAAACGTTTTATTATATTTCGCATAAAAATTGATTGCAAGAAAGGGCGATTAAAAACTAAAATTTTCAGTAGTAAAACTATGGCAATGCATTCTACTATTAAGTAATATTATCTATTTAAGTGACATTATATATATTTTAATTGACGTTAATTATTTTGTATTGCATTTTTACGTAAATAAAACTGTTAAAAACAAATTTGTTTTCTTTTGTTCAATTTTTTTATTCTTACCATAGTTAAATAATACCGCGCATTCAATATAATTTAGAGACACCTTATTGGTTCCGTCATATTTTGTCGACACCAATAGAATACAAGACTGTCCAGACTCTTACTATAGGGTCTCTAGACGGAGCCTTTTACAAAAAACATGTGATAGGCGAACACTAAGGCGGGGAGCACAGACCATTGCATAACGCATAACGCATATGCATAAGAAATTTGATTGGTCCGTTAGCATGTGCATAAGGAATTCGACCAATCGAATTTCTTATGCATATGTATTATGCATTATGCAAAAGTCTGTGTTTCCCGCTTAACTTCGGAAAGTTTCGCCGGCGCGACTCGGAAATATTCGGCTGTGTTTCGCTGTATCACTACACAAAATCTATAGTATACGTGACGTAAACCATAGCGAAATATTACCGAGTTTAACCGAGTTTCACCGAGTTTAACCGAAGTTATTGTTCACCTACTGCGTTCCCCTTATGGCAAAGATCACTACTCCCCTTGCCCATTTAGGCAGCTTAGGCTCCGTCTATTAAGTCTATGAAAATGACTAGATCTTGATGACTAAATAAATATATTTGTCTTTACACAAAATAAACCATGTTAACAAGACAACTCTAAATAATAATCTACAGTTGTTTATTATTCAAAAGAAAACCGTAACCAAGGAACTAATAAATCAATATTAAAAAGAGAAATGTTATAAAAGCAAAGTTCAAACGATAAAACGAAATGTCGGTAAAATAAATCTCTTCATGAACGACGAGACCGCCAAACGCCACAAAAAGGGGGTGCGTTGGATATAAGGCCCGAATTTATAGTCGTTTCTTAAATCTTGAGACGTAAGGATTTCTCAAATCTCAAGTCGTTTTTTTACATTGTGAGAACTGATCTTGGCTACTTTATAATCTATGGCTTAAAGTAAAAAGGAAGAGCACCTAAAAGACGTACGGAAAATAACCTATAATATCTAAATCTAAAACGTAAGTAATTAAATGTATTAAATAAATACAATGTTATACAATATTTTTTTATTTTTCACTTTTTATTTATTTTTTCTGTATGAATTATTTTCTGTAGTCTTTATTTTATTACTTAACCTTTAGAGGACCGGCAAATTACACGAAATTATCAGTATTTTTTTCTCAAAAATTTATATATATGTCAGTCTAGCTTATACAGTGCTTGTCAAAGCTCAAGCTACTATAGTGGCTTTGCGGTCCTCTAAAGGTAAAGCAATAAAATAAAGACTACAGAACATAATTCATACAGAAAAAATAAATAAAAAGTGAAAAATAAAAAAATATTATATAACATTGTATTCTTTTAATAAATTTTATTTTAAAACAAATTTTCTTTCTAGTTATATACATAAATATTCTCAATTATATAAATGTATTTGCAACAAAATTCTATTTTCAAAGCTATATGTATGAAATAAGAGATCATTTATCTCTTCTATCTGTACATCTGCAGCAGCCAAATAAAAGCTAAAACGATTCTTTGGAGCAGAAATACATGCCCATCATCTTTCTCTCTCTTTCTCTCTATCTATCTCTCTCTTCCTCTTGCGAAATTTAATATAAAAATGGAAGCTGAAATTTATGATAAGGTAAACAATCAGAATTCATATTTCAAGAATTGGTATTATTTATAAAATTTCATTGTTAATTATAATAAGCCTAATTTAGGTGTATGAATTACAGAATAAAACAGCAAGATTTTCTAAGAAAGAAATGATATTACTGATGTCGATAATTGAAGATTATAAAAATATCATAGAAAATCGAAAAACTGATGCGGCAACAATGAAAGAAAAAAATGATAGCTTGGAAAGCTATTGCCCAACAATATAGAGTTAGTGCAATAAGAAATGGTATAATTGTTCCAAGAACTGAAGCTCAGCTAAAAAGATGTTGGATTAATTTAAAGTATAGGTAATAAATTATACTTTTAACAGTGTAATAATCTATGTCTGTTTTTGAAAATGATTAATGTCTTGAAAAAAATTTACGTTTATATGTATGTTAAACATGCCGTTAATTAAAATGGTTTCTATAATTAATATATATTATAATTTTCAATATGATTATGTTCAATGCAAATATTATTTTTTTATGCAGATGTAGAAAAGCTGATTCAGCAAGAAAACAACATCAGCTACAGACTGGTGGTGGACCACAAGTTGAAGTGAAAGAAAACGAAGATATAAATGAAATTGTTCGTTCTATTGTTCCTACAATAGATTTTACTTTAGAAAACCCATGGGACAGCACAGCTGAATTAGAAAGTAGTAATCATTTTTATGTTAGTTTTACATAACAAAAAAATTTATGTATACTTAAATGAAATCTAATTGCTTATATAATTTAAAAAATATAGTATGCAGTGAAAATGAACAGTTTATTGATAATTCATGTGAGAAAGAAAATATGGAAATATATGAGATTTGTGACGATGATGAGTATTACGAAGACTTTAGTGAAAACAGCGATCAAGTTCCAACTTCCAGTGCAAGCAATGATTCAAGTGCAAATAATGTTCAGCCAAAGAAACGCCTTTTTACAAGCAGTGTTAAAAATGCTGCAAAGAAAATGTTAACAGATACCAACGTTTTTGCAAAAAAACCATTGAGTCAATTTAATATAAGTGCAGGTAATTTTGTAAATACATATCCACGTAAAAATTTAAATTAAAATGCATATATATATATTTTTATAAATAACAATAGTGTATTTAACATTTAAAATAGATTAAAGAGATATTCTATGAAAGTAAATATCATAACAAAAATAACAAGATTTTAAAGAATTGTCTCAGAATAAATGTAAAAATTGAATGAATTGACGTATTAATTACACATAATTAAAATATAAAAACATAAAATCTTTATTTGTTATGGCTTTTTCAAATATTTTAAAATTTTTAATTATATTTTTCAAATTAAAATAAAAATTGTATATAATTATAAGTGTATATAAATTTTGAATAATTAATTTTTACTACATTCATGAATTATTTATAACTGTAATATTCATTGATTGCTTGATGTATTAACAATCTTTTTTATTACCAGAAAAGAGTAAACTTGAAATTTTAAATAAAAAAAACAAAATTCCATCTGGCATTGAAATAGAGCAAGATATTCGGCTACAGAAATTGGAAGAGGCAACACAACAACAAGTTGAATTACATCAAGAAAAACTTCATGCCATAATTATGGAAAAAGAATATTGGGAGGAAATGAAAAAGGCTGCCGCTCTAAAAAAAAGTGTTTATTTGTTAGAAATCAAAGCAATGAAAGCGCAAATAAAGTATTGGGAAGAGAAACAAAATTAGATATTAACGATCTTTCCTAATGTCTTTTATGTAGAAAATTTTTATGTACAAATTTTACATAAAAGACATAAACATAGTTATAAGGTTTTACTAACATAATTATATTAATATAGTTATAAAGTGTTTATGATTGTAGGTTTATGTAAAGTTTATGTAAAGTTTGTGATATATATATAGTTATTTTTTTAGATATTTTATTTGTGATATAATACACTGTAAGAAGAAAATAACTGTGATAAAGCACATATAGTGTAAAAAAAGATAAAAAACTGTTACTAAAAAATTGTTACAAAAAATTAAAACTTGTCACAAAACTTTGTATCCCATATTGATTTGTATTGAATTATTTATGAAAGAGAATATTTTTTGATTTTTATTTTATTATTATTTTTTATTAAGAAAGTGTCAAATGTTTATTTTTTACTTAAAACAATTCTCTTCAATAAATAAAACAGAAAATTACAAAATTAATAACGTGTTTTTATTTCAAAACTTTAATAATACAAGTTCCTTAAAAATTGATTTCATATTTAGTAGTAATCTTTATAAGAATTATGTAAAATTTAACTTACAAGAATATAATTATAATAATTACTAAGAGAATAATATTTTTAATAATTACTTTCCAAAAGAACAACAATTAATTTGTAAAATGTCTTATAATAAATTCTAAACGATAATCTGGCCCATTCATATCACAAGAAAGATCAGCATCAAAATACTCAATATTTTCTGGTTCCATTTCCTCAAAATTTTCATTCGGATAATTTAAGTAAATATACAAATTCCAAAGAACTGCGGTAGCACAAATAATGGCAATGGCATTATCTAGTTTATTCAAAAGTCCCCTTTGCAAACATGAAAATTTTCTTTTCCATCTGCCAAACGTCCTTTCAATGACATTTCTTGTTTTTATATGACTTTCATTGTAATCACGTTCAAATTGATTTACTGGATATAAAATTGGTGTTAGTAAATACGATTTACAACTGTATCCATTATCACCTAGCAGTAAACCTAAAAACTTAAAAATAAATTATTCATATCATTTTTAAACAAATTTTTTTATTGCAATGTAAAATATTAACTATTGCACCTTTTATTCGATTTTGTTCAAAGTATAACTTTAAAGCACTACGTTCAAAGCAGGTGTTATCATCCCGTATGGAAAAAAATTATAAGAAAACTATTCAAAAAATTATTGGAACACTACTGCGAACAATACAGGAAAACTATTAAAACACTATTGAAACACTATTGAAAAATATTGGAATACTACAATAAACTTATTATAACACTATTGAAATCCTATTCGTGAAGTATAGTGTCATTCACTGTAGTATTTTCGTCGATAACTACTTAAACACTTATACTAAAACTATTTGTAAATTATTCAAGTGAAGGAGACACCAAGTTTCACCCAAGTTTTCCAAAAAATAAAATTTGAAAAAATATTCAATCTAAAGCTATTCACACACTGATTCTTTATATGTAGATGTCTAAGTCGACTCGGGTCAGGATTCAAAGATTTTGGTCCAAAATAATACTAAAGAACAACAGCTGATCTTAGCGTTATTTTACCGATTTTAATCCCTAAATTTTTGGATCCTGATTTGAGTCCACTTTGTACCTACATCATATTTGAAATTAGTGTGTCATAAGCTTTATTTTGAGTATTTTTGTGTTGAAAAATTTGGGCGAACCGCCTACAGGTTGTTGGCGTTTGTATTTTTACATTTAAAGGACGAAGATGTAAGACTATAAATTAGATTTAAATTTATATTTATTGCACAAAAATGAAAATAATATATTATTATAATATAGTATATTGAGAAACAATATAAAATATAAAGGAAAATATAAAACAGGAAAATATAAAACATTTTAAATAATAAACACTTTAATAAAATAATTAAAATCGAAAGATGATTTTAATTCGTTGTTGGCGTTAGGCTGACGTTCGGCGCGCAGATCATTTATTGGTTGAAAAGCCTTCACGTGGCCAGTTTGCCTGTCAAATAATACTTTTATGTGTTATCTTAATTACTGGCGAAGAAAAGACTATTTTCAAAGTTAATAAAATAATCTTAATCTAGTATAAAAGAGGATGGACCATTTGGGCTGATTTTGACCTCCCATAAATTTCGTTCAAGTTCATGAAATATATATATCTTGAATAATTTGAATACAATCACTCAAGATATAGATTTTTTATGAGTTTGAACAAAATTTGTAGGAGGCTAGAATTGTGTCCCAAATGGACCCTCCTGCTTATACAATATGTTTGTTATATAAATTTTATTATAATATTGTAATATACGATAATATATTAATTTTCCTTTAACAAAACAGAAAGTAAATATAGTCTTGTGACTATACGTAAAAAAATTAAAAACATCTTTTAATATTACATAAAAATAGAAACATCTATTTTGATATAAATAAGTAAATATGTCTTATAATGTTATAAACAAAAAACAAAAATAAAGAAACATTTGTTTACACTAAAATTGACTTAAAAATAATTATTTCTTTTTTTATATACTTTTTAATATATTATCGTCTATCCTTCTCTAAAGTTAATCTAACAATAATTTCATCAAAAGATATTACTCACCATTGTCCTCCTGCTTTTTTCTGCTTGCTCGAGGTACAGCGTTATTGCACTTTTGTCTCACTGCTGCTTTAAAAAGTTTTTGGGTGTCTTTATTGCACTCAAATATTGAAAACACATGTGCTGTAATAATAAAATAAAAAGTAATTATTTTGAAGGAAATTTTAAAAATAATTTGATAATAAAACATTACGTTATTTAATACAAATACATATATATATCAATTGTGTATGTGTGTGTGTATGTGTGTGTAATGTGTGTGTGTGTGTGTGCGTGTAGTGTGTGTGTATTTGTATGTGTGTGTATGTGTGTGTTATGTGTGTGTGTCTGGCTGTGTGTGTGTGTGTGTGTGTGTGTGTGTGTACACATTAATTCTTCATAAAGTAAGATTAGGTTCCGAAACATCCTTTTTGAGGAAAATTTTACTGGAAATATAATAAAACACGTTATGTATTCTATATGTATTACATCGAGTAAAATTTCTTCTCGAAGATGTTTTGGAATGTAGCTAAAGTATACAAAAAAATATGAACTAACCTGTATGTATATTTTCTGTTTTTTTGCTTTTAGACGAGAATATCTTGTTGTTATAGGAATTTCTTCAGATTCATCTGTTAGATATTTTTTATAAGATCCTCTTTTCTCTTTCGACATTATGTCTGTTGATGCAGTATATGCTTATTGGACTATTTGCGACCGGCACAACGCGCACATGCGTCTACGTATTGTAGAAGTAAAGCCTTCTGATCACTTGTCCACTTCCTCTTATATTCGTATAAACGGACTAGGATTCAAGAAAATCTATACGCTCATTAAACTATTTACAACCGGCACTGGACCTGCACTGACCGGCACAACGCGCACATGCATAGACTGCACGCAGCAAGAGTAAAACAGCAAACTTCGTTGATTGGCTGCTGCTTGCCCAAAATCAACAGTATTGGATTTTGGGCAAGCAACAGCCAATCCATGAAGTTCGCTGCTTGACGCTTAATGCTGCGTGCAGTCTGCACTAGGCTTTACTTTTACAATACGTACTACGTACTACGTAGATGCATGCGCGCGTTGTGCCGGTCAGTGCAAATCCAGTGCCGGTCGTAAATAGTTTAATGAGCGTATAGATTTTCTTGAATCCTAGTCCGTTTATACGAATATAAGAGGAAGTGGACAAGTGATCAGAAAGCTTTACTTCTACAATACGTAGACGCATGTGCGCGTTGTGCCGGTCGCAAATAGTCCAATAAGCATATACTGCATCAACAGACATAATGTCGAAAGGGAAAAGAGGATCTTATAAAAAATATCTAACAGATGAATCTGAAGAAATTCCTATAACAACAAGATATTCTCGTCTAAAAGCAAAAAAACAGAAAATATACATACAGGTTAGTTCATATTTTTTTGTATACTTTAGCTACATTCCAAAACATCTTCGAGAAGAAATTTTACTCGATGTAATACATATAGAATACATAACGTGTTTTATTATATTTCCAGTAAAATTTTCCTCAAAAAGGATGTTTCGGAACCTAATCTTACTTTATGAAGAATTAATGTGTACATACACACACACACACACACACACACACACACACATACACACACACATACACAATTGATATATATATGTATTTGTATTAAATAACGTAATGTTTTATTATCAAATTATTTTTAAAATTTCCTTCAAAATAATTACTTTTTATTTTATTATTACAGCACATGTGTTTTCAATATTTGAGTGCAATAAAGACACCCAAAAACTTTTTAAAGCAGCAGTGAGACAAAAGTGCAATAACGCTGTACCTCGAGCAAGCAGAAAAAAGCAGGAGGACAATGGTGAGTAATATCTTTTGATGAAATTATTGTTAGATTAACTTTAGAGAAGGATAGACGATAATATATTAA
>CABEGB010000030.1:0-65475 GCA_901521435.1 Crematogaster levior
ACAAAACTGTTCACGAAAATTGCAAAATTATTCTCTTTTTTAGGTAATGTCAAATCACACAATCGTCCATCGTATTTAGAAAGATGGCGGAATAATAAACGGAACAGGAACAGAGGAAGTTAGAGTCCCTAAAATAGGGATACGTTCCCAAACCTTACCCGGGTAACTATAACACTAGAAGCTGCTATAGTATATGTCGTATGCTATGGTACTTCTGGTATATTATAGTGCACCCGAGTGGATTTTTTGGAACAATACCTAGGAAGTTTGGACAATGGCTGCGTTCAGCAGCAAGAGCAGATCATGGGGATTATAAATTTTAGAGAGCGCATATTTAAAAGTGGCCATAACTTTTTGGTTTTAAATTTACAGTTTCCAGCCTTAATAACTTTCGATAGAATTCGTCGGGGTGCAAACAGAACTGCCGTTAGAACGCCGGAATTGCGCAAAAAATTTTTTTTTTAACTTAGAAATTTTAGAAATTTTTAGAGAGCTCATATCTAAAAGTGGCCAGAACTTTCTTGCTTTTAATTTTACAGCTTCGGACCTTAATAACTTTTGATAGAACTCGTCGGGATGTAAACATAACTGTCGTCAGAATGTCGGAATTGCGAAAATAAATTTTTTGGGGTATAGAAATTTTAGAGAGCGCATATCTAAAAGTGGCCAGAACTTTTTTGTTTTACAGCTTCGGGCCTTAATAAATTTCGATAGACAAAAATAATCCACATAATCAGTTCTAACGTCACCTGCGAAAATAATAAGTTTGAAATTAATTTGAAAAATATATTATATAATATATAAGTATAAATAATAGAAATATTTAAAAAATTTTTTTGAATTAGAAAATTGGATGTATTAAATGTTTGATCTTTTTAATATTCAAAATTAAATCAAAATATTAAATATGAGATACTTACTTCAACGATTGCTCTTATAATCGTTATTATATATGGCCTTTCGGAAATCCATTCCCAAACCATGAATGGTAATAACACGAGAAACAATAATGAATCGAGTACATGTATGACAATTACAGAAATAATTTTGTTTAGTTCGATTACAGTCCATACTTTTCTATACATGCTGATACGTAGATAAAATGTTTGAGTTAATATTGTATCTTAAATGTATATAACTTAAATTCTTCTATTTAAGTTTCTAATATTTAATAGCGAATTCAGTAACAATTTAATGTTTAATAAATATAAATTGCATTTATATTCCGCTTTATATACATAACATCGAAAGAAGAATATATAAATTAAACAAACAGTTAAATTGAAGAAATGTTCTACTTACATGGTGTTGAAAATTCATATGTCCCGGCTTAATCTTCACCATTATCTTAGAACATATACTACTGGAAGGAGTATAGGCTTGAAAAGTTGGCTCAGAGAAGATTGACAAGGATGGATATATAATGCGCCTAGTCGGCAATGTGCATGCTCCAGACAAATAAAACCGATTCGTACGTAATCTGCGGGAAGGAAGTGTGAGTCAAAAATAAAATATTAAAACAATAATCCACGCTCGATATAAACAAAATCAAAATGCATGAGAAATAAGAAGGCCACTAGAAGCATCAATCGAGCCTAAAGGATGTTATAACAAAAAATATATAAATTAAATCGCTCAAGTTTTATTCAAACTAAAACATATAAAACAAATTGAACGTTTCGACTACACTGAGTCTTCTTCAGCAATAAAAAAATAGTCATAAGGACTGTTAATACGTATAAACGTGTTCGAACCTAAAACGGTTAATATAACTATATGACATATGAATACATGTATGATTAAAAATAGACTAATGTAATCGATAGAACAAACAGATATATATATATGAAAATGAACCGCGTAAGCGAGAATATAGAAGTAAAATAAGAATAAATATAACAGTACGCGAACATTACGTAGACAACTCATCGGTAACATACAGTAACGATAACAATAACCTAAGGTCAATGAACCGTATGGCACGACGATCTCAACGGTGACATGCGATCAAGTCCGTAAAAGAAGCATGATGACAATTTATTCCTCGTTTTTTGGCGAGAATATGTAAGTTGGACCATGCCGACGTTTCCCTCCTTGAAACCATGCGACCGTCAGTGTTGTTAGTTAAGAATGTGGGAGCAACGCATTCTAAGAGTATACAGAGATAAAAATAAAATCTTAGTTAAAATGTCATGATCAAGAAAACCGTCGTGATAAGCTGCACTTATCATGAGACAAGAGAAGCCAAAGTAACGAAACCGAAAAATATAAAAGAGTTAATACCTGTCAAAAATTAAAACCAAAATTGCGGATGTCAAAATATAAAAACAATAAGTAGAAGTCAGACACATGTTAATCCGAAGAAGTCTAAACGGTTACTGTTGTCGGCATTTGGAAAACTTTAAAAATCATGACATTTTCAAGACAAGAGCGCTGCACGCAAGGTATTCAGGGTGGGGATGCGACCGACAAATCGTGAATAAGACTGAAGTATGTCTTGTTCAACAATTCTGTATCCTTTTGGGAATTAATCGCATGAGTATGTCGTTTTATATGTATCATCTCGCTGATGAGCCTCTTATAGTAGTTATGTTCCACGTCTAAAATTTTGATATTATCCCAATCAAAACGGTGATCAAGATCTACGGTATGTTCTGATATCACAGTATGTTTGGAAGGATCTGCTCTAATATTATATTTGTGTTCTTTCATGCGTGTGTTTAATTTCCTCTTAGTCTGTCCTATGTAAGATGCATCACAATTGGTGCAATTAATCTTGTATACAACGTTATTTCTTTCTAAACGTACTTGCTCACCACACCATGGAGAAATATACCTTTTGAGTTGGTTTAAACATCTATAGCCAATTGACAACCTAGATTTGTTTATTATTTCCTTGATAGACTTGGAGATGTATCGGATAAACGGTAAAACTATAAACGTTTTTTGTGTGTTAATGGGTGTGGATGTGATCGTACTATTATTTGTTCTAAACCTATTCGACAAAATAGAGAGTCTAGAATTAATATGTTTAAAAACGAAATGTAGGGGAAAGCCATTACTTAATAAAATGTTAATAATGAGTTCGATGTTTTTTTGGTGAAAACATGGGTGTGAAAGCAATAATGCTCTATCTAGTAAACTATAAATAGTACCGATTTTATGATTCTGCGGGTGATTGGAAAAGTAAGAGAGAAATCTACCCGAAAACGTGTTCTTATGAAACCAATCGATCCTGATCATATGGTTATACCTAATTAATTTAAGATCCAAAAAGGAAAGGGAATTGTTATCTTCGTATTCAATAGTAAAACCAAGTCTATCATGATATGCATTAAAACTATTAAGAAATGATAATGTTTCACTGGCGGGGGCAGCTAAAACAATATCATCTACATAACGAAAATAAAAAGTGGGTGAGCAATTAACAGAGTTGAGAACATGTTCCTCCAAATCTTGCATCACAATATCTGCTATTATAGGCGATAGCGGAGAGCCCATCGGTATTCCAAAGGTTATTAAATTAATTAGGTATAACCATATGATCAGGATCGATTGGTTTCATAAGAACACGTTTTCGGGTAGATTTTCTCTTACTTTTCCAATCACCCGCAGAATCATAAAATCGGTACTATTTATAGTTTACTAGATAGAGCATTATTGCTTTCACACCCATGTTTTCACCAAAAAAAAAACATCGAACTCATTATTAACATTTTATTAAGTAATGGCTTTCCCCTACATTTCGTTTTTAAACATATTAATTCTAGACTCTCTATTTTGTCGAATAGGTTTAGAACAAATAATAGTACGATCACATCCACACCCATTAACACAAAAAACGTTTATAGTTTTACCGTTTATCCGATACATCTCCAAGTCTATCAAGGAAATAATTAACAAATCTAGGTTGTCAATTGGCTATAGATGTTTAAACCAACTCAAAAGGTATATTTCTCCATGGTGTGGTGAGCAAGTACGTTTAGAAAGAAATAACGTTGTATACAAGATTAATTGCACCAATTGTGATGCATCTTACATAGGACAGACTAAGAGGAAATTAAACACACGCATGAAAGAACACAAATATAATATTAGAGCAGATCCTTCCAAACATACTGTGATATCAGAACATACCGTAGATCTTGATCACCGTTTTGATTGGGATAATATCAAAATTTTAGACGTGGAACATAACTATTATAAGAGGCTCATCAGCGAGATGATACATATAAAACGACATACTCATGCGATTAATTCCCAAAAGGATACAGAATTGTTGAACAAGACATACTTCAGTCTTATTCACGATTTGTCGGGCGCATCCCCACCCTGAATACCTTGCGTGCAGCGCTCTTGTCTTGAAAATGTCATGATTTTTAAAGTTTTCCAAATGCCGACAACAGTAACCGTTTAGACTTCTTCGGATTAACATGTGTCTGACTTCTACTTATTGTTTTTTATATTTTGACATCCGCAATTTTGGTTTTAATTTTTGACAGGTATTAACTCTTTTATATTTTTTCGGTTTCGTTACTTTGGCTTCTCTTGTCTCATGATAAGTGCAGCTTATCACGACGGTTTTCTTGATCATGACATTTTAACTAAGATTTTATTTTTATCTCTGTATACTCTTAGAATGCGTTGCTCCCACATTCTTAACTAACAACACTGACGGTCGCATGGTTTCAAGGAGGGAAACGTCGGCATGGTCCAACTTACATATTCTCGCCAAAAAACGAGGAATAAATTGTCATCATGCTTCTTTTACGGACTTGATCGCATGTCACCGTTGAGATCGTCGTGCCATACGGTTCATTGACCTTAGGTTATTGTTATCGTTACTGTATGTTACCGATGAGTTGTCTACGTAATGTTCGCGTACTGTTATATTTATTCTTATTTTACTTCTATATTCTCGCTTACGCGGTTCATTTTCATATATATATATCTGTTTGTTCTATCGATTACATTAGTCTATTTTTTTAATCATACATGTATTCATATGTCATATAGTTATATTAACCGTTTTAGGTTCGAACACGTTTATACGTATTAACAGTCCTTATGACTATTTTTTTATTGCTGAAGAAGACTCAGTGTAGTCGAAACGTTCAATTTGTTTTATATGTTTTAGTTTGAATAAAACTTGAGCGATTTAATTTATATATTTTTTGTTATAACATCCTTTAGGCTCGATTGATGCTTCTAGTGGCCTTCTTATTTCTCATGCATCAAAAATAAAACCTCAAAAAATCATAAATGAAAAGGTCAAGCCATGTTCAAAAATAGACCCTCAAAAATGTAAATTTTTGCAAATTTAAATGATTATCTAATAATATAACCATGAAAAGTAACTGATATATTATGCAAGGCGCCAGTTCAAAGTGAACATACATAAAGTATATATTATCTAAATTAATTAATAAAATAAATAATATAATAAATTTAATAATATATTACCACGAAAAATGACTGATATGTTATTCAAGGTGCAAATTCAAAATGAACATACATACTTAAGGTGTATATATTATAAGTAAAATTGATTAAAATTTGACTCTAAGTGAAAGTACATAAGTGATATGTTATTCTAGTGCACAAAATATAAAAGTCGTTTATTGAAGTTTGATTTGAAATTTATACAATCTTGGACAATGAAAAATAGTTGTTTTCATAATTCCAGAGTACTAATTTGTTAATGACTCGGAAAAAGAACATGGCGGCCTGCTCTCAAAAAACTTCGATGCGTTTCTCAGTATCCACTTAGGAATAATAATACTTACATTCCGATTTATCCGACACAACTTGCCTCTAACTATTCAATAAGTTAGTAGTACTGTTAAATATCAATCACATATGTCACCCTACCCAGAGAGAGAGAGAGAGAGAGAGAGGGGGGGGAGGGCGGGAGAGAGAGAGAGAGGGAGAGAGAGAATGCTAATATTTAAATTAATCATTATCAAAACACTGTTATCAAAACACTGGCCGCCATGTTCTTTTTCCGAGTCATTAACAAATTAGTACTCTGGAATTATGAAAACAACTATTTTTCATTGTCCAAGATTGTATAAATTTCAAATCAAACTTCAATAAACGACTTTTATATTTTGTGCACTAGAATAACATATCACTTATGTACTTTCACTTAGAGTCAAATTTTAATCAATTTTACTTATAATATATACACCTTAAGTATGTATGTTCATTTTGAATTTGCACCTTGAATAACATATCAGTCATTTTTCGTGGTAATATATTATTAAATTTATTATATTATTTATTTTATTAATTAATTTAGATAATATATACTTTATGTATGTTCACTTTGAACTGGCGCCTTGCATAATATATCAGTTACTTTTCATGGTTATATTATTAGATAATCATTTAAATTTGCAAAAATTTACATTTTTGAGGGTCTATTTTTGAACATGGCTTGACCTTTTCATTTATGATTTTTTGAGGATATCACCTACTTTTTAGAGTACAGATATATGAATCAATTAGTGCAAAAAAAAACACAAAGTTTAAAAAATGTTATGTTATTTGCAATATGCAATTGCGTATTTTTTTTTTTAAATAGCTATATTCTTTGCACCAATAGTTTTGTCTTATTATTTTGTGCATAAAAGTTAGGATAAGATCTACCAAAAACTGAATATTTTACGAAATAACTTTATTATAGTGTTTTGAGAAGCTCTTAACACCAGCTATTAGATTCTAAAATAAAAAATAGAGTGTTCCATTTAAAAATATCGATGTGATCTTGATCTAACTTTAGGGACGCCACCCAATATTAAACGGATGAGAACAGTGAATAAATCCTTCTAAACCCTTTCTAAACCCTTTCGTCTGAAACATTCTCTTCTAAAATACAACTTTTATGAAATATTCGGGTATATCCACACTTTTGTCCCATCCTGTGTATGTATCTAAGCGTGTCGATGACATTATAATATAGATGTGTCTGCTTTTATTGTTATTGTTATTCGAGTTATTGTACTCAATACCTTATTGACAAAATTGTATATATGTATTTCAGAAAACAAAATATGTCATTAGATCAAAAAATTTTTCTGATACTATTGCGTTATTTAAAAAAATACGTTGTTTTTGGATTAAGCTTTCTATATAATGGTATTAAAAGTGTTGTTGATCAAAGTTATCGTTACCCATCAAAAGTTTATTTTGTTATTGCAATGAATAATGTGATTGAAAAATGATATTTGAAATATTTTTTGACCCTGTAATATATTTTGTTTCTTGAAATGCATATGCAATTTCGTCCATTAAATATCTAAGCAAAAATATTAATCTAATATTAAAATCATGTAAAAGATACAAATAACTGAACTGTTAAATAATCTGCATACTATTATTAAAACAAACACACTTTGTAGGCAGAATTGTATTAGTTTTCTTGATTTGAAGAATACTGTCATTAATAATTAAATGATTTTATTATAGCACTTTTTAAATGAAGAAAACTAACACAATAAAGCTCTTACTGCAAAGTGCATTTGTTTCAATTACAATGTGCGGATTAATCGTTTACATGATTTCAATAATAGAATAAATTTTTTGTTACTAAATATCTGTATCTGTGTCGTTAATTATCGGTTTCTGAGGTTAATTTACCACTTATTAAAAATTTTCAAAAACTACCGCTTAGGGGTGAAATTCAATATCTCAAAAACGGTACATCGCAAAAGTATGGGACCTATGTCGTTAACATTTCTTTAATTAACATTTCTTATGGGGTTAATTTACGGGTTCTTGTAAGACACTTGTGTGCGAAAATCTCCATATACTTCTTTTTATATACGCTTCTGTTACATTTCTGTATTTTAGTTACAGTATTTTTCTATTATTATTCCGCGTGTAATTTACGTAGTTTATCAATAGAGTCAATTTTTAGTAAAGTCGATGCACGAAATGATTACTAGAACCACTAATGTATCATTAATAGTTTGAATTAGTAAAACTGAAATTACATGTAACGTATGTAACACAATATATCGATTAAGTTATAAAATTTCAATAAATAACATAATTTATTAAAATGCTAATATTCTTTCATCAATATATTCAAATAATTATTTTTACATTATATAGTTGTACGTAGTTATATACTTATACTTATATTATTTTTATCGTTGAAGTGATGACCTAATTTCAAATAGATTTTTATTCCGTTTTAATTTTGACACTGACACAGTCACTCGCTAACTGTCTTTATTTCTCCGAGATGTTTAACCGTTTGTATGTCAAAAATACAATAATATTGAAAATAAAGAATGAGCTCCTCCATCAGCTATTCTTGTGAGCACGCAACCATATATTTTATTCGTCTCTCCGATTTTAACACGATCATTACGTCTGGTGTAAACTACATCTGGTATAAAATATTTTTAAATATATAACTAATACACAAATTAATCGTCTCTGGGATATCTTTTATAAGCAGAGCACTCCAAATTTCTTTAATTGGGCGCCTAAAGCAAGCCCGATTTCAGCGCTATTGCAACTATCGTATTTTTGTTTGGGCACGCAATAGATCCAAAAATAATTTTTCTAATTGGACGTCTAGCACAAGCTAGATTAAATTAAATTTCACGTCTAAGGGGTGGTTTTTGAAAATTTTTAATAAATGGTAAATACACCAGAAAGGGTGTGAGAGAGTGAGAGGGGGTGAAAGATGATGAAAAAGTGCGAAATAGAGCGAAAAAGACGAAAAAATTGAGAAGGGGAGGGGAGAGGGGGAGGGGAAGGGAGGGGAGAAAGGGGAGGGGAGGGGGGAGTGGGTGAGTGGAAGTTGGGGGAGGTGTGAGTGAAAGGTAAGAGAGAAGAGAAGTACATATGATTGCGGACAGAGAAGAAGAAGAAGAAGAAGACGTTACTTCATTTTTCGTGAAAAACATCACTTTTTGACCGTTTATATGTCCAGAACGGCTTGACCGATTTTTTTCTTTTTTGGCTTAACTTACTCGTGGCGATACCACCTTTCGGAATATGCTACAGGCATTTCAAAATTTTTTATATTTTAATAGTTCTACACCGCGTCTCCTGATGCGGCAAGTAAAGTATTTAAATTAATAACAATATATATTATATTTATTGATTATTAAATAATATTAATTTTGTATATTTGTGTATCTTATGTAGTTATCCTTGTGTCTTTTGTAGTTTTCCTTTTCCTTTAATCCAAACGCTGCTAACCATTTTGTGCGGATTTCAGGGTTCTTCGGAAATCTGTAATCATTCCATATATTATTTTATTCGTCATACATACTGGCTACGTTTACATCGTGGACTTGATACGCGTATCAAATAGTAAATAACTAGTACATTGATTCAGCTATTAGCTGATCAGCTCAAATATACTACTTGATACGCGTATCAAGTGCACGATGTAAACTAGGCCACTAATCCCAGACATTTGTTTTTTTTTAAATTTATTAGTTGTTTCTAATTTATTTTTATAAAAAGTAGCTAGAAATAATGAAATAAAACTTATCAAATATAACCTCAAAACTCACTTTACCAGTTGAAGATTTTAATAATGAATAAGTTATACTTGCACGTGATAGGTAGATGCCTTATCTCGTTCTTTGCAAATGTAGCAATACATCTCACGAACCACCACTTTTATAATCTAATATTTGAAGACTCTTGTTATTCGCAATAGGATGTGATCATATGTCGCCTTTTCATCACCCCGCAGCCCCCGCGCGTATCGACACTTTTATTTGTCGGAGCATGCGCATTGCTGATTAGGCGCATTGTATCTCCATCCTTGTCAATCTTCTCTGAGCCAGCTTGAATGTACAGGGATTATAGGCCTATGCTCCTTCCAGTAGTATATGTTCTAAGACCATTATATAAAGCAGATGGCGCGGTAACCGTCATCACTTGCATCACCCCCCCAAGATGGTGGTGCTTCTTCTTCGCTAGTTATCACAAGTCACGTCGTGTTCCGTTTTATGTATCTTCTATTATTAAAGTGTTCAATACTCATACGTGCTAATTAAGTTGTTCATCTTCCTTTTTCCAAACAGATTATGAGACTTATATGCTCGAAAATTATTACTAGTGGCACGAGTTTTTGAGATTGAATTAGACGACGACTGTGAATAAATCCGTTAAAAAAAAAGAAGAAGAAAATGGCCGACAAAGCATTTCTAAAAGATGTCCGAGTAACTAAGCTTACGAAAGCAACGTATGGTTGTTGGAAGATCGAGATCCGTGATATCCTGGAGAGTTATCGAATTTGGGAAGTGGCTGCAGGAACGACGCTCAAGCCGAAAGAAATAAAGGCTCAGGACTGTTACGAACACAAAAGAAATTGATGACTGGAAGGTGAAAGATAGTAAGGCAAGATCTGTTATTCGATCGACTTTAAACGACACGACGTTTGATCAGGTATGTGATTGTGACACATCGACAGACATTCTGAAAAGGGTTAAGGCACTTTATGAACCGAAAACTTTGAATGCCTTGTTAGAAGCACTGCGTGAGTTCTTCAGTTATTCGTGGAAATCGGATGATACAGTCGGTACATTTGTAGCAGGATTGAAAGTTATTGTACGAAAAATCGAAGCTCTAGAGTCACGATTTTGGAAACAAGTTAAATGAAAAATTGTTAATGGCGAAAATTCTAGGATGTCTACCGAAAACCTTTGATAGTTTTGTTACAAGCTGGTCGCTTTTGTCTGATGAAATGTCTTTGAATAATTTCTTAGAAAAACTTGCCAATGCTGAAAGGAATATTGCAGAACGATCAAATGATATGTCAGAAGAAGCGTTCAAATTACAATCGAAACCAGCAGATGGTAATACAATGAAGGTCACCGGAAAGAAACTCAAGGTAAAATGTCATAAATGTGGCAAACTTGGACATTTTAAGCGAGATTGTTGGTCAAAGGTGAATAAATCGGAGAAACAGGAATTGGAACAACCAAATTTACAGAAAAGAACGAAAGAATCAAAGGATGCAAAATTGGAGAAAGGATTAACAGCATCGTCTGTTTTTCAATTACAGAAAAATACAGAAAAAGGTATCATCGCAGATTCTGGTGCCAGTGTTCATCTTACAGGTAATATTGAATGGTTTTCGTCTTTTCAAGAAATTGTTCCACCACTTACGTTGAATATAGCTAATGGAAAAACATTGAAAGCGACTCATGTTGGAGATATCAGAATTGAAAAATCAACTGATGGCAAGAAGTGGGAGAAACGAGTATGGGAATCGGTATACTATTGTAAGGATATGAATGGTGAATCACTCTTTTCAACAGTGTTTATGGAGAAAACCAAAGGTTATGGTTTCTATCATGTAAATGGAACTATGCGACTACTGGATGGTCAGAAAACAGTACTCGGCGGTAAGAGAATTGATAACCAGTACATACCTTTTATTCGTGTTATACCACCAATAGCTTCAGTAAGAATTGCTCGTTCAATTAATTTATGGCATCAGCGTCTTGGTCATGTAAGTGATAATATGATAAAGGCAATGACGAAGAATAAACTCGTTGACGGTTTTGAAGTAATTTTAACAAAAAGAGACGAGTGTGATCCATGTCATTTTGGAAAACAGACAATCAGTTCCCATCCCACTCGAGAAAAACGTAAATGTTTACCTGGACAGCGATTCCATTCAGATGTTTGTCATATTGGAGCGATGTCATGGAATAAATGTAAATACTTTATGACTCTAAAAGATGAAGCATCTGGCTATCGGAGAGTTTATTTTATGAGGTCGAAAGAAGAAGTATCAGAGTTTTTGAAGGAGTTCTTCGCAGAGGCTGAAAAGGAAACGGGCAGAAAAGCGATCTCGTTGAGGACGGATAATGGAACCGAGTATGTGAATGACAAGGTAAAGGAAGTTCTCAAAACAATGAACATCACACATGAATTATCGCCACCGAATGTAAAACAATGCAACGGTATGACGGAAAGAGAAAATCGCACGCTGTGTGATACAGCTCGATCATTATTATTCAATACAGATCTTTCGAAAATGGATCGACTATTGCTGTGGACAGAAGTTGTAGGAACTGCGGCATATCTTCGCAATCGTATACCAAATCGAGGAATTATTAATACGACTCCGTATAGTGAGTGGTACGGAAGGAAACCAAATGTTGCTCATCTGCGAGTTTTTGGAGCAAAAGCGTTTGTACGCATTCCCGATTCAATGAGGCGTAAGATGGATCCAAAAGCAAGAAAGACAATATTTGTTGGATATCTTATCAATTTACTGATAAGATATATCGAGTTTATGATCCTGAAAAGAAGACAGTTGTTGTGCCGGGGATAGGCACAAGATAGCGGTTTGTCTCCCGTCGAGGCTGCTGGGCCGAGAGAGGCACTGGTACCACCTTTGGTGGTGATGTCGTTGATTAAATAAAGAACACTTTCCTTGATTCTGACTGTTTTATTCACACACTTTATTTACACAAGATCGCACGTTACACCACTCAGTAATTGTCGTTTTAAAGATTACTGCCCGCGATGCGCTCGGCGCATCGCGTTATAAGGGCATCGGTGCCCTCATTCCTTGTGATGCAACTGCTGACTGAGCTTTGGATCAGCAGTTGCATTTTCGGGTGGCCTCGTTATACTTTTTGGTTATGACCTGATTTAGTAATTTAGATTTGAGTTATTGGTTTCGTAACTGTTGGGGTGTCGAAACCAATAATGCTGCGATAACTGATTTAGTGAAAAGTCAGGTCATAACATCCTTCCCCCCTTGGGAGAAGAAAAACCGAGGTTTTTCGTTTAATCTACTTTACAACGTCGGATTCTAACAGTTATGAATAGTTGATACATTTTTTACAGCTAGATATTTTTGTAACATCTTACTTTTATTTTATTATATAATGTAATTCTTGGATTATTATTTCAAATTTACAACGTCGCATTACTTACAAATTCTATTCTACGCAGACATATGAATGATATTTTAGTTTGTGTTTGCATCTCTATTTCTTTTGTTTTTCTTAAGGCATATTATTATTATACCTATGGCGCTAGTTATTATGGTGACTGCGGTGATGGAACCGACGGGGTATAGTACATATTTATTGGCGAATATACTGCCGTCGGTTTTTTCCATTTCTTCCTGGATTTCATCCAGGCTTAATCCTAATTCTGCTAGTTTGGTTGGATTCATCACGGGCTCCAACTTTATTTCCCTTTCGCTTGTCTTTTGCGTATTTGCGGTAATAGTAAGATTAAATTCGGGTAAATGTTTTTCTATATGTTTTGTCTCTATTAATTTTTTAGTTTTTATAATTACTCCCGGCGTAGTAAGTTTACAACTCCCGTGGAGCTTTACTTTTCCTGTCCTTTTTATCTCTAACTTTTTTTCTATTTGCTCGTCGCATTGAATTGTGATTTCCTGTGGAGCTGGGGTCGAATATAGCCAAGTTTGCGGCTCGGCTATAGTGATCCAGAGCGTCACATTTGAGCGAATATGTCGCTTTTCGCACGCGTATGATTGACCTATGGTCTTCGTATATATTTGCACCTCGCATGGTGCGTACGCTGTTACATAGTACACCGGATAATCACTATTACATAGGAAACTATCCCCTACCCTTACGCACTCATCCAGTTCGCTTTTACTTATACTAAGGTAATGGCGATTTTCTTTATCTATTGCCAAGTATGTGTTTGCCGTTTTTAGGAATATAAATATGTTTGTGTCTGTATGTACGGGTAAGGGCGTTACCCTTACCACTTCGTACGTCGGATAAGTTACGATGGGGAATGCTAAGATTGTAAATATGTGCGGATTGTCAAAGTAAGCGCTGACGGTCATATACGATTGGATCTCGTTCCAATTTTCCCGTTGGATGCTAAATGGGAAATGTTGGCCCTTAGATAAGTGGGAGGTCACTTCCCTTAGATCCGAAATTATCTCTTCTACTGGTAATATGTTTGTGAGCGTAATTTTGTTTTTAGCATGTGTCAGGTACTGTATTATGTCCTGAACATCCTTCGTTAAGTCTGCTGTGATCGTGTTTATTATCAGTAGATGTTCGTCAACGTCTTCTCTTCGCGTCGATTCCGCAACCTGTTGTCTTATCCGTGCCGTTACGTTAGTCAACAGATTCTCGTTCTGGCTGACTGCTTGTTCGAAATTTTGTATATTCCCTAATGTGGCGTTCATTACCTTTAGTTGATGTTTTATTGCGTGCCTCAAGGTGGCTTGCTGGTCATGCAGCACTGTCAGTTGACCTTGAATTTTTTGCTCGTCTTCGGCATCCATCGTTCCGAATAACGTTTTGCTCATGCTCCCGATGGCATTGATGAGTCCCCGCTTGCTCATCCTACTCTTATACATAGTCTATAGCCGCACTAACAATGTTGTTAGTTTGTCGTTATTGTTTTTTATTATCTGGAGTACGTTCCAGCAGGTTTGCTGGATGTTTCCTGATAGATTGTCGCACAGGGTGTTTGTTTCCTGTATGTATCCCTGTAACTGGTGGTATCTAATAGCCAGTCCGGCGACATCTATTTTTATGGCTAGTTTCCACGTAGCCTCGGTAACTTGTAATTTTCCGATTTTCTCGAAGTATATACCGGGCTCGTGATCGAACTCTATTACTTAGAATGTTGCCGTGGGGTCGGATTTCGCTCCTCCGGCGATTTGTAGTAAAATCGCGAGTCCCCTGTAACGTAACGGGTCATGTTACTTTTGGCTTTTTTTTTGTGAGTGTGCAAAAAAAAAATTTGCTAATGCGTGACTGTCTGCCAACGTTTAATTCATCGCGTACCACTGGTCATTCCACTCTAATCGTAGCGGTATCGCGGAGATTTTATTATGCGGTGCATACTGTGTCGGGGAGAATTGCTGGTACTTGCCTGCCATCGGTGCGTATTTTTGTATGTGCGCTCCATGTTTAGGCGTGCTCGGGATGCACGTAGGGAGCGTCAAAAGGAGGAAGAGTTGGAGCGAATGATATACAATACTACTCATTATCCCCTACGGGTGACCGTAACTTCTGATGGTGCGCGGATTGTGGAGGTTATTTCTCCTCGTAAGTTTTTTCTTGCTATCTTTTGTTATTGCGCTTTTTCTCTCTTTTGCTTACTTCTAGAGTTTTGTACTAACAATAAGTGCTTACTTCTACGCTTGTTACTATTTCTTCTATTCTATTAATATTCGATAAAGGGTTTTAACCGGTTGGCATGTACGCGTAGTGATTTTTTCCCTGTTTTTATTGTGTAGTTAACATCATTGTTTTTCTCAAGGATTTTATAGGGTCCTACCCATAGGGCGTCTAGCTTTTTCGATCGGCCCCGCCGAACTGTTTCGTCGTATAGCAGGACTTTGTCGCCTACTCTAAATTTGGCTTCGTTTGTTTTTTTATCGTACTGCCGTTTTGACTTCACTTTTTCTTGCCTTGTGTGATCTCTTGCTATCTGATTCGTTGCGCGAATCCTTTCGCGGAGTTCCTGCGCGTAATCTTCGTATGTGTATGTGGCTTTGGGCGGTACTGATAACGCGGTCGGCATAGTGGCCTGGTGACCGTATACTAGTTCAAATGGCGTGTATCCCGTTGCCGTATGCGGTGTTGTATTATATGTAAACATTGCGTAGGGCAGCCATTCGTCCCAATTGGTCTGCTCCTCGTTAATGTAGTGTCGCAAGTACTCCGCTAACGTACGATGTGAGCGTTCTAGCGCTCCATTACTTTCGGGATGGTAAGCCGTGGTTTGTATCTTTTCTATTTTTAGTAATTTGCATGTGTTTTTGAACATTTCACTAGTAAAATTTGTACCCTGGTCCGTCAGTACTCTTTCGGGTATTCCATGTTCAAATACAATTTTTGTTACAAATGCTTTTGATACTGTGGCCGCCTCTTGATTTTCTATGGGGATTGCTTTGCTAAATTTTGTTAAGTGGTCTTGGAATGTCAAGATGTATTTATTTCCGTTATCCGTAACGGGTAGTGGTCCCACAATGTCTAGGGCACACTTTTCAAATGGTTTTTCGGGCGTATCCGTAATTACCATGGGCATTTTAGTTTTTTTACTGAGTTTATTTTTCTGGCATCGCTCGCATTTACTAATATACTCTTCTATGTCCTTGGCTATTCCCGGCCAATTGTGTATCAATTTGATTCGCTTGAGGGTTCTTGCAACCCCCTGATGCCCTCCTAACGGTGCATCGTGGTATTCATAGAGAATGTGTTGCTTATCTTCCTTGCTGTATTTCGTTCCTTCGATTGTTTCTTCAGGATCGGCAAGTTGTTCCTCTTCTTTGATGACATTAATATTTTCCGTTACGTTTCTGCTCAATGCATCGGCATTGGCATTGTTCTTACCAGATTTGTGTAGGATTTCGTAATCGTATTCCTCTAATTTCAACCTCCATCGAATTAAACGCGATCCGGGATCATTGACACTGAATAGCCAGGTCAATGGCTTGTGATCGGTGATGATTTTGAACTTTGTTCCGTACACGTATGGCCTGAAATGTTTTACGGCCCATACGATAGCCAAGAGTTCCTTCTCGGTTGTATTATAATTTTGCTCCGCTTTACTGAGTATCCTACTAGCGTAAGCGATCTTCTCCCACCGGTCCTTGCGATAGTATGGCTCCGATGGCATAATCTGACGCGTCCGTGGTTACTATAAATTCTTTTTCAAAATCGGGATAGTTCAAGATTGGAGCAGTCGTTAGTTTTTCTTTTAGAGTGTCGAACGCGTTTTGTTGTTCGACTGTCCATTCGAATCCTTTTCCCTTTTGTGTTGCTTTAGTTAGCGGTTTCGCTATTTTAGAAAAATTGTCAATAAATTTCCGATAGTAGCCGGCTAATCCTATGAATGATTGAATATCTTTCACTCTTCTTGGCGTAGGAAAATTTCTTACCGCCTGTATCTTTGACGGATCCGGGGAGATGCCGTTCTCGGTTATTATGTGACCTAGATATATTACTTCTTTTCGCAAGAATTCGCATTTATCCGGCTGTAATTTGAGATTATGTTTGCGTAATCTTCGCAGCACTTCAATCAAACGGTCATTGTGTTCCCTCAGGCTTGGTCCGTAAATCACGATGTCATCAAGGTAGACGAGACATCTGACACCTTGCAGGCCGGTGAGCACTGTGTTCATTAACCTTTGGAATGTTGCCGGTGCGTTTTTTAAACCGAAAGGCATTCGATTAAACTCATAGTGTCCGTGTGGTGTGGAAAATGCTGTTTTGTCCCTATGATTTTCGTGCATCGGGATCTGGTGATAGCCCGATGCCAGATCTAGTGTAGAGAAGTACTTGGCACTCCCCAGCTGGTCTAGTATATCTGTAATGTTTGGTAGCGGGAACGAATCTCCGATAGTCAGGTCATTCAACTTTCTGAAATCTACTACAATGCGTAGCTTCGTTTTCCCTGACGCGTCAGCCTTTTTGGGAACGACCAGTATAGGTGCGTTCCACTGACTTATACTCGGGCGGATAATCCCGTCCTCAAGCATTTTACTAATCTGCTGAGTTACTTCTTTCTTATGTTTCTCTGGGAGGCGATATGGTCGAACGTTGACCGGCGCGCTATCTGTTCGCGTCGCTATTTCATGAGTCACCGCAGTAGTGCATGTGAGGGTGTCACCTTCCAGATGAAACGTATCGCAAAAGTCATCACATATCTGTTGTAATGTTTTTTTCTCCTCACTGTTCATGTGCTCCGTTCGTAGTTGTTTTCGTAATTGCTCTCGGCGATTTTCTATTAGCTCGGTTGTCTTGTAAGCGCGTGTCAGCGCGTGTATTCCCGTGTCTTTGCTATCCCGTACTTCTTCTAGAGTTATGTACGGTGTGGAGATTTCCACTTCTTCCTTTAGCGTGTTTAGCACGCTTATTGCGCATTCGAAATTTTTCGGTTCTACCAAACAGTTTCCGATGAAGACTCCAGGTATCTTTTCTTCGGATGTTACAATTCCTGTTTGGTTTTTGTTAGTTATCGCCTGCACAATGGTTTCACTGCGAGGTTTGAGGATAATTTTCCTGTACGGCTGTAACTTGAGAGTTACATCGCCGATGCGCATTTGTTTTTTTCCATGATCGCATTTGGCTCGCTGCTTATTCAGGAAATCGGTTCCTAGAATACCTTCGTATTTGATTGGGAAGTCGTCTTTGACCACGTATATCATGTGGCGTATTTTTCGACTTCCTAGCAGTATTGTTGCTCTGATCTTTCCCAGAGCTTGGAGCTTGTGACCGGTAACTCCGGTTAGGACCATCTTGTCCTCAAATACCGGCGTGTCTCCTTTCAACTGACCTACCTTTAGCAGGGTGAGAGCTGCGCCAGAATCCAAGAGGAAGTTTATCTTATCCTTCTTTGCCTCCTGCATCGAGAGTGTTATCAGGTGTAGCCCGTCATTCACGCGGTACCTCCCGGACACCTGAGCAACCTGATACTCTCTGGCTGCTCGTGCCTTGGTTTTTCTTGGTCTATCTTTTTCTTCTTCGCTGTCGCTGGTTATGGTGTCCTCGTCCTCGTCTGTTTTGGCTTGTGCCGTGGTGTTTACCGGCGCCTTTCTGCTGACGTTCGGTTTTTGTCGGCGTGCCTGCTCTTGACCTGGACGGCCTTTTCTTGACCAACATTCTTCTTTTTTGTGGCCCGCCTTTTTGCAGTATGTGCAGTATTTCTCGATTGTATTCACATTATTGGGCTTTTCTGCTTTAGGTAAACTGAATCGATTTGCATATCTGCTAGTTCGGCAGTTTCGTCCATCATGTCCGGCTTTTCCGCATTTTTCGCACCGGAGTATGTGGTTTTGCCTGTATCGCTGAGAGGCGAATGGTGCTACCTCTTTTTTGGTCTGTGCATTTCGTAGGGTAGGCTCCCTCGCTTTTTCTTCTGCGCTAGCTCCTGCTATGGCGTCAGGTAGCGATTGATATCGTTGTGCGCGTATAATTAGTTTGATGTCGTCATGTAATCCGGCTTGGTAATTGTATAAGGCAAGTTCTTTTATGTTCTCGAGTATGGCGCGCTGTTGCTCAATGGAGTGGTTTTTTCCTTCTTCCATTGATTCATAGAGTTCCATCGCGAGTTTATCTACGCGACGTCCGAACTCCTGTGCGCTCTCTGATGGTTTTTGTTTTAATGTGTTGAATTCTAATTGCAGGTGAGCGGTATTTCGTTTGCTAAGGTATTCGGTTTCTAATTCTCGCTTCAGCTGCTCGAAATTTAAGATGTCTTTCGTATGAAAGTCCATCATTGCTTTGCCTTTGAATTTAGTGCAAACTATTGCTTCTAGCAACGTTAATTCATCTGCCGGATGAATGTTCTTCATCGCGTATGTGCTTGCGTTTAGAAATTCTCGTACGCGTGGTCGCGATGTGCCGTCGATCTCTGGGATCATGTTACGCGCTTCCTTTAAGCTTAGGAAACTGACCGTGGATTCATTACGGTTTCTTACGTCTCTCGTTGAGCGTCCGTATGTTATGTCCAACGGTGCGTTATTCTCGCGTCGGATTTCGTTGCCTCGATGACCGAGTTCCAATTCTATTTGGGCGATGCGCTCTTGCATAGAGAGCATGCATTCTAGTAATCTATCTACTTTGGCTTCTAGGGCAGGTTCTGCTGCCGCTTGGGAGTGACTTCGATCGCGCGGGGGAGTAGTCGTTCTGAGCCGCTCTATCTCCGCGTTTATTTCCGCGTTTGTTATCTGTCTTTCCCTGTTCGCGATTTCGCTGACCGCATTTCGCTGAGTCGCCATCGCGGTATAATCCTCTTCCGGGTCGAACACGGGGTTAATAAATGAGGGGAGTGAGAATACTCTCCGACGTAAGATTATATTGTCGTTACGAGCCGTGGTATAGGATTGTGCGTACGGTAATGATGGGTGCAGTCTGTTTTCGTCGCGATTGGTGTTGAACGGTATTAAACTATCGTCCGTTTCCTCGAATGGGAATTCGCGCTCTCTTATTATGTTCGGGTGAAGCTCTGGCTCCGGCGAGCTCTCGTTCGAATAACAGTTTTGAAGATTCCGCCGTACGTTGTCGCGGATATCGTGAACAGCTTCCTCGATTATTCGTACTGGACTTAAGGGGCTTGGCCTAATCGAACGTTGGACCGGATCGCTATACGGCCACAACGTGTTTCCGTGTGTGGGCGGCGCGCGTGCGTTTTCTGACATTTAACGCGTAATTTAATGCTTAATTTCTGGGACTTACATTACTGCCGCGTATCGCATTTTGGTTCTTGGCGAGTTGCTGTTGTGGTGCGTCAGGTTGCACGCTGTTTTCCTGCTTCGCCGGCTGCCACCAAGTGCTCGAGGGGGTCTCGCCTTCCAGTTGTTCCTCTTGATGCGTTGCCTTGCCAATTTTAGGTCCTTTGCTTTGTTTTGTAGCGTCCTAGGCCTTCTTGGTCCGTTGCTGCTGCCTTCGGCTGGACGGATCCCACTTTTGACACCAGTTTGTTGTGCCGGGGATAGGCACAAGATAGCGGTTCGTCTCCCGTCGAGGCTGCTGGGCCGAGAGAGGCACTGGTACCACCTTTGGTGGTGATGTCGTTGATTAAATAAAAAACACTTTCCTTGATTCTGACTGTTTTATTCACACACTTTATTTACACAAGATCGCACGTTACACCACTCAGTAATTGTCGTTTTAAAGATTACTGCCCGCGATGCGCTCGGCGCATCGCGTTATAAGGGCATCGGTGCCCTCATTCCTTGTGATGCAACTGCTGACTGAGCTTTGGATCAGCAGTTGCATTTTCGGGTGGCCTCGTTATACTTTTTGGTTATGACCTGATTTAGTAATTTAGATTTGAGTTATTGGTTTCGTAACTGTTGGGGTGTCGAAACCAATAATGCTGCGATAACTGATTTAGTGAAAAGTCAGGTCATAACACAGTAGAGAGAGTTGCAGATGTTATGATTGAGGATGTAACAGACACAATTGATCAAGTCCTTTTTCCTTTGTCGTGTGAAGAACCAGAGGAGGTTTTTGAAGAGTCGACCGCTGAAGAATCATCAGTTAAAGATAGTACTGATGAAAGTTTTATAGATGCAGCAGAAGATGTGACCTTGCCTTCATCTGAATCTGAACTTGAACCTAAACCTGAACAACGAAAGAAGAGTGGACGACCATTCGGATCAAAGTCATATCAAAAACCAATTCCTCCAACAGATCGAATATTACGAGACAGATCGAATAAATCAGTTCACATCGCAGCAATGAAAGTGTCGCTGGATCCTGTTTCTTATGAAGATGCAATCTCAAGAATAGATTCAAAGCTTTGGAAGAAGGCAATGGATGATGAGATGTCATCTCTTTTGAATAATCAAACGTGGGAGCTTGAAACCGTACCTGAGGGACAACCAGTAGTTTCATGTCGATGGGTCTTTAAGTCAAAGATAGAATCTGACGGTACGATCAAACGCTACAAGGCAAGATTGGTTGCTCGTGGTTTTAGTCAAACCCAAGGAATAGATTATTTTGAGACTTTTGCACCTGTAGTACGATACGAGTCAGTGAGAGTCGTTTTATCAATAGCTGTTAAACATAATATGGAATTGATGCAGTTTGATATCAAAACAGCATTTCTGAATAGCTCTCTTGAAGAAAATATATATATATATGCAGCAGCCAGAAGGATACGAAGATGGATCGAATCGTGTCTGTCACTTAAAGAAAGGTATTTATGGTCTCAAACAATCGTCTAGAAATTGGAATAATAAATTCCATGAATTTGTCACATCTCAAGAGTTTAAACAGTCGGAATCAGATCCATGTGTATATGTAAAGGAACCAAATACGGATGATTGGATGATTCTATGCTTATATGTCGATGACGGGTTAGTGGCGTGTAAACGAAAGGAAACTCTGAACAGGTTCATTACTTCATTGACGTCAGAATTCGAAGCTACATGTCATGAACCATCATGTTATGTTGGCATGGAAATAAATCGAGATCAGAAGGCACAAACACTTTGCATTAATCAACGAGGATTTATTTCTCGTATGTTATGTCGTTTTGGATTGGAGAGTTGTAAATCAGTAACGTCTCCAATGGATCCTTCTGTTGATTTGACTAAACTCGACAATGAGAAGAATGAGGAAAAACGTTTTCCATACAGAGAAGCAATTGGTTGCTTGGTTTATGTTGCTATGATATCCAGACCAGATATTTCATACGCTGTAAGCAAACTTGCTCAATATTTGAATAATCCACAGGAAATACATTGGAGAGTAGCAAAGCGTGTGATGAAGTATCTCAAAGGTACGATTGACGTTTCGTTATATTTTCAAGGAAGATCATCGGATGATTTAGTTGGGTACTGTGACTCCGACTACGCTGGTGAACTGAAAGAAAGAAGATCAACATCTGGGTATATGTTTCTGCTTCATAATGGGCCAATAGCCTGGTCATCTAGTTTGCAACGGGTTACTGCCTTATCATCGTCAGAAGCAGAGTATATATCAATGTCAGAAGCACTGAAGGAACTGCTTTGGTTAAAATCATTTGTTGAGTCTCTTGGATTGAAGCAGACGAGGCCAACAGAATTGCGAGTGGATAATCAAGCAGCTATAGCGATGTCGAAGAATCCTGAATTGCACAAAAGGACCAAGCACATCGGGGTTCGATTTCATCGCATTAGACAAGAACAGGAAGCTGGTAACGTTAATGTCATCTACGTACCGTCAAATAACCAAGTGGCGGACATGCTTACAAAACCTCTGACATAGTCGAAAATATTACAATGTCTTGTTTGGATGAAGATGACGCCAGGAAGAGGAGGTTTTGAAAATTCATATGTCCCGGCTTAATCTTCACCATTATATAAAGCAGATGGCGCGGTAACCGTCATCACTTGCATCACCCCCCCAAGATGGTGGTGCTTCTTCTTCGCTAGTTATCACAAGTCACGTCGTGTTCCGTTTTATGTATCTTCTATTATTAAAGTGTTCAATACTCATACGTGCTAATTAAGTTGTTCATCTTCTTTTTCCAAACACATGGTTTCTTAATTTTACATTTCTTAAATAAATTATCTTCTGTTTATTATATTACGTTTACAAATGGATTTTGAAATCTAGCCTATATTATGAAATAATGGCTAGATATTAAACATTATTACTTAAGGGCACTTTGTAATATGGTTTTGTAATATGGTTTTTATAGCGTGATTAATTTTTATCTATTATAAATTTGGAAACATGAAACGAGTATTAAACATACTATAGAATGAAAATTATAACACGTGTAATTTATAATTATTCGGTATACAGCTATCAATGATAAACTTGTCATTGATGGTTAAACATCAGAATTTACAACTTCACACGATTCTAATTTTGGTATTAATCGATTTTTTTCAAAATGCTTATATAACCTGTTTTCACTTTAATTAAATAAAATATTTATTTTATAATATTCGAAGCAAAAAAGATGTAGCGCTTCCATAAATAAGAAATTGTTAATATTTAAAATTTATTTATTTAATAGTGTTCTAAATTCAGCAACAACTTATGTGTAAGTCTACAAACGATTCTGTCTATAAAGAAATTAATTTAACACAAATCAAAATATTATTATCTAAAATTAAAATACTAATTTGGATAATACTTTTCGGCATATTGTGCATAAAGAATAAAATCATAATTTCAATCTAACGTAAAAGCGAAATATTATTTGTAAAACCTATCGCTTTTAATACTTATATAATTTTTAATTAACTCTAGTGATGTGCAACAAGCACTGATTATATCACTACACGTATAATAATTAAATGCAATTATACATAAACATAATTGATACAAAGACTCAACAATACATGAAATTAGAGATCTTAGATTTTTTAAACAGTTTAGATGTAGTAAAATAACAATTATTTGTAAAAATAAATTTTTTTTTAAATATTGAACATTTATGAAAGCTTTATAAAAATGCTTTAAGAAAATCTAAAAAATTGAGATTTCTCTTAGACATTTTTAGGATATCTTTACATATCTGTCTAAGAAATGAGACTTTGCTAAATTTATTCATTTTTAATATTTTTTAAATGAATAAATTTAGCAAAGTCTCATTTCTTAGACAGATATGTAAAGATATCCTAAAAATGTCTAAGAGAAATCTCAATTTTTTAGATTTTCTTAAAGCATTTTTATAAAGCTTTCATAAATGTTCAATATTTAAAAAAAAATTTATTTTTACAAATAATTGTTATTTTACTACATCTAAACTGTTTAAAAAATCTAAGATCTCTAATTTCATGTATTGTTGAGTCTTTGTATCAATTATGTTTATGTATAATTGCATTTAATTATTATACGTGTAGTGATATAATCAGTGCTTGTTGCACATCACTAGAGTTAATTAAAAATTATATAAGTATTAAAAGCGATAGGTTTTACAAATAATATTTCGCTTTTACGTTAGATTGAAATTATGATTTTATTCTTTATGCACAATATGCCGAAAAGTATTATCCAAATTAGTATTTTAATTTTAGATAATAATATTTTGATTTGTGTTAAATTAATTTCTTTTAGACAGAATCGTTTGTAGACTTACACATAAGTTGTTGCTGAATTTAGAACACTATTAAATAAATAAATTTTAAATATTAACAATTTCTTATTTATGGAAGCGCTACATCTTTTTTGCTTCGAATATTATAAAATAAATATTTTATTTAATTAAAGTGAAAACAGGTTATATAAGCATTTTGAAAAAAATCGATTAATACCAAAATTAGAATCGTGTGAAGTTGTAAATTTTGATGTTTAACCATCAATGACAAGTTTATCATTGATAGCTGTATACCGAATAATTATAAATTACACGTGTTATAATTTTCATTCTATAGTATGTTTAATACTCGTTTCATGTTTCCAAATTTATAATAGATAAAAATTAATCACGCTATAAAAACCATATTACAAAACCATATTACAAAGTGCCCTTAAGTAATAATGTTTAATATCTGTAGCCATTATTTCATAATATAGGCTAGATTTCAAAATCCATTTGTAAACGTAATATAATAAACAGAAGATAATTTATTTAAGAAATGTAAAATTAAGAAACCATGTGTTTGGAAAAAGAAGATGAACAACTTAATTAGCACGTATGAGTATTGAACACTTTAATAATAGAAGATACATAAAACGGAACACGACGTGACTTGTGATAACTAGCGAAGAAGAAGCACCACCATCTTGGGGGGGGGGGGTGATGCAAGTGATGACGGTTACCGCGCCATCTGCTTTATATAATGGTGAAGATTAAGCCGGGACATATGAATTTTCAAAACCTCCTCTTCCTGGCGTCATCTTCATCCAAACAAGACATTGTAATATTTTCGACTATGTCAGAGGTTTTGTAAGCATGTCCGCCACTTGGTTATTTGACGGTACGTAGATGACATTAACGTTACCAGCTTCCTGTTCTTGTCTAATGCGATGAAATCGAACCCCGATGTGCTTGGTCCTTTTGTGCAATTCAGGATTCTTCGACATCGCTATAGCTTTGATTATCCACTCGCAATTCTGTTGGCCTCGTCTGCTTCAATCCAAGAGACTCAACAAATGATTTTAACCAAAGCAGTTCCTTCAGTGCTTCTGACATTGATATATACTCTGCTTCTGACGATGATAAGGCAGTAACCCGTTGCAAACTAGATGACCAGGCTATTGGCCCATTATGAAGCAGAAACATATACCCAGATGTTGATCTTCTTTCTTTCAGTTCACCAGCGTAGTCGGAGTCACAGTACCCAACTAAATCATCCGATGATCTTCCTTGAAAATATAACGAAACGTCAATCGTACCTTTGAGATACTTCATCACACGCTTTGCTACTCTCCAATGTATTTCCTGTGGATTATTCAAATATTGAGCAAGTTTGCTTACAGCGTATGAAATATCTGGTCTGGATATCATAGCAACATAAACCAAGCAACCAATTGCTTCTCTGTATGGAAAACGTTTTTCCTCATTCTTCTCATTGTCGAGTTTAGTCAAATCAACAGAAGGATCCATTGGAGACGTTACTGATTTACAACTCTCCAATCCAAAACGACATAACATACGAGAAATAAATCCTCGTTGATTAATGCAAAGTGTTTGTGCCTTCTGATCTCGATTTATTTCCATGCCAACATAACATGATGGTTCATGACATGTAGCTTCGAATTCTGACGTCAATGAAGTAATGAACCTGTTCAGAGTTTCCTTTCGTTTACACGCCACTAACCCGTCATCGACATATAAGCATAGAATCATCCAATCATCCGTATTTGGTTCCTTTACATATACACATGGATCTGATTCCGACTGTTTAAACTCTTGAGATGTGACAAATTCATGGAATTTATTATTCCAATTTCTAGACGATTGTTTGAGACCATAAATACCTTTCTTTAAGTGACAGACACGATTCGATCCATCTTCGTATCCTTCTGGCTGCTGCATATATATATATTTTCTTCAAGAGAGCTATTCAGAAATGCTGTTTTGATATCAAACTGCATCAATTCCATATTATGTTTAACAGCTATTGATAAAACGACTCTCACTGACTCGTATCGTACTACAGGTGCAAAAGTCTCAAAATAATCTATTCCTTGGGTTTGACTAAAACCACGAGCAACCAATCTTGCCTTGTAGCGTTTGATCGTACCGTCAGATTCTATCTTTGACTTAAAGACCCATCGACATGAAACTACTGGTTGTCCCTCAGGTACGGTTTCAAGCTCCCACGTTTGATTATTCAAAAGAGATGACATCTCATCATCCATTGCCTTCTTCCAAAGCTTTGAATCTATTCTTGAGATTGCATCTTCATAAGAAACAGGATCCAGCGACACTTTCATTGCTGCGATGTGAACTGATTTATTCGATCTGTCTCGTAATATTCGATCTGTTGGAGGAATTGGTTTTTGATATGACTTTGATCCGAATGGTCGTCCACTCTTCTTTCGTTGTTCAGGTTTAGGTTCAAGTTCAGATTCAGATGAAGGCAAGGTCACATCTTCTGCTGCATCTATAAAACTTTCATCAGTACTATCTTTAACTGATGATTCTTCAGCGGTCGACTCTTCAAAAACCTCCTCTGGTTCTTCACACGACAAAGGAAAAAGGACTTGATCAATTGTGTCTGTTACATCCTCAATCATAACATCTGCAACTCTCTCTACTGTGTTATGACCTGACTTTTCACTAAATCAGTTATCGCAGCATTATTGGTTTCGACACCCCAACAGTTACGAAACCAATAACTCAAATCTAAATTACTAAATCAGGTCATAACCAAAAAGTATAACGAGGCCACCCGAAAATGCAACTGCTGATCCAAAGCTCAGTCAGCAGTTGCATCACAAGGAATGAGGGCACCGATGCCCTTATAACGCGATGCGCCGAGCGCATCGCGGGCAGTAATCTTTAAAACGACAATTACTGAGTGGTGTAACGTGCGATCTTGTGTAAATAAAGTGTGTGAATAAAACAGTCAGAATCAAGGAAAGTGTTTTTTATTTAATCAACGACATCACCACCAAAGGTGGTACCAGTGCCTCTCTCGGCCCAGCAGCCTCGACGGGAGACGAACCGCTATCTTGTGCCTATCCCCGGCACAACAAACTGGTGTCAAAAGTGGGATCCGTCCAGCCGAAGGCAGCAGCAACGGACCAAGAAGGCCTAGGACGCTACAAAACAAAGCAAAGGACCTAAAATTGGCAAGGCAACGCATCAAGAGGAACAACTGGAAGGCGAGACCCCCTCGAGCACTTGGTGGCAGCCGGCGAAGCAGGAAAACAGCGTGCAACCTGACGCACCACAACAGCAACTCGCCAAGAACCAAAATGCGATACGCGGCAGTAATGTAAGTCCCAGAAATTAAGCATTAAATTACGCGTTAAATGTCAGAAAACGCACGCGCGCCGCCCACACACGGAAACACGTTGTGGCCGTATAGCGATCCGGTCCAACGTTCGATTAGGCCAAGCCCCTTAAGTCCAGTACGAATAATCGAGGAAGCTGTTCACGATATCCGCGACAACGTACGGCGGAATCTTCAAAACTGTTATTCGAACGAGAGCTCGCCGGAGCCAGAGCTTCACCCGAACATAATAAGAGAGCGCGAATTCCCATTCGAGGAAACGGACGATAGTTTAATACCGTTCAACACCAATCGCGACGAAAACAGACTGCACCCATCATTACCGTACGCACAATCCTATACCACGGCTCGTAACGACAATATAATCTTACGTCGGAGAGTATTCTCACTCCCCTCATTTATTAACCCCGTGTTCGACCCGGAAGAGGATTATACCGCGATGGCGACTCAGCGAAATGCGGTCAGCGAAATCGCGAACAGGGAAAGACAGATAACAAACGCGGAAATAAACGCGGAGATAGAGCGGCTCAGAACGACTACTCCCCCGCGCGATCGAAGTCACTCCCAAGCGGCAGCAGAACCTGCCCTAGAAGCCAAAGTAGATAGATTACTAGAATGCATGCTCTCTATGCAAGAGCGCATCGCCCAAATAGAATTGGAACTCGGTCATCGAGGCAACGAAATCCGACGCGAGAATAACGCACCGTTGGACATAACATACGGACGCTCAACGAGAGACGTAAGAAACCGTAATGAATCCACGGTCAGTTTCCTAAGCTTAAAGGAAGCGCGTAACATGATCCCAGAGATCGACGGCACATCGCGACCACGCGTACGAGAATTTCTAAACGCAAGCACATACGCGATGAAGAACATTCATCCGGCAGATGAATTAACGTTGCTATAAGCAATAGTTTGCACTAAATTCAAAGGCAAAGCAATGATGGACTTTCATACGAAAGACATCTTAAATTTCGAGCAGCTGAAGCGAGAATTAGAAACCGAATACCTTAGCAAACGAAATACCGCTCACCTGCAATTAGAATTCAACACATTAAAACAAAAACCATCAGAGAGCGCACAGGAGTTCGGACGTCGCGTAGATAAACTCGCGATGGAACTCTATGAATCAATGGAAGAAGGGAAAAACCACTCCATTGAGCAACAGCGCGCCATACTCGAGAACATAAAAGAACTTGCCTTATACAATTACCAAGCCGGATTACATGACGACATCAAACTAATTATACGCGCACAACGATATCAATCGCTACCTGACGCCATAGCAGGAGCTAGTGCAGAAGAAAAAGCGAGGGAGCCTACCCTACAAAATGCACAGACCAAAAAAGAGGTAGCACCATTCGCCTCTCAGCGATACAGGCAAAACCACATACTCCGGTGCGAAAAATGCGGAAAAGCCGGACATGATGGACGAAACTGCCGAACTAGCAGATATGCAAATCGATTCAGTTTACCTAAAGCAGAAAAGCCCAATAATGTGAATACAATCGAGAAATACTGCACATACTGCAAAAAGGCGGGCCACAAAAAAGAAGAATGTTGGTCAAGAAATGGCCGTCCAGGTCAAGAGCAGGCACGCCGACAAAAACCGAACGTCAGCAGAAAGGCGCCGGTAAACACCACGGCACAAGCCAAAACAGACGAGGACGAGGACACCATAACCAGCGACAGCGAAGAAGAAAAAGATAGACCAAGAAAAACCAAGGCACGAGCAGCCAGAGAGTATCAGGTTGCTCAGGTGTCCGGGAGGTACCGCGTGAATGACGGGCTACACCTGATAACACTCTCGATGCAGGAGGCAAAGAAGGATAAGATAAACTTCCTCTTGGATTCTGGCGCAGCTCTCACCCTGCTAAAGGTAGGTCAGTTGAAAGGAGACACGCCGGTATTTGAGGACAAGATGGTCCTAACCGGAGTTACCGGTCACAAGCTCCAAGCTCTGGGAAAGATCAGAGCAACAATACTGCTAGGAAGTCGAAAAATACGCCACACGATATACGTGGTCAAAGACGACTTCCCAATCGAATACGAAGGTATTCTAGGAACCGATTTCCTGAATAAGCAGCGAGCCAAATGCGATCATGGAAAAAAACAAATGCGCATCGGCGATGTAACTCTCAAGTTACAGCCGTACAGGAAAATTATCCTCAAACCTCGCAGTGAAACCATTGTGCAGGCGATAACTAACAAAAACCAAACAGGAATTGTAACATCCGAAGAAAAGATACCTGGAGTCTTCATCGGAAACTGTTTGGTAGAACCGAAAAATTTCGAATGCGCAATAAGCGTGCTAAACACGCTAAAGGAAGAAGTGGAAATCTCCACACCGTACATAACTCTAGAAGAAGTACGGGATAGCAAAGACACGGGAATACACGCGCTGACACGCGCTTACAAGACAACCGAGCTAATAGAAAATCGCCGAGAGCAATTACGAAAACAACTACGAACGGAGCACATGAACAGTGAGGAGAAAAAAACATTACAACAGATATGTGATGACTTTTGCGATACGTTTCATCTGGAAGGTGACACCCTCACATGCACTACTGCGGTGACTCATGAAATAGCGACGCGAACAGATAGCGCGCCGGTCAACGTTCGACCATATCGCCTCCCAGAGAAACATAAGAAAGAAGTAACTCAGCAGATTAGTAAAATGCTTGAGGACGGGATTATCCGCCCGAGTATAAGTCAGTGGAACGCACCTATACTGGTCGTTCCCAAAAAGGCTGACGCGTCAGGGAAAACGAAGCTACGCATTGTAGTAGATTTCAGAAAGTTGAATGACCTGACTATCGGAGATTCGTTCCCGCTACCAAACATTACAGATATACTAGACCAGCTGGGGAGTGCCAAGTACTTCTCTACACTAGATCTGGCATCGGGCTATCACCAGATCCCGATGCACGAAAATCATAGGGACAAAACAGCATTTTCCACACCACACGGACACTATGAGTTTAATCGAATGCCTTTCGGTTTAAAAAACGCACCGGCAACATTCCAAAGGTTAATGAACTCAGTGCTCACCGGCCTGCAAGGTGTCAGATGTCTCGTCTACCTTGATGACATCGTGATTTACGGACCAAGCCTGAGGGAACACAATGACCGTTTGATTGAAGTGCTGCGAAGATTACGCAAACATAATCTCAAATTACAGCCGGATAAATGCGAATTCTTGCGAAAAGAAGTAATATATCTAGGTCACATAATAACCGAGAACGGCATCTCCCCGGATCCGTCAAAGATACAGGCGGTAAGAAATTTTCCTACGCCAAGAAGAGTGAAAGATGTTCAATCATTCATAGGATTAGCCGGCTACTATCGGAAATTTATTGACAATTTTTCTAAAATAGCGAAACCGCTAACTAAAGCAACACAAAAGGGAAAAGGATTCGAATGGACAGTCGAACAACAAAACGCGTTCGACACTCTAAAAGAAAAACTAACGACTGCTCCAATCTTGAACTATCCCGATTTTGAAAAAGAATTTATAGTAACCACGGACGCGTCAGATTATGCCATCGGAGCCATACTATCGCAAGGACCGGTGGGAGAAGACCGTCCGATCGCTTACGCTAGTAGGATACTCAGTAAAGCGGAGCAAAATTATAATACAACCGAGAAGGAACTCTTGGCTATCGTATGGGCCGTAAAACATTTCAGGCCATACGTGTACGGAACAAAGTTCAAAATCATCACCGATCACAAGCCATTGACCTGGCTATTCAGTGTCAATGATCCCGGATCGCGTTTAATTCGATGGAGGTTGAAATTAGAGAAATACGATTACGAAATCCTACACAAATCTGGTAAGAACAATGCCAATGCCGATGCATTGAGCAGAAACGTAACGGAAAATATTAATGTCATCAAAGAAGAGGAACAACTTGCCGATCCTGAAGAAACAATCGAAGGAACGAAATACAGCAAGGAAGATAAGCAACACATTCTCTATGAATACCACGATGCACCGTTAGGAGGGCATCAGGGGGTTGCAAGAACCCTCAAGCGAATCAAATTGATACACAATTGGCCGGGAATAGCCAAGGACATAGAAGAGTATATTAGTAAATGCGAGCGATGCCAGAAAAATAAACTCAGTAAAAAAACTAAAATGCCCATGGTAATTACGGATACGCCCGAAAAACCATTTGAAAAGTGTGCCCTAGACATTGTGGGACCACTACCCATTACGGATAACGGAAATAAATACATCTTGACATTCCAAGACCACTTAACAAAATTTAGCAAAGCAATCCCCATAGAAAATCAAGAGGCGGCCACAGTATCAAAAGCATTTGTAACAAAAATTGTATTTGAACATGGAATACCCGAAAGAGTACTGACGGACCAGGGTACAAATTTTACTAGTGAAATGTTCAAAAACACATGCAAATTACTAAAAATAGAAAAGATACAAACCACGGCTTACCATCCCGAAAGTAATGGAGCGCTAGAACGCTCACATCGTACGTTAGCGGAGTACTTGCGACACTACATTAACGAGGAGCAGACCAATTGGGACGAATGGCTGCCCTACGCAATGTTTACATATAATACAACACCGCATACGGCAACGGGATACACGCCATTTGAACTAGTATACGGTCACCAGGCCACTATGCCGACCGCGTTATCAGTACCGCCCAAAGCCACATACACATACGAAGATTACGCGCAGGAACTCCGCGAAAGGATTCGCGCAACGAATCAGATAGCAAGAGATCACACAAGGCAAGAAAAAGTGAAGTCAAAACGGCAGTACGATAAAAAAACAAACGAAGCCAAATTTAGAGTAGGCGACAAAGTCCTGCTATACGACGAAACAGTTCGGCGGGGCCGATCGAAAAAGCTAGACGCCCTATGGGTAGGACCCTATAAAATCCTTGAGAAAAACAATGATGTTAACTACACAATAAAAACAGGGAAAAAATCACTACGCGTACATGCCAACCGGTTAAAACCCTTTATCGAATATTAATAGAATAGAAGAAATAGTAACAAGCGTAGAAGTAAGCACTTATTGTTAGTACAAAACTCTAGAAGTAAGCAAAAGAGAGAAAAAGCGCAATAACAAAAGATAGCAAGAAAAAACTTACGAGGAGAAATAACCTCCACAATCCGCGCACCATCAGAAGTTACGGTCACCCGTAGGGGATAATGAGTAGTATTGTATATCATTCGCTCCAACTCTTCCTCCTTTTGACGCTCCCTACGTGCATCCCGAGCACGCCTAAACATGGAGCGCACATACAAAAATACGCACCGATGGCAGGCAAGTACCAGCAATTCTCCCCGACACAGTATGCACCGCATAATAAAATCTCCGCGATACCGCTACGATTAGAGTGGAATGACCAGTGGTACGCGATGAATTAAACGTTGGCAGACAGTCACGCATTAGCAAATTTTTTTTTTGCACACTCACAAAAAAAAAGCCAAAAGTAACATGACCCGTTACGTTACAGGGGACTCGCGATTTTACTACAAATCGCCGGAGGAGCGAAATCCGACCCCACGGCAACATTCTAAGTAATAGAGTTCGATCACGAGCCCGGTATATACTTCGAGAAAATCGGAAAATTACAAGTTACCGAGGCTACGTGGAAACTAGCCATAAAAATAGATGTCGCCGGACTGGCTATTAGATACCACCAGTTACAGGGATACATACAGGAAACAAACACCCTGTGCGACAATCTATCAGGAAACATCCAGCAAACCTGCTGGAACGTACTCCAGATAATAAAAAACAATAACGACAAACTAACAACATTGTTAGTGCGGCTACAGACTATGTATAAGAGTAGGATGAGCAAGCGGGGACTCATCAATGCCATCGGGAGCATGAGCAAAACGTTATTCGGAACGATGGATGCCGAAGACGAGCAAAAAATTCAAGGTCAACTGACAGTGCTGCATGACCAGCAAGCCACCTTGAGGCACGCAATAAAACATCAACTAAAGGTAATGAACGCCACATTAGGGAATATACAAAATTTCGAGCAAGCAGTCAGCCAGAACGAGAATCTGTTGACTAACGTAACGGCACGGATAAGACAACAGGTTGCGGAATCGACGCGAAGAGAAGACGTTGACGAACATCTACTGATAATAAACACGATCACAGCAGACTTAACGAAGGATGTTCAGGACATAATACAGTACCTGACACATGCTAAAAACAAAATTACGCTCACAAACATATTACCAGTAGAAGAGATAATTTCGGATCTAAGGGAAGTGACCTCCCACTTATCTAAGGGCCAACATTTCCCATTTAGCATCCAACGGGAAAATTGGAACGAGATCCAATCGTATATGACCGTCAGCGCTTACTTTGACAATCCGCACATATTTACAATCTTAGCATTCCCCATCGTAACTTATCCGACGTACGAAGTGGTAAGGGTAACGCCCTTACCCGTACATACAGACACAAACATATTTATATTGCTAAAAACGGCAAACACATACTTGGCAATAGATAAAGAAAATCGCCATTACCTTAGTATAAGTAAAAGCGAACTGGATGAGTGCGTAAGGGTAGGGGATAGTTTCCTATGTAATAGTGATTATCCGGTGTACTATGTAACAGCGTACGCACCATGCGAGGTGCAAATATATACGAAGACCATAGGTCAATCATACGCGTGCGAAAAGCGACATATTCGCTCAAATGTGACGCTCTGGATCACTATAGCCGAGCCGCAAACTTGGCTATATTCGACCCCAGCTCCACAGGAAATCACAATTCAATGCGACGAGCAAATAGAAAAAAAGTTAGAGATAAAAAGGACAGGAAAAGTAAAGCTCCACGGGAGTTGTAAACTTACTACGCCGGGAGTAATTATAAAAACTAAAAAATTAATAGAGACAAAACATATAGAAAAACATTTACCCGAATTTAATCTTACTATTACCGCAAATACGCAAAAGACAAGCGAAAGGGAAATAAAGTTGGAGCCCGTGATGAATCCAACCAAACTAGCAGAATTAGGATTAAGCCTGGATGAAATCCAGGAAGAAATGGAAAAAACCGACGGCAGTATATTCGCCAATAAATATGTACTATACCCCGTCGGTTCCATCACCGCAGTCACCATAATAACTAGCGCCATAGGTATAATAATAATATGCCTTAAGAAAAACAAAAGAAATAGAGATGCAAACACAAACTAAAATATCATTCATATGTCTGCGTAGAATAGAATTTGTAAGTAATGCGACGTTGTAAATTTGAAATAATAATCCAAGAATTACATTATATAATAAAATAAAAGTAAGATGTTACAAAAATATCTAGCTGTAAAAAATGTATCAACTATTCATAACTGTTAGAATCCGACGTTGTAAAGTAGATTAAACGAAAAACCTCGGTTTTTCTTCTCCCAAGGGGGGAAGGATGTTATGACCTGACTTTTCACTAAATCAGTTATCGCAGCATTATTGGTTTCGACACCCCAACAGTTACGAAACCAATAACTCAAATCTAAATTACTAAATCAGGTCATAACCAAAAAGTATAACGAGGCCACCCGAAAATGCAACTGCTGATCCAAAGCTCAGTCAGCAGTTGCATCACAAGGAATGAGGGCACCGATGCCCTTATAACGCGATGCGCCGAGCGCATCGCGGGCAGTAATCTTTAAAACGACAATTACTGAGTGGTGTAACGTGCGATCTTGTGTAAATAAAGTGTGTGAATAAAACAGTCAGAATCAAGGAAAGTGTTCTTTATTTCGACGACATATAATCAACGACATCACCACCAAAGGTGGTACCAGTGCCTCTCTCGGCCCAGCAGCCTCGACGGGAGACGAACCGCTATCTTGTGCCTATTCCCGGCACAACAACTGTCTTCTTTTCAGGATCATAAACTCGATATATCTTATCAGTAAATTGATAAGATATCCAACAAATATTGTCTTTCTTGCTTTTGGATCCATCTTACGCCTCATTGAATCGGGAATGCGTACAAACGCTTTTGCTCCAAAAACTCGCAGATGAGCAACATTTGGTTTCCTTCCGTACCACTCACTATACGGAGTCGTATTAATAATTCCTCGATTTGGTATACGATATGCCGCAGTTCCTACAACTTCTGTCCACAGCAATAGTCGATCCATTTTCGAAAGATCTGTATTGAATAATAATGATCGAGCTGTATCACACAGCGTGCGATTTTCTCTTTCCGTCATACCGTTGCATTGTTTTACATTCGGTGGCGATAATTCATGTGTGATGTTCATTGTTTTGAGAACTTCCTTTACCTTGTCATTCACATACTCGGTTCCATTATCCGTCCTCAACGAGATCGCTTTTCTGCCCGTTTCCTTTTCAGCCTCTGCGAAGAACTCCTTCAAAAACTCTGATACTTCTTCTTTCGACCTCATAAAATAAACTCTCCGATAGCCAGATGCTTCATCTTTTAGAGTCATAAAGTATTTACATTTATTCCATGACATCGCTCCAATATGACAAACATCTGAATGGAATCGCTGTCCAGGTAAACATTTACGTTTTTCTCGAGTGGGATAGGAACTGATTGTCTGTTTTCCAAAATGACATGGATCACACTCGTCTCTTTTTGTTAAAATTACTTCAAAACCGTCAACGAGTTTATTCTTCGTCATTGCCTTTATCATATTATCACTTACATGACCAAGACGCTGATGCCATAAATTAATTGAACGAGCAATTCTTACTGAAGCTATTGGTGGTATAACACGAATAAAAGGTATGTACTGGTTATCAATTCTCTTACCGCCGAGTACTGTTTTCTGACCATCCAGTAGTCGCATAGTTCCATTTACATGATAGAAACCATAACCTTTGGTTTTCTCCATAAACACTGTTGAAAAGAGTGATTCACCATTCATATCCTTACAATAGTATACCGATTCCCATACTCGTTTCTCCCACTTCTTGCCATCAGTTGATTTTTCAATTCTGATATCTCCAACATGAGTCGCTTTCAATGTTTTTCCATTAGCTATATTCAACGTAAGTGGTGGAACAATTTCTTGAAAAGACGAAAACCATTCAATATTACCTGTAAGATGAACACTGGCACCAGAATCTGCGATGATACCTTTTTCTGTATTTTTCTGTAATTGAAAAACAGACGATGCTGTTAATCCTTTCTCCAATTTTGCATCCTTTGATTCTTTCGTTCTTTTCTGTAAATTTGGTTGTTCCAATTCCTGTTTCTCCGATTTATTCACCTTTGACCAACAATCTCGCTTAAAATGTCCAAGTTTGCCACATTTATGACATTTTACCTTGAGTTTCTTTCCGGTGACCTTCATTGTATTACCATCTGCTGGTTTCGATTGTAATTTGAACGCTTCTTCTGACATATCATTTGATCGTTCTGCAATATTCCTTTCAGCATTGGCAAGTTTTTCTAAGAAATTATTCAAAGACATTTCATCAGACAAAAGCGACCAGCTTGTAACAAAACTATCAAAGGTTTTCGGTAGACATCCTAGAATTTTCGCCATTAACAATTTTTCATTTAACTTGTTTCCAAAATCGTGACTCTAGAGCTTCGATTTTTCGTACAATAACTTTCAATCCTGCTACAAATGTACCGACTGTATCATCCGATTTCCACGAATAACTGAAGAACTCACGCAGTGCTTCTAACAAGGCATTCAAAGTTTTCGGTTCATAAAGTGCCTTAACCCTTTTCAGAATGTCTGTCGATGTGTCACAATCACATACCTGATCAAACGTCGTGTCGTTTAAAGTCGATCGAATAACAGATCTTGCCTTACTATCTTTCACCTTCCAGTCATCAATTTCCTTTGTGTTCGTAACAGTCCTGAGCCTTTATTTCTTTCGGCTTGAGCGTCGTTCCTGCAGCCACTTCCCAAATTCGATAACTCTCCAGGATATCACGGATCTCGATCTTCCAACAACCATACGTTGCTTTCGTAAGCTTAGTTACTCGGACATCTTTTAGAAATGCTTTGTCGGCCATTTTCTTCTTCTTTTTTTTTAACGGATTTATTCACGGTCGTCGTCTAATTCAATCTCAAAAACTCGTGCCACTAGTAATAATTTTCGAGCATATAAGTCTCATAATCTGTTTGGAAAAAGGAAGATGAACAACTTAATTAGCACGTATGAGTATTGAACACTTTAATAATAGAAGATACATAAAACGGAACACGACGTGACTTGTGATAACTAGCGAAGAAGAAGCACCACCATCTTGGGGGAATGATGCAAGTGATGACGGTTACCGCGCCATCTGCTTTATATAATGGTCTTAGAACATATACTACTGGAAGGAGCATAGGCCTATAATCCCTGTACATTCAAGCTGGCTCAGAGAAGATTGACAAGGATGGAGATACAATGCGCCTAATCAGCAATGCGCATGCTCCGACAAATAAAAGTGTCGATACGCGCGGGGGCTGCGGGGTGATGAAAAGGCGACATATGATCACATCCTATTGCGAATTACAAGAGTCTTCAAATATTAGATTATAAAAGTGGTGGTTCGTGAGATGTATTGCTACATTTGCAAAGAACGAGATAAGGCATCTACCTATCACGTGCAAGTATAACTTATTCATTATTAAAATCTTCAACTGGTAAAGTGAGTTTTGAGGTTATATTTGATAAGTTTTATTTCATTATTTCTAGCTACTTTTTATAAAAATAAATTAGAAACAACTAATAAATTTAAAAAAAAACAAATGTCTGGGATTAGTGGCCTAGTTTACATCGTGCACTTGATACGCGTATCAAGTAGTATATTTGAGCTGATCAGCTAATAGCTGAATCAATGTACTAGTTATTTACTATTTGATACGCGTATCAAGTCCACGATGTAAACGTAGCCAGTATGTATGACGAATAAAATAATATATGGAATGATTACAGATTTCCGAAGAACCCTGAAATCCGCACAAAATGGTTAGCAGCGTTTGGATTAAAGGAAAAGGAAAACTACAAAAGACACAAGGATAACTACATAAGATACACAAATATACAAAATTAATATTATTTAATAATCAATAAATATAATATATATTGTTATTAATTTAAATACTTTACTTGCCGCATCAGGAGACGCGGTAGCGTCTCCGGCCATGTTCAAAAATAGAAACTACAAGTAGACGCTACAAGTCTCTTATCCCGCACCCTTAAAGTCGACTTTTTGGGGGTGTAGAACTATTAAAATATAAAAAATTTTGAAATGCCTGTAGCATATTCCGAAAGGTGGTATCGCCACGAGTAAGTTAAGCCAAAAAAGAAAAAAATCGGTCAAGCCGTTCTGGACATATAAACGGTCAAAAAGTGACGTTTTTCGTGAAAAATTCAGTAACGTCTTCTTCTTCTTCTTCTTCTCTGTCCGGAGTCATGTATGTACTTCTCTTCTCTCTTACCTTTCACTCACACCTCCCCCAACTTCCACTCACCCACTCCCCCTCCCCCCCCTTTCTCCCCTCCCTTCCCCTCCCCCTCTCCCCTCCCCTTCTCAATTTTTTCGTCTTTTTCGCTCTATTTCGCACTTTTTCATCATCTTTCACCCCCTCTCACTCTCTCACACCCTTTCTGGTGTATTTACCATTTATTAAAAATTTTCAAAAACCACCCCTTAGACGTGAAATTTAATTTAATCTAGCTTGTGCTAGACGTCCAATTAGAAAAATTATTTTTGGATCTATTGCGTGCCCAAACAAAAATACGATAGTTGCAATAGCGCTGAAATCGGGCTTGCTTTAGGCGCCCAATTAAAGAAATTTGGAGTGCTCTGCTTATAAAAGATATCCCAGAGACGATTAATTTGTGTATTAGTTATATATTTAAAAATATTTTATACCAGATGTAGTTTACACCAGACGTAATGATCGTGTTAAAATCGGAGAGACGAATAAAATATATGGTTGCGTGCTCACAAGAATAGCTGATGGAGGAGCTCATTCTTTATTTTCAATATTATTGTATTTTTGACATACAAACGGTTAAACATCTCGGAGAAATAAAGACAGTTAGCGAGTGACTGTGTCAGTGTCAAAATTAAAACGGAATAAAAATCTATTTGAAATTAGGTCATCACTTCAACGATAAAAATAATATAAGTATAAGTATATAACTACGTACAACTATATAATGTAAAAATAATTATTTGAATATATTGATGAAAGAATATTAGCATTTTAATAAATTATGTTATTTATTGAAATTTTATAACTTAATCGATATATTGTGTTACATACGTTACATGTAATTTCAGTTTTACTAATTCAAACTATTAATGATACATTAGTGGTTCTAGTAATCATTTCGTGCATCGACTTTACTAAAAATTGACTCTATTGATAAACTACGTAAATTACACGCGGAATAATAATAGAAAAATACTGTAACTAAAATACAGAAATGTAACAGAAGCGTATATAAAAAGAAGTATATGGAGATTTTCGCACACAAGTGTCTTACAAGAACCCGTAAATTAACCCCATAAGAAATGTTAATTAAAGAAATGTTAACGACATAGGTCCCATACTTTTGCGATGTACCGTTTTTGAGATATTGAATTTCATCCCTAAGCGGTAGTTTTTGAAAATTTTTAATAAGTGGTAAATTAACCCCATAAGAAACCGATAATTAACGACACAGATACAGATATTTAGTAACAAAAAATTTATTCTATTATTGAAATCATGTAAACGATTAATCCGCACATTGTAATTGAAACAAATGCACTTTGCAGTAAGAGCTTTATTGTGTTAGTTTTCTTCATTTAAAAAGTGCTATAATAAAATCATTTAATTATTAATGACAGTATTCTTCAAATCAAGAAAACTAATACAATTCTGCCTACAAAGTGTGTTTGTTTTAATAATAGTATGCAGATTATTTAACAGTTCAGTTATTTGTATCTTTTACATGATTTTAATATTAGATTAATATTTTTGCTTAGATATTTAATGGACGAAATTGCATATGCATTTCAAGAAACAAAATATATTACAGGGTCAAAAAATATTTCAAATATCATTTTTCAATCACATTATTCATTGCAATAACAAAATAAACTTTTGATGGGTAACGATAACTTTGATCAACAACACTTTTAATACCATTATATAGAAAGCTTAATCCAAAAACAACGTATTTTTTTAAATAACGCAATAGTATCAGAAAAATTTTTTGATCTAATGACATATTTTGTTTTCTGAAATACATATATACAATTTTGTCAATAAGGTATTGAGTACAATAACTCGAATAACAATAACAATAAAAGCAGACACATCTATATTATAATGTCATCGACACGCTTAGATACATACACAGGATGGGACAAAAGTGTGGATATACCCGAATATTTCATAAAAGTTGTATTTTAGAAGAGAATGTTTCAGACGAAAGAGTTTAGAAAGGGTTTAGAAGGATTTATTCACTGTTTTTATCCGTTTAATATTGGGTGGCGTCCCTAAAGTTAGATCAAGATCACATCGATATTTTTAAATGGAACACTCTATTTTTTATTTTAGAATCTAATAGCTGGTGTTAAGAGCTTCTCAAAACACTATAATAAAGTTATTTCGTAAAATATTCAGTTTTTGGTAGATCTTATCCTAACTTTTATGCACAAAATAATAAGACAAAACTATTGGTGCAAAGAATATAGCTATTTAAAAAAAAAAATACGCAATTGCATATTGCAAATAACCCTTTTACAGGCCGAGGGCTCTGGGCAATCCACCGGAAAATGTGAGGGTACTTTTAAAGATTCTCGGGGTCGCTGATTACGAATCCGAGGTCAGATTTGCAAAATTCAAAATGGCGGCTTCAAAATGGCGGCCATCTATTCGAAAATCTCAAATTTTTGAAACGAAAAAAATACTACCGTATTATACGCGAAATTCTGAATAAAAAATGTCTCTTGCAATTTTTGTCTAGAATGCATGGTTTCCGAGGAAAATAAATCCGAAGTTTCCAAACGCAGTATCACCCATGACTGTATTCCCTTATCAGGCGGAAGAAAACGGGTTAGTCTATGATTAGAACACGTATGTTTTTATAGGTTTTCGTGGGCGCTGATTACGAATCCGAGGTTAGATTTGCGAAATTCAAAATGGCGGCTTCAAAATGGCGGCCATCTATTCGAAAATCTCAAATTTTTGAAACGAAAAAAATACTACCGTATTATACGCGAAATTCTGAATAAAAAATGTCTCTTGCAATTTTTGTCTAGAATGCATGGTTTCCGAGGAAAATAAATCCGAAGTTTCCAAACGCAGTATCACGGTGATACTGCGTTTGGAAACTTCGGATTTATTTTCCTCGGAAACCATGCATTCTAGACAAAAATTGGAAGAGACATTTTTTATTCAGAATTTCACGTATAATGCGGTAGCATTTTTTTTATTTGAAAAAATTGTGATTTTCGAATAGATGGCCGCCATTTTGAAGCCGCCATTTTGAATTTCGCAAATCTAACCTCGGATTCGTAATCAGCGACCCCGAAAACCTATAAAAACATACGAGCTCTAATCATAGGCTGACCTGTTTTCTTCCGCCTGGTAAGGGACTACAGTCATGGGTGATACTGCGTTTGGAAACTTCGGATTTATTTTCCTCGGAAACCATGCATTCTAGACAAAAATTGCAAGAGACATTTTTTATTCAGAATTTCGCGTATAATACGGTAGTATTTTTTTCGTTTCAAAAATTTGAGATTTTCGAATAGATGGCCGCCATTTTGAAGCCGCCATTTTGAATTTTGCAAATCTGACCTCGGATTCGTAATCAACGACCCCGAGAATCTTTAAAAGTACCCTCACATTTTCCGGTGGATTGCCCAGAGCCCTCGGCCTGTAAAAGGGATAACATAACATTTTTTAAACTTTGTGTTTTTTTTTGCACTAATTGATTCATATATCTGTACTCTAAAAAGTAGGTGATATCCTCAAAAAATCATAAATGAAAAGGTCAAGCCATGTTCAAAAATAGACCCTCAAAAATGTAAATTTTTGCAAATTTAAATGATTATCTAATAATATAACCATGAAAAGTAACTGATATATTATGCAAGGCGCCAGTTCAAAGTGAACATACATAAAGTATATATTATCTAAATTAATTAATAAAATAAATAATATAATAAATTTAATAATATATTACCACGAAAAATGACTGATATGTTATTCAAGGTGCAAATTCAAAATGAACATACATACTTAAGGTGTATATATTATAAGTAAAATTGATTAAAATTTGACTCTAAGTGAAAGTACATAAGTGATATGTTATTCTAGTGCACAAAATATAAAAGTCGTTTATTGAAGTTTGATTTGAAATTTATACAATCTTGGACAATGAAAAATAGTTGTTTTCATAATTCCAGAGTACTAATTTGTTAATGACTCGGAAAAAGAACATGGCGGCCAGTGTTTTGATAACAGTGTTTTGATAATGATTAATTTAAATATTAGCATTCTCTCTCTCCCTCTCTCTCTCTCCCGCCCTCCCCCCTCTCTCTCTCTCTCTCTCTCTCTCTGGGTAGGGTGACATATGTGATTGATATTTAACAGTACTACTAACTTATTGAATAGTTAGAGGCAAGTTGTGTCGGATAAATCGGAATGTAAGTATTATTATTCCTAAGTGGATACTGAGAAACGCATCGAAGTTTTTTGAGAGCAGGCCGCCATGTTCTTTTTCCGAGTCATTAACAAATTAGTACTCTGGAATTATGAAAACAACTATTTTTCATTGTCCAAGATTGTATAAATTTCAAATCAAACTTCAATAAACGACTTTTATATTTTGTGCACTAGAATAACATATCACTTATGTACTTTCACTTAGAGTCAAATTTTAATCAATTTTACTTATAATATATACACCTTAAGTATGTATGTTCATTTTGAATTTGCACCTTGAATAACATATCAGTCATTTTTCGTGGTAATATATTATTAAATTTATTATATTATTTATTTTATTAATTAATTTAGATAATATATACTTTATGTATGTTCACTTTGAACTGGCGCCTTGCATAATATATCAGTTACTTTTCATGGTTATATTATTAGATAATCATTTAAATTTGCAAAAATTTACATTTTTGAGGGTCTATTTTTGAACATGGCTTGACCTTTTCATTTATGATTTTTTGAGGTTTTATTTTTGACTCACACTTCCTTCCCGCAGATTACGTACGAATCGGTTTTATTTGTCTGGAGCATGCGCATTGCCGACTAGGCGCATTATATATCCATCCTTGTCAATCTTCTCTGAGCCAACTTTTCAAGCCTATGCTCCTTCCAGTAGTATATGTTCTAAGATAATGGTGAAGATTAAGCCGGGACATATGAATTTTCAACACCATGTAAGTAGAACATTTCTTCAATTTAACTGTTTGTTTAATTTATATATTCTTCTTTCGATGTTATGTATATAAAGCGGAATATAAATGCAATTTATATTTATTAAACATTAAATTGTTACTGAATTCGCTATTAAATATTAGAAACTTAAATAGAAGAATTTAAGTTATATACATTTAAGATACAATATTAACTCAAACATTTTATCTACGTATCAGCATGTATAGAAAAGTATGCACTGTAATCGAACTAAACAAAATTATTTCTGTAATTGTCATACATGTACTCGATTCATTATTGTTTCTCGTGTTATTACCATTCATGGTTTGGGAATGGATTTCCGAAAGGCCATATATAATAACGATTATAAGAGCAATCGTTGAAGTAAGTATCTCATATTTAATATTTTGATTTAATTTTGAATATTAAAAAGATCAAACATTTAATACATCCAATTTTCTAATTCAAAAAAATTTTTTAAATATTTCTATTATTTATACTTATATATTATATAATATATTTTTCAAATTAATTTCAAACTTATTATTTTCGCAGGTGACGTTAGAACTGATTATGTGGATTATTTTTGTCTATCGAAATTTATTAAGGCCCGAAGCTATAAAACAAAAAAGTTCTGGCCACTTTTAGATATGCGCTCTCTAAAATTTCTATACCCCAAAAAATTTATTTTCGCAATTCCGACATTCTGACGACAGTTATGTTTACATCCCGACGAGTTCTATCAAAAGTTATTAAGGTCCGAAGCTGTAAAATTAAAAGCAAGAAAGTTCTGGCCACTTTTAGATATGAGCTCTCTAAAAATTTCTAAAATTTCTAAGTTAAAAAAAAAATTTTTTGCGCAATTCCGGCGTTCTAACGGCAGTTCTGTTTGCACCCCGACGAATTCTATCGAAAGTTATTAAGGCTGGAAACTGTAAATTTAAAACCAAAAAGTTATGGCCACTTTTAAATATGCGCTCTCTAAAATTTATAATCCCCAAAAAATTTTTTTTACAATTCCGGCTTTCTGATGATAGTTCTGTTTGCACCTTAACGAGTTTTATCGAAAGTTATTAAGGCCCGAAGCTGTAAAATTAAAAGCAAGAAAGTTCTGGCAATTTTTAGATATGCGCTCTCTAAAATTTCTAAGTCCTCAAAATTTTTTACGCAATTCCGGCGTTCTGACGGCAGTTCTGTTTGCACCCCGACGAATTTTATCGAAATTTATTAAGGCCCGAAGCTGTAAAATTAAAAACAAAAAAGTTCTGGCCACTTTTAGATATGGGCTCTCTAAAATTTCTATACCCCAAAAAATTTATTTTCGCAATTCCGGCATTCTGACGACAGTTCTGTTTACATCCCAACGAGTTCTATCAAAAGTTATTAAGGCCCGAAACTGTAAAATTAAAAGCAAGAAAGTTTTGGCCACTTTTAGACATGAGCTCTCTAGAAATTTCTAAGTTAAAAAAAAAAATTTTTTGCGCAATTCCGGCGTTCTGACGGCAGTTCTGTTTGCACCCCGACGAATTCTATTGAAAGTTATTAAGGGCCGAAGCTGTAAAATTAAAAACAAAAAAAGTTATAGACATTTTTGTCGAAAGATGCTGTGCCAGCTCAGAAATTAAAAAATTTTTTAAAGATATTATATGATCAGAACTATTGTTAAAATGTATCAGGATATTATATGACCAGAACTATTGTTAAAATGTATCAGGAACTGTAGAACTCTTTGAGAACTATGAGATAGAGTGATTTAAATGCCATTTTTTGCATGTTGCGGTGCTATGGGAAGTTGGCATCTCATATTTTCAAAATGCTACTTCTTTAAGTGTTTCGTCGGCACTATTTCTAAAAACCATCAGGAGCTGTAGAACTATTTGGTGTGCAAATAGAACTCTTAATAAAACTTTTGATTTTTGAAAATGCGGTGCCAACTTCACAGAAGCCTCACTGTAGTATATGACAAAGTGATTGACGCCGTTTTATTCTTAAGCCCATTCTACAATTGTGTAAACATAGTTAGAAGTGTAAGCAGTAAAGTAGTTGACCAATGGGATTCATAGATTCAAAAATAATTGATTGTGAGTGGCCAATTTGTTTTACTGTTTACGCTTACAACTACGCTTACGCAATTTTCTTCTAATGATAAAACAAGTTTTTAATTTTTTTGCATAGAATTGCCGGTATCAAGAAAAATTTTCCAGCAATTTAAACGGACAGGTAAGTATAATAATTTTTTTTATTTACAACGGTTGCTGTTCGCCGATACAGAGCTGCTGTGGGCCTGTGAACAACGGCTACTGTGCGCTGATACAGAGCTGCTGTGCGCCTGTAAAAACCGGCTGCTTTGCACCGATACAGAGCTGCTGTGCGCCTGTAAAAACAGGCTGCTGTGCGCCGATACAGAGCTGCTTTGCGCCTGTGAACAACGGCTGCTGTGCGCCGATACAGAGCTGCTGTGCGCCTGTAAAAACCGGCTGCTTTGCGCCGATACAGAGCTGCTGTGCGCCTATAAAAGCAGGCTGCTGTGTGCCGATACAAAGCTGCTTTGCACCTGTGAACAACGGCTGCTGTGCGCCGATACAGAGCTGCTGTGCGCCTGTAAAAACCGACTGCTTTGCGCCGATACAGAGTTGCTGTGCGCCTGTAAAAACAGGCTGTTGTGCGCCGATACAGAGCTGCTGTGCGCCTGTGAACAACGGCTGCTGTGCGCCGATACAGAGTTGCGTTTATAACAAAACTGTTGGACGCAATACATATATATTAGTAGATATAAACTTTTTATATAAGTCTTTATATAAATCTTTATATAAGTCCATATAAAGTTATTGTTTTTAATATATACATATATATATACAGGGTGTCCCAGACCACCCGTCCACCCCATTTAAAAGCTAGGGATGCGATTCTATCAAAAAATGTTGTAGACAAAAGTTGTATGGTTTTAAGGGGACATAAAATGGTGTCATTAATTTGACCTTGAATAGTTACTTGAAGGTCACGTGAAGGTCACCTTTCATTTTTTAAATCGAAACCTCTATTTTTTATTAGATATTCTTCTAGCTTATCTCGAGAGCTTTCCAAAACACTATAATAAAGTATTTTTCATTAAGTATTTTCCGAGTTATAAAGCTTGAAATAATTTCTTAATTTTACATAAACTATAAAATATCTCGTAAAATATTCACTTTTCGATGACCTTACCTCAATACTTTTATGCACAGAATAATGAGAGGAACCAATTGGTGTCAAGAAAACACATAGTTATTTTTAAGAAAAATATGCAATTTGTAACTAACAATTACATATTTTTTCTTAAAAACAACTATGTGTTTTCTTTACACCAATTGATTCCTCTCATTATTCTGTGCATAAAAGTATTGAGATAAGGTCATCGAAAAGTGAATATTTTACGAGATATTTTACAGTTTTGTAAAATTAAGAAATTATTTTATAACTCGGAAAATACTTATTGAAAAAATACTTTATTATAGTGTTTTGGAAAGCTCTCGAGATAAGCTACAAGAATATACAATAAAAAGTAGGCAGTTCCATTTAAAAAATTCAATTTGACTTTTATATGATCTTCGTCCTCCACTCAAAGTAAAATTTTTAGTCATCATTAGGTACATTTTTTTAAGCCCTACAACTTTGCTATTTACAATTTTTCGCTATAGTTGATCCCTTTTCGAGATATTTGACCGTTTCCGGACTTTTGCCCAACCCTGTATATACATATATACTTAAAATGTCTATAGAACTAAACAAACGAAAAGAATTAATGCCTAGAGAAAGAGATATAATTATTCAAGGCGATTGGTTAACTGACATTCATATGGATCATTTCGATTATCTTTTACAAAATTGTTCAGATTATAGACCTGTCGAAACTTGGCGTGTGCAATGTCTTGATACAATTCAACCTATGCCAGTAGGTGAAAAGCACATACAAATATTACATAGTTCATCAGATTCATATGATGGACATTGGGTGTACATTTATTATAACTGAAAGAACATATTCATTTATGATTCATTAAATTCTAAGAAACTACATAAGCATCACGAACAATTCTTGAAAAGATTATTCCCAACATATGACTTTAAAAAGTACCCTGTTAAGTTTCCAACCGTACAGCATCAACCAAATAGTAACGATTGCGGTGTTTTTGCAATAGCTTTTGCAATTTCATTATTATTCAATATCAAACCTGAAAAAGTGAAATATGATCATAGTCTAATGCGTTCACATTTGTTAAAAATTTTTGAGTCTAATGTAATCGAGCATTTTCCACAGGATTCACGATACAGTGCTGAAAAAGTACTTCCATTAGCAGTGATTAAAGCGAGAGAAGCTGAAGTAAAACGTATATGTATGATATATCAACATAAAACAATTTATGCAAACAAAAAGCAAGATTTACTTAACAATCAAATAAGTCCTACAAAAGATTTAGAAAATAAGCGAGCTAAAACGACATCAATATCAACAAAATTTAGAAAATAATCGCGCTAAAAAACGACAGCGATATAAACAAAATTTAGAAAACAATCGCGCAAAAAAACGGTGTAGATATAATAAAAATTTAGAAGATAATCGCATTAAGAAACAGAATCAATATAATAAAGATATAAAAAATAATCGTGCTAAGGTTCGATATCAATATAATAAAGATAAAGAAAATAAGCGCACTAAGAAACGAGATCTGTATAAACAAAATATTGTAAAACAACGTACACAAAACGTAACGTTATTCTAAAATTCTCAACGTGGAGCAAGATAGAAAAATAAAATCATGACTGCAAATGAGTTTTACAATAAACATATATTATCATCAAAAAATAAAAAAAAATACAATTGCAAAAAAAATCACTAAATGTTGACAAGAAAATCTTTATAAAAAAATATGAAAAAATTTTGGTCGAAAAACACCATATAAAACTTTGTTATTCTTTAGAAACATTTATACAAAATGTTGGTATATCATATTAAAGGCCATATTGAAAAATAATTAAAGCTACAGAAAAAAATCGTACGTTGTATGCATATTTAGAAAAGAGATTATATTGTAATATATATAAGATGGTAGCTCTGATTAAAGTAAAAAACGGAATCGAGTTTGACTCTCAATTTACCCAAAATGTTTCACAGATGAAAGAAAAAAATTAGATGCGTTATGTATGAATCTAACAAAGCCTCATCTGAAAATTATTTCATTGATTCTACATATCACCATATACCTCCAAAAGAAATTTTTAATAAATGCAGAAGATAAAAAAAACAAATAACTACCATTAATAAAATCTGCATGCATTGGAACCTTTGGCGATGAATGCAGAAGGAAAAGAATAAACATACTACTGTTAATAGAAATAGAAACAAAAAAATCATGGAATTTTCAATTTTTCATGTAAAACTGACGAGTCAATTTTAATTAGCTGTTATAAAGAAATTTCTCAAGAAACTATAAATATATGTACTTTAAAAGAATACCTAAATGATCGATCAAGAAAATATTCATAAAATGTACTATAGAAAAACTTCCAATGAAAAATAGGTCTTATTACTCATGGCTATATTGATTTTAACACTTTGCGAAGGACTGTTTCTCCCAGTTCAGAATCTTATTATCGTCTCCATTTTCCAAGGCAAGATATAATAAGGTTTAATTTATCAGTTATACATTTTATTGAAAAATCATTAATCTGATAGTATTACCTACGCTGATTTAAATACATTAATGAAATTGTAACTCTGCCAAGGAAAAGCAGATAATAAGAGATACGGTAGTGGTTCCTGTGCTAAGTCCATGCAGATGCGACAGACTACTTTCGTACCATTACGCGAGTCGGTCAGTTGAGAGCACTTCCAATATTTCTGAGCCATATATCCAACGGACTGACTTCTAAGTATCCCAATCTGATAGAGCGGGCCGAATTATATAATAAAAGGTTCTTATTTTGGCCATGTTCTATAACTGAGCTATTACATGACGCAAAAGTCCAAATGTGAAAAATATCATTTAAGAAACGCCGTTCCTCCTCATCACGTCGTCGATCAAACAAAAAAACAAAAAAAATTGCTGATATCTGATTGCCAAGATCGCGCCAGATGCTCAAATGCGGATTTGATCGTGACTTCCGTATATCTTGAAAAAATAAAAAAAAAAAAAAAAATGTGATCGATCGTATAGTGTGATCGATAACTGATTGTGGTAGGGTGATCGATAACGAAAAAAGTTAGCATAGCGATACCGATAGTGGAAAAGGAAGTAAAAAATAGATATAGCAAAAAATAGAATACTCTCTGGCCATGACAAGGTAACAGTGAAAACTGATCTGCATCACCATAAATTATCGGATATGCTAGAATGAGGAAAAGGCGAATTGCAAAATCTTATAACCTTAACATTCCCTGTTACAATACATCTTTTCCAGGAAAGATATACAGAAGTGCAAATGAAATATTAAACGACAGCAGTCCGGAAATAAAAAAAAACCGCGGGAACTTTATGCTAAAGTCTTTGTTTGATGAATATTGATGACGAATATGAAGCATACTACATGATAATCAGTGATATCTGTGGTAGCAAAGACGATCCCAGCTGTGGAAATAGATCGCAGGCCTTCACTCACTCCCAGGCTACTTAAATATCTTTATATCTTTAATCTTTAATCTTATCACTTGTGTCTTGTTGTCTACAACAAATCCTGTATTTATGTGTATTCTGGCAACGCCTGGCAAAAAAACGATGCTAGGATGGCAAATGAGAATGATAACGAGAACCTGTACAGATAATAAGCTCTTACATGGTTCATACAACGGCAAGAAGAAAACGCAGAGAATATCTGAACAACTGATACAATATCACAGATATTACAAAATCGATAATACTGTAAAACATAATTTGTAAATACGGCAACAAAAAAATATGCTAATTTCTATTACAATACATCTTTTCTAGGAAAGATACAGAAGTAAATACGCTGATACCGACAAGTCCGAAACTAAAAAAAAAACCGGAATCTCATGAGAAGTACAGTCTGTCGTTAATGAATATTTTATTAAAGAAATAATCCTTTTTTCCTTTGAAGAACAGGCAGGATAGTGAAGTGGAGGAGATCGGTTAGCGAATTAACAGGCGTTCCGCGTGCGGCGCAGGGTTGGCGCGGCCTACCTACCTGTACTCGCACCGACTAGTATTTTACAAGCAATGTTAAACACTACCGCTCTATTACAATCAGTTAACTGCGAATCTATTATTTTATCTTAGCTATGATTAGATTTAAACTTAAGACTCCAAATAATAAGAATCAACTTGAACTCAATTTACTCTTGTTAATTCATTCATCAAAGATTACACATGAAAAGTGATCATTGCTCTCAGTATCTGGGTTGATTCTATTATTTGAGTCTGCTTAAGTATAATCTAACGTTATTGCTGGCACCAAAATAAAACTGCAAGATAAAATAAAATCTATAGTAAACTAATTATAACAAAGAATAATGTTTTAATAATAATTTGTAAATACTAGCCAAGAATTTGATATAAGGATGAAGGAGGCGCCATTCTGAGTGCCACTTACACTAGAACGCTGCCCATTGGTTTATTCTTAACCTGCTCTCCCCCAAAAAACTACTTCTATCGTGAATGTAATCTTTATAAAGAAAAGCATTTCTTTTAGCCTAAAGTATCATGGTTCTGCATTTAAGCTAGGGGAAATAAAAGGAAGAAAGAAGTAATAAAAACAAGTTCATTTTTATTAAATAAAATTAAAATAATAAAAAGAAACATCAGTACTGTTAATTACTTATGAATAGAAATAAAATTGAATAATCCGTTGTCGCATACCTACGACGAATCAGTGTCTATGGTTTCTGTCCACGGTTTTTAGACTCTACTGTTTCGGGCGGATCTTGCAGCATAAAGATAAAACAAAAGATATATTGAACTGCGTTACGCGGATATCGCTCTTTGATCCCATGGATCGCGGCGGCTGGGACGCCAAAAGCTAATTCCACGGACGAGCAGGCGGTCCCGCTGACGACGGCGGCGGACTCCGCCAACAACGGCGGCGGACTGACGACGATGATGACGGCAGCTGGGGGCAAAGAAGTGGCTGGGAGGCGGCGCGATCAAGAACTGCCAGCAGGCGCGGCAGTGGCAGCGGCAAGGGCCGCTACAGCCTCAGCGCTAGCCGTTTCTGTAAGTTTTATTATAGCCTTTGGCAGGTGCATCTTCCCCAACGTCTGCATATCAATACGCTAGATAACTGCTGGCGCGAAAAATAAACGATTAACTGTTATGCGCATTATTATTAAATGCTATTATCATTCTTTCACCCATTTACGAGTTATCGAGTTCGTCCGCTGCGCTGGAACGTGGAGACCATCTGCGTATAAATTGCAGCAGTGATACCTACAAAAGTCGAAGGTTAAGGTCGTAACAGGGCCATTGCGGGTAAATCAGATTATGGAATCTGATGTGGCCACAAGGATAAGCAGAATTCATATCTAAAAAAACTACTTGGTAATAGGTTTGTATTTAGAGTCGGGTTTGAAGCCAGATTGTCTTAAGTTGACTTTACTACTACGACTCTATGCTGACTTTAAATTCTGACTTGTGATTAATAAGTATTTCAATCATATAATGCTACTCTTTTAACCTCTCTAATGCTACATTTTTTTTTGAAAAGTATCTCAATAAATTAGTTGATTTTGTGTTTCGAGGTCGTTGAGAACTCAATCTGTGCTGATTGATACCTTTATTATTTTGCACATGGCACTGTCAGTATGAACTGATATGGACTATTAATGTGGAAAATAGTCTATATTTATGTTTCGAGGTCGCTGAACTCAGAATCCGTGTCAGATTGATATTCTCTTTGGTTAATTTGGACAGTTGCCGCTAACTTTCAAGCCGGCGAACTGAGGTTTTATCAATATGAAAATATACATGTTCATGTTTTCGATGTTGTTGAGTATAAATATGTAATGGATTATCAATTTCACTACGAAAGCTATTTTCAACTATCTATCAAATTATCCGTAATGTTTTATAACCCTGAAGAAATTTTACTAGATCTGCTTTTGTACTTGACAGCTGCCAAAATATTGCAATCAAAAGTACAAAATCGTTTAAAATTTGTAAATATGAAAAGAGTTCCAAAGGCTAGAACTGGCTGCAAAAAATAATAAATTTTTTCAGAATGTCCTCCACCTAATTTTGATAGCTGTCAATCAACAACAAAAAAAAAAAAACCTGATTTGACATCGAATCATCTTAAAGGACCCTAAAAAATCCTGTGGGTATATAGTTTTCTTACACAAATAGTTTCTTATGAGAATACATGATTTTTTCCCATAAAAATACTCTATTTTCTATTACTTAACTTATTGATAGCTAATTGACAGTATGCAAAGGTGATTAATAATTAATTACATATCAGTAATGTGATGTTCAATAAGTAATATACACATTTGTCCTTCCGCCTCCGGCTTTCCTGAATAAGGAGAAAAGAATTTAAGAGAATATGTAGGTGTAAAGCATACTCCTACCACCAAGTGACTCTAAGGGTTAGCCGAACATGGCGGATTTGACATCGATGAGTTAGGCAAAATTGAAATGTAAGATTTGGTTAACTACACCATCTGCCTATCTTCTTTCTTTCTGATTTCTATCTGTTGTAGTATAGAAGAAGAGAACGTCTCCCGTTTGAAAGAGCATGATGTAAAATTCCCCATAGAAGCAGCAGGCCGAAGCTATGATACCTTGCCGCTGCTGCTGATTTGTCTGGCTAGTTGCTACTTCCATCGTTGCTGCTGCCACTTGGGCTAAGTCGTTTCATATGGTGGGTTCGCCACTGCTGTTCTCCAGTCGAGAGCAGCCAAGCCATCTTCAATATCGGGACTGCTGCCATCGGATCATATACTATTGCCCTATTGCCGTTGTCCTAAACTGGGTTGCTGCTGCCAACGTATCAGAGGCAGTTTCTCTTACTCATGATGTATATAACAAAATTTATAATAAAATATTCTCTTATCTTTATACAGGTCCATTATATATTATTTTTATGCCAAGCCACATTTTCTTTTAATATTTATTATGTAGTATATATATATATATATATATATATATATATATATATATATATATATATACATATAATATAAATACATATATATATATAAACATTAAAAATTTAAAAATATATCTAATTCTAAACTTTATTCCTTTGCTCTTTCACATCCAGTAATATATGAGAGAGAGAGAGAGGAGAGAGAGAGAGAAAATAAAATGCGGATAACGAGAGCAAAAAAAGAGAAAATCTAGCTATGGAATTATTGAAACTAGTTCTAGAATATATCTGTGAATAAATATGCACACTGTGAAACGAAAACGAGAGAATCCGGAAAAAAAATCCCCATACAGAAAATAAATAGACAATGAGATTCAGCTATCCAAATTCTCTTTACAAGTAACCTTAATCTAATTATACCAAGAAACAAAAGAACAAGAAATAATCAAACTATAAATGTAATAAAAAAAAGATATTAAATAATACTATCTCTTTCTATATTATCTATTAAATATTGCTTTATTAAACAACATCTCTTTCAGTTTTATAAAGCATAAACACAAGAAAAATACAAAACAATAAAAAATAGGAAGAAGTTGATAAAGGAATGAAAGTCCACCAATTAGAAGCCTTTGACTCCATGTATTTAAGGGTGCGTGAAATATGATAGGTGGGTGATGTGATAGTAGAGGAGCGTCCGGCAGTCATAGAAACAGCCAACTGTATTACATTCCGCTTAACGTATCCTGCCGATTGAGTGGATTTCATTATTTCATGACGGATTGACGTCATCCTGCATGACGGTACTGTGGCGGCCCACTGTCCAATCTCAGAGAGGGGGAAAACACCCAGATTATGACAGCAGTCGATACTGACCTCACGCAGGCCAAGCTCTGAATCAATTCATCTCTTCTAGCTGTCCCTCCACATGAGAGGTTGCGCTGCGGGATATTGCTAGTTGTGAGTAATTTTGCATTTTACAATAAAACTTATTGTTATCATAATTGTTGATGGAGCGATTGCTATCTCAACCTTGTCAATGCGCTTATATTATGAGACTGAAGGTGCTGGCGAGGATGCAATAATGGTCTGAGCTATACACGTACCAGCGTGATCAGTAGTTCCCAAGCTCACAAGGTTATTACATACCTACATACGTAAAGGACCCTTACATTCTTATGGATTCTGTCTTGGTCAAGTCTTCATATTTTGGGAAATTGTAGTTCCAGAGCATTCCAGAATAAAAAGGCTACTGGCGCGACTCTCCCAAAATTACAGTTTTCGAGATTATATATCAAACCTGGCTTAACTCTAATATTCTGGGATATCATGATATAAATAATCTCTGTGTTTCGATGTCTCCTACATGATCCTGCCAGACTTTTCCGAAAAAAACACTAGATGAACTTGGTAACATGCGAAATAGGGCTGCCATAGTGGTTTTGGTTTCATGACCCCAATTGCTGCTAAAAATAAACAAATGAATAATACTGGATATAGTCAGTGCGCATGCATCTTCCCGCTTTTAGCAGGAAGTTTCTTTTACCCAGGTTGAACGACGTGGATACGACGGTACTCACAACCCTTGGGGTGCTTGATCTGCGGAGTCTCCCTACCTCACGGCTAAAATATTAAATCAGTTGAACGGTACGGTTATCTGTCGGCCGAAGACCCGCCGGACGCCAGGAGATCGGACGGTAGAGAAGGCCTTTGCTAATAACTAAATCCTTATGGTTTGAGAAAAAGAGAGAAGAATTTGTTAAATAAGATTAAATTCAAATCAGAGTCAGACAGACGTGATTCAGATGCAGTTTAGCGCAAATGAGATCGTCGCAGTTAAACCCGCGGTGAGTAGTCGCGAAAGATTTGCCGATACGGGTTGGATGCACGTGCATGCGGCGAGGCCAGCGGGCCGGCGCGCGAGAGAGACAAAGATGCTCTTCTGGCGCGAACTAGTCGAGTCGGCGCGGAAGTCTTCGTCGTACAAACGTGGTTACGCTGGATCTTTAAGGAAATGATCGGATGAAGACTACAGAACGCTAGGCGAACGGCACGAGAACACTGCGGATGAATCTAAGCATAGAATGTATGCACAGTTTATAGTATTACTCACTGAAAAATTCAACTATCAAAACGTGGCACATTTTAACATACAAAAAAAAAAAAAATGGACTATCCGAAGGGGAAAATGTATCGGATCTTTGCCCAAAAAAGATGTGAAAAGAAATGCGTCCTCGCTATTCTTCAAGTCATTACTATAAATCAATAAATACGTTTTCTACTAATTATAGCAATAGACTGTCACTATAACTTGTGGAATATGATGATTCCCGTGAGTATTCAAATACGAGGATCTTCACCTGCGGTTAGTAACTAGTATAATGTAAGAAAAACATCGTTTACTTTATCCATAATGATATTATTCATTGCTCATTCTTAGCAACACCGAGGTCAGTAAGCAAAAAAAAACGCCATCATGGCAGCCCCATTTCGTATGTTATAAGGTTCATCCAGGTATCTTTCAAGTCCGTGGTGTGGATCAGCGGGAGACACCGAGAAACACAGGATTATCATAATGTCCAAATGTCCTGAAATAATGGAAATTAGAATAAGCCTGACCAAAGAGACCGAAACTGTTAATTTTGTAGGAGGTCGCGCCCATTGATACTTTTATCTGTGATATCTGGAACTACAATTCTAAAACATGAGAAGACTTGACTGAGAACCAAAATCCATATAAGAAATGTGCGGGTCCTTGTAAATTTAATAATATTACTATATGAGATAAAATTGATTGGCAACCAAGTAAATTGTAGTGAAAAACCATGACTTAATGAGTTACAGTTTAATAAATATGCTGCGTTGCGGATATTTACTGCTAGTACTGAAAATCTATAGTTTGCGCTATACAGAATTATAGATTTTCAGTACTGGCGGTAACATTGAACGCAGCTCCATAACGTTTAGTTTCAAATGGTGCAAGTGAAAACATGCGCTGAAAATCATGCAAGTGAAAATTGCGTGCTGAAAATTACAAGTAAGGACAGTTCAGTGCAACAAGCAGAAGAAAGCAGAGGAGAGAGGAGAAAAGAAGAAGAGGAGCAAAAAGAATGTAGAAAAGGAAGAAGAAGCATGATAGGCTAAAACGTTTTGTTTATACATAAATGAGAGAGAGGAGCAAGAACTGCATTATGGAGTTTGATGAAAAAAAATTAAGGATTTATTCATAATAGTTATATTAATCAAAGTAATTCTATATAAAATTAACACATTTGATTTTATTGTCAATACCTGTTCTTTGCTCTTCTTAGTCTCATTTATATGATCTTCTTATCAGAATGTTTAAATAGATGTTAATCGAGATGAACTGAGATAAAGATCAAAAAGAGGGTGATCACAACAGATACACAATACAAGATTAAGAAGGTGAAAGGCCGATGTATTAATATCTGTATATCTAAGTAATAAAAGCCATAGATGTTTTGCTACTATTGTTTAGTAAGTTCTAATAATTCTGTAAGTAAGCCTCATTCCAGTTGTTCTGAATTTTTATAAATAATGTTTACTTTCTATGATTTGATATGACTACTTCTGTGATATTAAACGTTTTGATAAATTGTATCTGCATCAAGAATTCTAACATCCTTCCAGTCAAACAAATGGTTATATTTTAATATGTACCCAGTGACTATCGAATGCTTTGATGAGTCAAGTCTTAATTTTGTATCTATGTTCTTTTGTTCTTGTCGAAAATTGTTCTTTAGGATTCATTAGAACAGAAGATGCATCACAGTTTTTATAATGAATCTATAAATGATAATGTTTCTCTTGAGCTTTTACCATTCTATCGGGTTAAGTATTATAAGTGATGATAATGAAAAATAGCGACTTAAGAAATGAGGTAAGCAAAAAACATTTTAATTTTATACTTGGCTTATTTTATTATTTTAACTTTGTCTATTTACATAATATAAAAATGGTTTCTTTATACACAGATATGAAAACAGCTGTATAAAGTGCTGAAATAATGTGGTAAAGTAATGTTGATTGGCTGCAGCCTATCTCTGTCTCAGCATTTTCTAGCCTGTATATACTAAATTTACTCTGCTTCTAATAATAAAAAATTTCATGTTATAGCTATGTGTACCTTTGGCTCTGGAACTGAGTCACTGTTAAAGATAATACAGAAAAGATTTGAGATGGGTGCATCATCTTAAAAAATCCAACTTGATAATTTCCGTAAATGCCGGGCCATCTTGAGAAATTAGGATAATCCCTTGAGAAAGCTGCCACTATACATATATTAGAGAATATTGATAACGTTATACCTGCTACATGACATATGTAATAACAAGAAAACAATGGAAATAATGCTTGATTGTTTGATTGAGCCTTATTCTTGTCTCTCAGTATTATTCAGTTTCGTATAGTTATATTTCATTTTGATTTTAAAATATTTATCATTAGTATTTTATATTATTAAATTGTGTTATATATATGAACGATTTTTTTATTTTTTTTAGAAGTTTGACTTGCTGGTGCCGTAGCCAATACAGTGAAAAGATTCCGATGGCGAACACTGAAATCAAACATCTTATAAATATAGATATGTGAAATGAAAGTTGTGTTGCAGAAATTATGATAGTAATGTTGATTGTTGGTTCTGATTTCTACCTTTGTCTTCAGCATCTTCATTCCGTATGCACAAGTATCATAGTTCTTTTAAAACATTTAATATATCTTTATAATTAAGAAGTATAATTAAAATTGTGATAAATAAAGAAGTATTCACCTTATAGTTTATTATTTTATTATATCTTCTTTTATTTATAGGATATAAAAAATGGTTTTTAATATATAAGATATAGAAAAATAAATAGGTAGCAAGAATAATGTAGAAATAATGTTGATTGTTTATTGTATTCTATCTTAGTCTTCACTATTTTCATATCCTTATATGTAATATATTTTATTTTTGTTTAATAATAGTACTTTATGTTATATACCATGTGCACCATTTGATCTTGGAATCTGGAAAGAAGATAAATACAGAAAAGATTTGAAATGGTGTATCATCCCAAAACCAAATCTAATTTGTACAGGCCATTTTGGAGAAAAGCTGATGATACACCATCTCAACCCTTTGTGCTATCTCTTTCAACGATCTGCAAATATGTACATAACTACAAATACAAAATCATTAAAACGAAACAAGTCGTACTAGTTATACAGGATGAAAATGCTTTGAGAGATGATATAGGATACAATAAGTAACCAAATACTATTTTACTCTCGCATTATTTGGTTACGCAACCATTTTCTATGATCTCTTGTACATTGAAGAAAACCATTTCCTTATATCCTGTGTAAATAAAAGAAGATATTAGTAATAAAATAATAAACTATAAAAATTAAATAATTTCCTTTGCTTATCTCTACAATTTAATTATATTCTCAGAATTATAAAACCATTATTACATATTATTAAATATTTTAAAATGAAATGTAATGGCTACGGGATGAAGATGCTGAGAGACAGATAGAATCCAGTAAGTAATCAATATTACTTATCGCAATTGTTTCTGTACATAACCATTTCTATATCCTATATATTTATAGGATGATACATCATCCCGAATCTTTTTGTATTATTCTTTCAAAGGATTCCAAAACAACAAACAAAAATCCATTCCTATCATATAGTACAATCTTTAATAATATAAAATGATTGTTATTAAAATATTTCAAAATCAAATGAAATATAGTTTGCCACAGGGTAAAAAAATGCTGAGAGACAAGATAGAGTGCAGCAAACAATCAACATTACATTGCATTGTTTCTGTTATTATGTATACATACGTGGTAATACGTTATCAATAGTCTAAATATATATATGTATATATATATACATATATATATATATATATATATATATATATATAGGCAGCTTCAAAGTTATTCTGAGTAATGCTGATTGGTTTACTGCATTCTATCTTGTTCTCAACATCTCTTTATCTGCATGTACTGCTACTCTTACTAAAAAGAATAGCATTCTTATAATTCAAAAGTATAAATTAAAACGAGGTGTTGGTGAGTACATTTTAATTTTATAGTTTATTATTATTTTATTATTTATCTTCTTTATTATTATGATAAAAAATGGTTTCTTTTATATATAAGATATGAAAATATTATGCAGCAAGAAACAATAGATAATATCATTGATTGTTTACTGTATCTTGTCTTATTTCAGCATTATTCTGAAGGGCCATATATTTACATTTGTTAATACTACTTTATGTTAGACTATAGTATCAATTGAATGTTGAAAGAGAAGATACCATGTAGCAAGATCTGGAGATGTTCGAGGTACTCAATGTTCTCAAAGATGGTCTACTGCAAAATGCAAGCTCTCATTTCTTTTGTGATGATACACCATCTCGGAATCTTTACTGTGTTATCTTTAACGACTCAAATATGCAAACAACTATACACATAAAAAGTACCATTACTAAACGAAATAAAATGTAACATATAGGATGAAAATGCTGAGAAGATAGATACAGGCAATCAACATTACTTACTGTATTATTTTCCTCTGCAACGCAACTATTTTAATATCTGTATATTTAAAAAAACTACTTTTATATCTTGTAAATAAAAGAAGATATTAAAATATGGCAATACATTATCAATATTTTGTAATATATGTATATAGTGGCAGCTTTCTAAAATTTATCCTGATTTTCTCAAAATGACTCCATTGCAAATGCAAGTTTGGTTTTTTTTAGGATGATACACCATGTCCTGAATCATTTCTCTGCATAATATTCTTCAGTGGATTTCTAAAAGTAAATAGTGCATATAACTATAGCTATATTATTATTAATGAAATGAAATATAATATATACAAGAAAATGCTGGCTGTAGATAGGATGCAGTAAGCAAATCAACATTACCATTGATATTTCATATGCAACTATTTCTATATCTTATATAAAAAGAACCATTTTTATATCCTGTAAATAAAGAAGATATAAATAATAAATCCATATAAAATTGAACTTTGCACCTGATTTCTTAAGTTGCTATTTTTCTACCACGTCGCTGCCAATAACTTAACTGATGAAACAGAAAATCTAGAGGAGCAATGCTGTCAGAGTAAGATTCATCAAAAATCATATGATGACCTATGGTAAAACCAAAAGATAACTTTCTGGGCCAAGAAATAAAAAGAACATAGATACAATGTAAGATTTGACTCCATCAAAGTATCTGGTAGTTATTGAACACATATTAAAATATAACTAATCTGTTTGATTGAAAGGATGTTAGAATTCTTTGATACTGTATACAATTATCAAAAACGTTTACATCTGAAATGATCCATATCAAATCGCAGAAAGTAAGACCTACAAAAAAAAGATTGCGAACAACGAACGAGGCTTACTTAGAAATTATCAAAATCCATAAATAATAGTATTAAAAGATCTATAATCTCTATCATTTCTTAAATATATGATAATAATATAATATCGGTTGGTGCTTTACCTCTTAATCTTATGTTATGTTCTAGTTTTTATGTAGTTAGAAAGACTTTGAATATATGAAACTTTGTCATGAATAATTTTCGATCTTGATTGAATACAAAACAGTTTTAATTTTTTCTACAGATTGCCGAAGGAGAGAGAAATTTCAAGAAAAATTTCAAACTTAAAACGGATTGCAAGTATAATTTTTTTTATTTATAACGGGTGCTGTGTATGATACAGAGGTAAAGGCAAGTACCTTATAAAAAATCATTGCTGTGTGCTGGTACAGAGGTGCTGTGCACCTATGTACCGGGTTGCCGTGCGCCCAAAACAGAGGTGTACAAAGGCCTATAAAAATCGGTTGCTGTGCGCTGATAAAGGTGCTGGCAGGCCTATAAAAAACTATTAGCTGTGTATGATAGCAAAGCTGAGTGTCTGTAAAACCGGCTGCCAAAGTGGTCGACACAGAGGCAGGCTGTGTCCAGAAAACCGGCTGCTGTGCGCCGATACAGACAGGTTTATAATAAAACTGTTGTACGCAAACACAATAGACACATATTAGTAGGATATAAAGATTTTTCAAAGTCGATATAAAATTATTGTTTTAATATATACATGTTACATTTATATACATATCAAAATGTTTTAAAGAACCAAACAAAACAAAAAAAGAATTAATGCTCAGAGAAAGAAATATAATTGTCTTGTATGAATGGTTAATCATTATCTGTTAAGGGACTATTCTGATCATCTTTTTACGAAATTGTTCAGATTATAGACTAATGAAACTTGGCGTGTGCAACAGTCTTGATACAATCTAACCTATGCCAGCTTGGATGAAAAGTACATACAAATACATAGTTCATCAGGTCCATAAGGATGGACACAGTGTGCAGTTATTATAGCTGAAAGAAGCCATTTACTTATGATTCCATTAAATTCTAAGAAACTACAAGGGGCATCACGAGCAATTCTTGAAAAGATTATTCTAAATATATGACGCGCACTGTTGGTTTCCAAACTGTACAACATCAACTCAAATAGTAATTGATTATGGTGTTTTTGCAATAGCTTTTGCAATTCTATCATTATTTAATATCAAACCTGAAAAGCAATATGATCAGTTTAATGCGTCTACATTTGATAAAAAATTTTGAGGACAAAATGTGAATTATACTCTACAGGATTCACGATATAGTGCTCAAAAGCACTTCCAATAGCAGTAATTAAAGGAGAGAAACTGGCAAAACGTATACACAATGATACGTCAATATATAAACAATCAACAATGCAAACAAAAAACAAGAGATTTACTTTAATAATCAAATAAGTCCTACAAAAAATTTAGAAAATACATGAGCTAAAAAAAATGACATCCATATCAACAAATTTAGAAAATAATCGCAAAAAAAAAACGACAGCGATAAGGAATGTGATTTGAAACAATCAAGTGAAAAAAAAACGGTGTAGATATAATAAAAAATTTGTAAAGACGAGTGCATAAAAGAAACAAAATCAATATAATAAAGATATAGAAAATAATCAAAAGTAAGATCTGATATCGATATAATAAAGATAAAGAAAATAAATCAAAGTAAGGACTGATATCGATATAATAAAGATATAGAATATAATCGTGCTAAGGATCGATATCACATAACAAAAAAAAAGAAAATAAGCGCACCTAAGAACGATCTGTATAAATGTAACATTGTAAAAGAACGTGCACAAAAAACGTAAACGTTATTCCAAAAATTCCTCAACGGAGCAAAATAAATAAATAAAAAAATAGATCGTGGATCGCAAATGGTTTTATACCAAACGATATTATCAGAAAAATAAAAATCTGTACTTGCAATAAAAAAAAATCACAATGTTAGATAAGAAATTATAAAAAATAATAGAAAAGCTCTTGTCGAAAATACTACAAAAACTCTGTTATTCCTTAGAAACATTTATATACAAAAATACTGTTAGGAAGCCTACTATTAGCTATCATATTGAAAAATACCAAAAAGCTGAAAAATCGTGTACGCTGGTGTATGCATGCTAGAAAAGTTATATCTACATATACAAGATGTTAGTCTGATTAAAAAGAAACGGAATGAGTTTGACTTAAATCTGTAAAATGTTTTGCCAGGTTTAAAGAAAAACAATGTGCTATGTGTATGAATCTACACAGCCTCATCTGAAATTATTTTGTTGATTCTGCATATCAACATATAGCTCCAAAAAGAAACTTTGCAATAAATGCAGAAGATAAAAGCAAATAAATCTAATATTAATAAAATCTTACTGAAATCTTTATGATGAACGCAGAAGGAAAAGCAGTAAACATAATACCGCACACAGAAACAGAAACACAAAAAAAATCCTCGCTATCGCAATTTTTCATGTAAAACTGACGATCCAATTTTAATTAACGTTATAAGAAATTCCTCGAAACTATAAATATATGTACTTTAAAAGAATATAACAAACTGATCGAAAATATTCATAAATGTACGGTGAAAAACTCTGAGTGAAAATAATTGGGCCACTCGTAGCTGCATTGATTTAACACTTTGCGGGGTTGACCATTCCGGTTCAACTATTATCGCCCCATTTTCTATGCAAGATATATTAAGGTTAATGATCAGCTTACAGATTTTTTTATCGAAAAATCAATAATCTGATTAACCTACGCTGATTTCAAATACATTAAATGAAATTGTAACTCTTGCCGAAGAAAAAAAGCAGATATGTACAAACAAATAACAAATAGATAATTTGAGTGATGATGATATTATTTCTAAATATCATCATCATGGTGCCAAAGCCTTTGTTATATCGGCTACCAGGATACACCTTACTGATAAGGTTTCAAGCATCATGTGAAAGATTATGTTTATGTAAGAGAAATCTTTCTCAAGTAAATACTCTGAGAGAAGAAATAAATAGGAAAAGTTGGAGACGAATGGTACATATACAACAAAAAGAAAATAATGTGCAATATATATGTACTTATTGTGTAGGCATTGTAAAATAGTTTAATGCCTGGGTTTCTTGTATCTTTGAATAATCTCTTTACATTAAGATGTGCCTGAAGTAATATCCTCTTAACATTTGAAAAAATTTGAGAGAGAGAGCCAAAGTGTTTCAAACTGTTGTTAAATGGAAACTGTTATTACAAAATTACTCAAAAGGCAAATGATAAGGCAAAGGTAATATTATCTCATCTATACTCTGTTACAAGAGACATTGAAGAAATTATGCTTGGATACTGATCCAATAAATTACAATTTAAATTATATATGTATATCTTATTTAGAAGTTATCCCCAACCAAATCAAAAATTATTTAAAGAGATGGTTAATGTTACAAAAGTTTTAATGCTTTTGAAATGGTTAGAAGCACTACAATTTTTTATACTCTAAAATTATATCTTACCTAATGATCAAAATAACTAAATATATTAGATCAATTAAAAAATTCTGCAGAATTTCAAATGGAAGATAGAAATGATGTTAGATGATTTGAATCTGGGATAAATATTGGCTAAATATTCCAATAAATGAAAAAATGGTGTAGAACATTAGATAACCAACAAAAGGGCAAATGATAA
>CABEGB010000031.1:0-65257 GCA_901521435.1 Crematogaster levior
TTTGTAAAAATAAACAATTTATGAATAAACATAATAGTATTCTCATTAAACTTAATAGTATTCTGAATAAACATAATAGTAAATCAAATTAGACTTACTTATTATTAATCTAACAAACTATCTTGACTATTCCATGGAAAACTTTTATACATGTAAAAATAATAATGTGTCAATAAGAATCATATATGAAATTTTTTTTATAATAAATTTTATAAGTTATTAAGAGTTATTTGTAAGTTATAAACATATATATATATATATATATATATATATATATATATATATATAATACTCTCGATTATTTTCTACATGTATGAATAAAAGGTACATAGAGATTCTATTTTTTTAATTTGTAATTCTTATAATACGTAAAAAATATATACGCGCATAAGGATAACTAAAAGTTATTAAACTAAAGATAATGATTATTTTACAATGAAAAAAGTGTGAATTAAACACTACTGTAGAAGAAATCCGTCATTATTGGGGTTCTCTCTTATTTATATTTATTTTTTAATTTAAACATATATTCTTTCTGCATTATGTGGTTACAATGACGGGTAAACCTGAGTTGGATGAATTTACAGAGGTACAGTTTGTAACCTTATGACAATAATTAAAATTTATTTCATTAACTGTATGATTATATAATGTGTAGTCTTTGTAAAAAAAGAAGTGATATTCGTTAAAAAATGACGTTTTTAAAAAAAAAATTAAAAAAGCGCCGATAATTGTTTTTAAGTGTACGCGCGATACGCAAAAACTATTTAATGAAAACGTTTTATTCTTATTCCATTTGTATTTTCTACTACAAAAGTAATGATATATTCGAAAGCTTGTGCCAAGTGAATATAGTTGTAATATTTCTTCTTCATTATATGTCTTTATTATACCTATTATCTGTTCGTTATTATCATAAACATACAAGAAAGAAATTTAGAAGAAATAAAATTAAGATTCACACAAAAACCACTTGGCGTGACGAGGTTGTATTAACAACTTCAACTTTATTTCCTACAATATGTTGGAACACAATCTCTCACGCACACGCACACACACGCACACACATCGCACGTACTCTTGGCGCTTTTTTTTACCTTTTTTATGAAATCTACTAGTTTATAATCCTTAAATATTGACATTTAAGTTTTATTATAAATTATTATAATAATATAATAAAAACACGTTTTATTTCTTTAGAGATTTCTTTTTTAATTAACGCAACAATATAAAGTAACTTCTAGAAACAATACTTTATTGCGTGTATCAATTAAAGTATCTATTGAAGTAAATACTTGATGCTAAAGCATTACGTCAATATTTTTTCATTGTGATTATGCGACAGATAAATTCGATTTGTAATAATTGTATGTGTGCATATATAAATTAAAGAAAGATTATAAATTCATGATACATATCTCTTTACTTTGACAGATTTTTAGATAAGTGATGCGAAAGCAATTACGCTTGATAAAACAAAAATTATAACTAATATAATTATAAATAGCGAGAACATAAAAAATAATACCTATACTTATGATTGCAGCTGGCATTCTAAGCAATCGTTCTAGGACGATTGTTTCTTTTCAGGAATTTAAATAATTTTAAATAGGAAATTATAGAGTTTAAGTACTAGTTTTAGTGAAAGAGAGATTGCACATATTCTTTATTAAAAGTCTAATCTTACTTTTTTTAATAGCACATAATTAACTTAAAGTTTATAAATGCAAATTTTCAGGAAACTTTTATCTAAATTAACACGCGTGCGAACATCAAAAGTGAACAAAAAATGACGAAAAAAATTAAATTTTGATTCTTGTAAAATTGATTTTTAACATTTTGCTGTTATATAATTATATGATAAGGTTTTATAAATTTACTTAATAACTTGCATAAAATTTTGGTCAAATTTATCCGATAAGAATTCTGTGATCGCTATACTGACAGCTAAAGCAACAATTGCAACAAATTGAAATGCGTTACTGTGTTTCATAATATAACACTAATATTCCTCGATCGTTTTCAAATTGACGAAAGTATTATACGTGCTGTATGAATTTTTATGTGTATAGCACGTAATGTTTATTGTATTAGATATCATTTATACGACGTGATACAAGGATACTTTTATATGTATATGCGCACTAATATAACTTTTAAACTTCTAGGTTTTAACTCGTGACTTATTTGACCACCGATATCGTAGTTTGAAATCTAAAATTACATGATAAGTAAGCATAAGCGTAATAAAATGTTGTAGAATAAATAAATAAGTATGTAGTACGAAAACTTCTTTATAACTATCTTTACAGCAATATTTTTAGTGCAGCAAAAAAAAATAAAAAACTAACTAGAATTTCTAACATTTTCAAAAAAGGATATAAATATTTTATATTTTTAGAGTTTTAGATCTTTTGACTAACTAAAATAATTCTTGAGATATTTTATTTTTAAGACTAAAATAAAATATTTAAATCAAAAGTGTGAGAGATTCTCTTAATTCTATAAAACTGAAACTAGAATTTAGTTAAAACGTAACTAATAATTTGTTCATAACAAACGTCAGAATATCTTCAGTATCTCATAAATGTAATTACACTTTAAATATAGTTTTTTTGTCAGTCATTAATCGAGCCACAATAATAGTAAGAAGATGGACAATAAAAAAGGCAACACGATTTCTGATCATTTTTTCGGTTTGTAATGCTTTTCGTGCTGTTTTATTTTATTGAGTCACGATTTGTATATCACTACAGATTGACAAAACAGATAACAAAACAGATAACAAAACAGATAACAAAATAGTGACATTAAGTCATAAGAGGTACTGCACATGCCGCACGACGTGCATAAATTTTTTTAAAGCTTCTTCTGACATAACAAAATTAGAGTCACTGTAAAATGATTTTGTATACTTTGGTATCAATGGATACTAAACGATAAAAGTTCATGTAATCTCGATACCTTTTGACTTAATAAAAGTTAAACCCTTGACACATTCTGTTTGTGACATTGTTGAGAACATTTTTTTTATTTTGACGATTCTTTTTTTAGTCATCATTAATGAATCATATTGAATTTTCATATAATTTCCTTTCTAAATGCTTCCTTTTAAAATACGTTCTTAACATGTTTCTAAACATATTTATCTACAGAGTTTGAAACCATTGAATGACAAATTACGAATATAATTTTGGTAAAAACACTGCAATTTCTTTAGGCTGTTAAAGTACACTAAATCTTCTAATAACATCTTAATTTTTTTTAAATATTATTCTCATATTTATTTAAAATATGTATTAATAAATTAATTAAAATATTAATAAATTGTATTAATAAATATGTATTAATAAATTTATTAAGAAATATATATTTGTGTAAGAGTGAGAAAAAATCTCAAAATTTTAAATAAACTGTTCTATATAAGACTGTTCTATATAAAATTTCTTATTCTTTATTTTCAAAATTATTATTACTTCTATTGTGCATAATTCTGTCAACCTAACAAAACTCCAGTTCCATCCGTTTTATCTAGTTCGCAGTGGCAATCCATTGAAGAAAATAAAGAAATTGAAAAACGTAAAAAAGCTGAAGAAACAGTATTAAAGAAAAAAATTAAAATTGAGCAGCGAGAAATTAAAAAGAAGGAACAAGAAAAAGAACGCGTAAGGAGAGAAGAAGAAAAATTAAAAAAAGAGAGAATCAAATTACAAAAAGAAAAAGAAAGATTTGAAAAACAGCAACAAAAAATTAAAGATGCGGAGCAAAAACAAAAATGTAAAGAAGAAGAATTGCTGAAAAAATTAAAAGCTGTGGAAATAAGAAAACAAATTGTTGAGCTTGAAGCTGAAGAAATTGAATTACAAAAAAAAAATAGTAATCAATAATTACTTAAATAGATTAAATTATTTTATCATAGCTATAAAACTATGCTGGTCAATTTTAGTATTATTATTAAAATGTGCTGTGTTTACTTGTAATATTTATTTTTTTAAATAAATATAATTACCACTTATTTTAATACACTTATGATTGTTTCTTTAAAATTTTTTCCTTTACATTTTTATCAAATTCTTAAATTTTGATCCTATTGAGCCACCTGCAGTAATAGACGCGCAGTAATTGGATCGTTCGCAGTAATTGGCACGCAGTAATAGGGGTAAGCTGCTGTGAGACCCGCAGTAATACATGCATCTGCACTTTTTTCTAAAACGCTTATTATTTAAATAAAAAATTAATTTATTGCATTATTAAATTTTCCTCATGTTCAAAATTAGTTGAACTTCAATATAAAAAAAAATTTTTATTGGTTTGGTGCAATTACTCCAATAAGAACTTATTCAAAGTTAGACCGATGTAAAAAACCGCAGTAATACCCACATTTACCCTATCTCAGCTTATAGGACACGTAGCCAAAAAATAAAAACAGTTTTGTTATGAAAATCGAACCCAAGCTATCGATTGAGTCTACTTAGAAGTCGATCGGTTCAGCGGTTGTCGAGATCCGATAATCTGAGGATCTTGCAACTCTCCGACTCGCGTAAATATACACGGCCGGTCTCGCTGCGCTACATTTGGCACCGAGACACTACCGTGTCTCTTGATATGTTATTATGTCGATAGTGGAGCATTGTTTCTTCTATAAATTGCCAGTCAGATATGAGAAGACACATTAGATATTACGTACATATCGCACAGTAATTTCAAGGCAGTGAAACTGACTAAAATGAAGAGTATAATTTTCTTATTCGGACTTGCGCTCGTTATCGCAATTATCATCCCGACTATGGGAGGACCTGCGGCTGTTGCTACTCCAATTGCCGAAGGAACTGCGGAAGCTACTCCCAAAGCAGCTGCCGAAGCAGCTTCTTATCGTGCTGGTCATCCGAGTGGATAAGAGGTAAGCTTTTACCCGAACCTCTAAAGCGCTTAGTACCAAACATCTAAAGAGCTTAATACCTTTCAGTGGTCAAGTAATATATAAGCGAATTAATTCAAGTTAAGAAAAAACTAATTTGAATAAATACTTTATCAGTATTTAATTACATTACGTTCGATTATATAATGTATTATAATTAAATACTAGTATAGGATTCCATAATATGTATAGTATGTAAATACTGGTATATGTATAGTGTAAATACTAGTAGTTAACCTTTTGCACTCCGAACATTTTGAAATATGTTTATAAGTGTCTTTGTAACAGAGCCAACGGAGTGTAAAGGGTTAATCAAATTACGTTTTCTTAACTTGAACTGACTTGATTACACATCTTAAAAATATTTTTTATTACTCATGATATAGTTTTTTTTATATAGTTCTCTATATTTTATATAAAGCAAGAATAAAGCAAACAAAAAAAATAAAATAAGCAAACAAAGTTTTTCATACTTTATAAACTAATGAGTTGTTATTTAGTGTTCATTGTTTGCAAAAAATAAATATTTAAAGTTCTTTACAAATTTAATATACAATTACAAAAGTATTTGTTTACATTTACACAAGAGTACAATACTTAATATGGTTTTATGCAACATTTTTAAATTTAACACTAGTCATATTTGTTGTAAATTTCTATTTTGTAATAATTTGTAACGCAAAATAACATCTTAAGATTCTTTTAACATCGTTTTACATCTATTTAAAATATTTATCAATAAATAAATTAATAAAATTATTAAGAAATATATATTTATGTTGCAGTGGGCAAAAAATAAACACTCTGAAAAGACTGGTTGAAGAGGTTCTGGTACCATTGGATTGTGTAAACACAAAATAGAGATATTTACATTCATTTCGTTGATGAAAATTTTTAAATATTTGACGATGTCTGACATTTTGCTGATGTCTGACACATTATTGGGATTATATAATTTGCAAAAATAAATAACTTAAATTCCAAATAAATTTTTAATAATTATAATTTAAATGTAAATTCTAAATAAATACAATTGTGCAATAAATAAATTAGTCTTATTTACTATATTAAGTCGATTAACCATTCCAACTATATTATGAAAAATTAACGCAATGGCATATAATATTATAATTTAATGGAGTTTCGGTCCGCGTCTACAGATAAATAGTATATTTATCATGCAATAATACAAATGTATTTAAAAAGAGTCTTGTTTATACATTTGCGAATTTTTTATTACTAGTAAAACTAAATGTAACGTTACAAGCAGAAAATATATCAACTTTTTAATACTATTTCTCTTTAATTATTAACTCTCTGATATATTTTAATATTAAATAAAATAATTTGATACAATAAATGGATAGGTTTATGAAAGACTAACATTATATTTAAATTTTGCATTTCTAAATTTTTAATTCATTTACTTATTGTTTATCTCTACAGTTTTCCGTTTAGAAAATTTGCAAAAATTTTGATACGTCCAGGGTAATAGTAATTCTGTGCAAACAAAAATCCCTTTTTTGTTGTGTAACACAATAGTTTGTGTAAAAGAGAATGATCTCTGCACACATGACGGAATATACGCGGCATGCACGTTCATTTTTTTAAATTTTACTTATATTTAATTATATTATTTATATTTAGAATAGATGATTGCGTCTTTATATTAAAAATAACATTATTGTTCATATCTCAAAGATCTGTATAAACGTTCTATATAAATTTCAATTTTTTTACTCTTTTATTTCCAAGGTTACTATTTTTTCTATTGTATAACTCTGTCAAAGGTAGAGAAATAAAAAAATTATTAATAATAATAATAATAATAATTCTTTATTCCGCCCTTGCGGGGTACAGAAAGACTCCCGCATTTTTTTACAACCAATCACATCTCTCATCTTTTCGCCGTTTGATTCCCTAATTATTATCCTCTCTCTCTTACCGACTACGCACGCACTTATATATCCGCCGCCGCCAGTTTCCTTCACTCCTCGCCTTAACGCAAACATTCACCCTTTCCACGTGGTCCACCCACACACTCTTACACACGTATCCTGTCACATCCGTCCCCCCCCCCCGTCCTCCTCTTCTGTCTTCAACTCTCCTTCCTCTCCCTCTCAACTACTCTCTTTTCTCCTCTTTTATAACCTCTTCGTCCAGCCATCTCCGCACCCGTCATCCTTCAATATCCTATCTCCTCCATCCCTCTCTCCCTGTCATTTCCCATACACACCTCCACCACGTGCATGATTAAAAAGTGTACGCTGCCTAGCTTCGTGAAGCAGCCCGGCGGTGTGGCGAAAGACGGCAGCGTACACTTTTTAATGCGAAGTGAGGTTCCACATAGGTTTGCAATTTTCGACACGAAGCTAGGTTTTATATGGGTTTACAACTTTCCATGCAAAACGAGGCTCTTTACTATTATGTCACAAATGTATCCAATATGCGAAAATAATAATGAATAAATTTTTCTAATTGTGTGTGTGTGAGTTTGCGCGCGTGTGTGTGTAAGACCCATTTACCTAAATTTAATCTATGATGATGCATATGGTCATCAAATCTCTCCAAATAGCTGTTATATTTTTCAAACTTTTTTTGTTTATAACTTTTTAATGAATGATGAGCGATGACTAAAATATTTTTAAACGTCACTCAGGAGAATGACTTTGACAACATATGTCAAGGTCAAGATCATTTGAGGTGGATCCTTTATACTAAATAATTACCGATTTAATTAATGTAATAAATATTATATTAAGAAATACATATGTTTTTATGTGAAGAACATATATTTTTGTGGCCGAAGACTAGGGCTAAAATAGACTCTCTGGATTATGGATATAAACACAAAGAAAATAAACATGTACTTGTATTTTGTTGCTAAAAATCTTAAAAGTATTGAGAATTCGCAAATGTCTGATACATTACTGATGTTATATTTGTAAAAATAAACAATTTATTCTGAATAAACATAATAGCAAATTAAATTAGACTTACTTATTATTAATCTAACAAACTATCTTGACTATTTCATGGAAAACTTTTATACATGAAAAAATGATAATGTGTCAATAAGAATCGTATATGAATTTTTTTTTATACTAAATTTTACAAGTTATTAAGAGTTATTTGTAAGTTATAAACATATATACACTACGCAAAAAAATTAGGGGAGCACTTTAAAAACTGCAAATTTTGTCAATTTTCAGAAACCAATATCTCGGGTTCCAGGAATCGCAGGACATTGTTCCTTAGCGCGTTTTGGAGGGTAAGGCCTCTACTTTAAAATGGCCTAAGTGAGATTTTTCGTCCCATTAAACTGTTTTTTTCACGAAAACCAAAAGCAGAGAGTGTTTGAGTCTTAAAAATGTTATGACATTGCAGCCTTCCATGGGCAAAGCAACAACGAGGCGAGAAACGTCACCACATTAGTTTTGAAGCCGAAAACATTCCCTTTAAAATGGCATAAAGAAAATTGTTCTAGCTTGCCTAGGAGCTGAGTTATCAGGTTCCAAAGTAGACCTTGTTTTTTGCAAGATTTTGATCAAGTACCGCCGGCATTCGCATTATCCGATGTGTACCACGAGGAGGTTGCTCGGTCGGAGTTTGCACATCATGGTGTATGTGTGTGTGTGTGTGTGTGTGTGTATGTGTGCGTGCGTGCGTGCGTGCGTGTGCGTGCGTGCATGCGTGCGTGCGTGCGTGCGTGCGTGCGTGCGCGCGTGCGTGCGTGTGCGTGTGTGTGTGAGAGAGTATGTGTATGGGTAGGTGGACAGGTGGTTGTGAAATGCGGATGAGTGTGTAGGTGTATGTGCGCATACTACTCAATATGCGGTATTCCCGCCCCTTCGGCGAATCACCTCAAGCAGTCTATTCCTCATACTGATACATCTACTGATTTCTTCTTGAGAAATTTGCTGCCAAATTTTTTGAAGAATTCTTTCGAGTTCTGCGAGTGTCGTTGGCTATCTTGGATAATCTCTTAACCGACGACTCATCAAGTCCCAGACGTGTTCAATAGGATTCAGGTCTGGGCTTACTGCTGGATGATTGAGAACCGTAATATCGTGATCCTGTAGAAACTGTCTTGTCAGCGCAGCGTTATGAGGACGAGCATTATCCTGCATAAGAATAAAATTGTCTCCAATTCTTTGCCGGAAGGGTAGAACTTCTGGCCGAAGAATCTCATCGATGTATCGGGCTGCTGTCAGACCCGGAGGAGGAATTACTACTAAGCCACACAAACACACACACAAACCACACACACACACACAAACCACACACACACACCTACTTTTTAGAGTACAGATATATGAATCAATTGGTGCAAAAAAAACGCAAAGTTTTAAAAAAGTTATGCTATTTGCAATATGCAATTGCGTATTTTTCTTTAAGGATAACTATATTCTTTGCACCAATAGTTTTGTCTTATTATTTTGTGCATAAAAGTATTAGGATAAGACCTACCGAAAACTAAATATTTTACGAAATATTTTGTATTTTATATCAAAGTACTGCAAATTTGGAGCTTTATAATTCGGAAAATACTTAATGAAAAACTTAATAAAATACTTAATGAAATAACTTAATGAAGTACTGAACTTAATGAAATGAAAAATACTTAATGAAATATCAATATTCATGGTATTATATATTTTTAACAGTTTTAGTATTTATATTAATATTTTATTTAAGATTATATATTGAAGATTATATCTATAATATTAATAATCATTAGACCTAATTTATTTAGAATTTTATTTGGATGAGATGGTTTAAGATTAATTTCTTATCGTTTAGTATAGAGAGATCAAAAATTGAGAAAATATTTATTATCACTTTCAATTTTATTTATTAGGTTTATTTAAAAACTTAGAATTTTTTGAAGTTAAAGGACAATGTTATAAATTTTACTTAGTAAGTAAATTGAATATTTTATTAAATATCTACATTAGAACGAAAGATTAAGCGATAAATTCAATTAACATAAATTTTATTATTATATAAATTATTATACAAATAGTAAGTAAATGGAATATTTTATTAAATATTTACATTAAAACGAGAGATTAAGCGGTAAATTTAATTAAATTTTATTATTACATTAGCGTATTTGAAAATTTTTAATAAATGATAAATTGACCCGATAAGAAACCTAAATTAACGGCACATATTTTTGCGATGCACCGTTTTCAAGACATTACATTTCACCCCCAAGGAATAATTTTTGAAAATTTTTAATAAATGGTAAATTAACCCCATAAAAAACCTTAATTAATAACACAGGCTCCGTATTTTTGCGATGCACCGTTTCCGAAATCTTAAATTTCACACCCAAGGGGTGGTTTTTGAAAATTTTTAATAAATGGTAAATTGACCCCAAATGTTAATTAACGACACAAGTACCGTATTTTTTCAATGTACTGTTTTTAATATATTAAATTTCACCCTCAAGGGGTGGTTTTTAAAAATTTTTAATAAATGGTAAATACACCAGAAAGGGTGTGAGAGAGTGAGAGGGGGTGAAAGATGATGAAAAAGTGTAAGAAAAACAAAAAAAATGAAAAAATAGAGAGGGGAGGGGAGGGATGGAAGGGGGGCGTGGTGAGAAAGGGAAATGAGGGGAGGGAAGGGTGAGTGGAAGTTGGGGGAGGTGTGAGTGAAAGGTAAGAGAGAAGAGAAGTACATACATGACTGCGGACAGAGAACAAAAATTTTTCATGAAAAACATCACTTTTTGACCGTTTGTATATCCAGAACGGCTTGACCGATTTTTTTTTTTTGGCTTAACTTACTCGTGGCGATGCCACCTTTCAGAATATGCTACATGCATTTCAAAATTTTTTATATTTTAATAGTTCTGTACCCCCAAAAATCGACTTTAATAGTTCTGGATAAGAGACTTGTAGCGTCCAAAATTTGAACATGGCCGGAGACGCTACCGCGTCTCCTAATATATATATATATATATATATTATATACACCTATACCACCTTGATCAAAAAGTTCCCGGAATTCATTCAGAAAATTCAAAATACAAGTTTATTCATCAAAAGTGATATTGTCCCCTTCAAAGTACTCCCCATCGACTGCAACGCACTTATGTCAGCGCTTGATCCAGCTCTCAAAACATTTTTGGAACTTTATTTTCGGTATAGCTATCAGAGCCGTCTTCGATTTTTCCATTACCTCCTTTCGGCTGTTAAAACGCGTTCCTCGTAGTGGTTTTTTGACTTGATCGAACAGAAAAAAATCGCAGAGAGCCATATCAGGTGAATTCGATGGCTGTTGGATGGTATTCGTTTCGTTCTTGGTCAAAAATTCACGGATAATGATGGCACTGTGCGACGGTGTGTTATCGTGGTGCAAAATCCACGAGTTGTTTGCTCACAAATCCTTTCTTTTTTGGCGAATTACTTCACGCAAACGTCTCATAACGCCCAAATAATAGTCCTTATTAACTGTCTGACATTTCTCTCACTTTATTGATTTTTCGATGGTTTTCGATCGAAGTTTTCATCGGTTTTCGATGTCGACGACCTGCGTTCGTCATCCTCGACGGACTCACGATCACTTCTGAAGCGTTCATGCCATTCGTAAACGGCTGTATTCTTTAGAGTATCATTGCCGAAACAGTTTCCCAACATTTCCAAGGTTTTCGCACCATTGAATCCATTTTTAACGCAAAATTTAATACAAACTCGTTGTTGCAAATTCAACTCCATTTTTAAAACTGTAAAAAATCGAAAACACGTGCAGAGGTAGATGTACTCAAGACGGCGTAACTTTTACAAATGTCAAGCTATGGCGATAAAATTTGGTAGGAATGTCAATGATAAATGTGGCAACCTAACAAAAAAAAAAACAGAACTCAAATCAGTTGACTCAGAGCATCACCTGGTGGTAATTCCGGGAACTTTTTGATCAAGGTAGTATAATCAAAATATTAATAATATTAAAATTCTAAAATGTTATGTAACGTTACAAATCTGATTTTCTTTTATCTGATTTTATTGTTATCTTATATAATTTTTTAAATTTATTGCAAAATATGAAATTTACAAAATAAAACATGACTTGATGAAAAAGTTACAAAAATATAAAGTAAAAATATAAAGTTTATATAAATATATAAATTTCATACAAAAATATAATTATTTTTTTGTGTAAAAATATTAAACAAATATTTGTAATGGTATATTGAATTTGTGAATTATTTAATTATTAATTTCTATCTTTATATATATATATATATATATATATATAACAATGAACAATTGATAATAAATAATGTTTTAAATTTACAAAGTATGAGAAAATATGTTTACCTATTTTTACTGTGAAATATATATTAGGTGTACAAAAAAATTCTGAGCTTTAGATTTCATACAACCGAAATAACAATTTAAATTTTATATATCTTCCCGTCCTTTTGCGGTTTTAAAGCGTTAACATTTGGCCTTCTAAAATGCCATACGGTTTGGCGTTTGATGCACATAACCTCAAAAATCAGTAGTGTTCACGATGGCAATAACAAAAGAGCATATTCGATTTTTCATCCACTTCGCGTTTCATCTGAAGAAAAATGCTGCTGAAGCCACTGCAATGATTTGTGCTGCATGGAGAGAACGCTGTAAGTCATACTACATGTAAAAGATGGTATCAAAAATTTCGCCAAGGAGATTTCAGTCTTAAAGATGAACCGCGTGCTGGACGCCCTGAAAAGATTGAAACAGACGAATTGCAAGCACTGCTGGATATAAACTCTGCGCAAACTGAAAAGGAGCTTGCAGAACAGCTTGGCGTTACGCAGCAAGCCATTTCCGTACGTTTACATACAATAGGAAAGGTTCAGAAGGAAAGCAGATGGGTCAAGGAAAGCAGATCTCCCCAAAAACATGATGCTTGACAATGAAATCCATCATAGCTTTCAATTTTTGTTTGAACATACGTGCGATGATGTCATAGCGATCCGAAGATGTTTGTCTAGGAAACAGAAGCTCTTTAATTTCATCCTACATAGGATTGCATGTAAATGTGATAAATAAATCAGGACGGCCGTATGCGCGAACATAAGTCATTGCATCTTGGGCGTACTCATGCATGTGCCGTGGGCTTCCTGTGAATGTAGCCGGTAGTATGACCATTTTTCCCAGTTCATTGGGATTCATATTATTATCAGTTGCAATTGCATCGCGTAAATGAATATATTCTTCCGAGCGCAGCTTGGTTTGATTCAATCGAATGAAGAGAAGTCGTTCGGTCTCGATTTTTGCATACATATCGACAATGTATTGATGGAACAATTGCCGGCATTTAAAAAGGTGATTATTTCCATTCTCACGAATCAACCGATATGAATAGTAATTCATGGCACTGACTTTCTTATTGGTCTCCTTATCTGTTTGTGGATTTCTCATTTTGATGTTGAAATGATATCCATCTTCCCCTTGCCAGAATAAAATTGGATATTGCAATGCATCGTATGAGCGATGAGTTTCGGAGACTCGCTGAACATCACCATTTCTGCGATGAAGAACTATATCACGCGAGTTAAATTCTTCACCAACTATGACGATCGCCACTTCATTAATTGTTGGTGCGTTGTATTGTCTTTCGTGTTGGCCGACTGGTGTTTTGTCAGCTCTATAAATGACAACTTTGTAATGATCAGCTGGCATTCGCTCGAGGGCTGTCTTGAACAGTCGAACTAATTCGTTGTGTTGATCGAATAAATTTTGTAATACAGCAACAATTTCTCGATTTGTGCTGGTATTGAATCGACAACGTTGATCAATTTGTTCATCATGAAATAAATTTGGAGAAATTTGTAATCTGCATCCGGCAGTGGTAGAAGTGATCCAGCACGATGATAAATTTGCCCTTGCACTTTGATCGTTGACACGTAATTGTCACGTATGATTCTGTTGCACCGAACAATGTCATTTGGAAACATGAATTGTATTTGCGTATGTTTGCCAAGAAATGTTTCGATTGGCTTGTGTCACCTGATACCAACGCTGATAATGGTTCGGGTGGTAAATGCAATTCTGGCAATTTCACTTTTCCACCTACGCAGCACATTCCTTGAGATTCATTCTTGAATTTTAATGCACTGCAAAATTCGCATAACTTGTCCATTTTTCCAATAACGACCCTTTGATGAAGACTAATCATAATCAGCATCGTAATGGAACGCAGCAAGATTCAAATCAACATGCAGTGTCCGCCTGGATCGAACGTTGCGTTCTCGATCGGTTCCCTGTCTCGCTCGCCGTTGGTCAATTGTTTCATTCCAACGGACTTGAGCAGTGCGTACTCGACTGGTTTTCTGTCTCGCTCGCCGTTGGTCAATTGTTTCATTCGAACGGGCTTGAGCAGTGCTTTCTCGATTGGTTTCCAATCTTAATTCTCGTTCCTCGTCTGTTTCTGATGCTCGTAATATCTTTTTCTTTCGTGATTGAGATGTAGATCGACCAATCGATTGACGTTTGGGGGGCATAGCTGTCGACGATGCTCGTAAATTCGCTGAGAATAATGTAAAAATTCAGTATCGAAAGATTATAAGAATTAAATTTAAATCTATATAACTCACGATAAATATGACGGCGGCTGCGGCATCAACAAACGATGTCATTTGGAAACATGATTTGTACTTACGTATGTTTACCAAGAAATTGAACGATGCGCGAACGAATAATTTTTCGATACATCTCGCGCGCCCCCTATTGTATTTACGTTGTTGGTACTACGTCAGAAACCTTCACAGGAGTGTACTCAACAACTTCCCAAAGTTTCATGGCGATCGGGTGAATGGTTTAGTAATGCATAAAGGACACACAAACAGACAGACAGACAATCTCTTTTATATATATAGATTTATATATACATACAATTATTACAACACGAATTTATCTGTCGCATAATCACAATGAAGAAATATTGACGTATAATGCTTTAGCATCAAGTATTTACTTCAATAGATACTTTAATTGATACACGCAATAAAAAGCATTGTTTCTAGAAGTTATTTTTATATTAATGCGTTAATTAAAAAAGGAATCTCTAAACAAGAAATAAAACGTATTTTTATTATATTTTTATGATAATTTATAATAAAACATAAATGTCGATGTTTAAGGATTAGTACTAGTAGATTTCATAAAAAGATAAAAAGCGTTAAAGTGTATGTGCAATGCAATGTGTATGTGTGCGCGCGTGCGTGCGTGCTGATGCGTGCGTGTGCGTGTGCGTGGCTGTGCGTGCATGCGTGCGTGCGATGCACGATGCGTGCGTGCGTGCGTGCGTTATTGCGTGATGTGCGTGTGTGCGTATGCGTGCGTGCGTGCGTGTGTGTGCGTATGTGTGTGTGTGTGTGAGAGATTGTGTTCCAACATATTGTAGGAAACAAAGTTGAAGTTGTTAATACAACCTCGTCACGCCAAGTGGTTTTTGTGTGAATCTTAATTTTATTTTTTCTAAATTTCTTTCTTGTATGTTTATGATAATAACGAACAGATAATGGGTATAATAAAGACATATAATGAAGAAAATATATTACAACCATATTCACTTGGCGCAAGTTTTCGAACATATCATTATTTTTGTAGTAGGAAATACAAATGGAATAAGAATAAAACGTTTTCATTAAATAGTTTTTGCGTATCGCGCGTACACTTGGCGCTTTCTTTATCTTTTTTTTAAAAAAGGTAATTTTTATACGGATATTTATTCAGAATAATTATTTATTTTTACAAATATAACGCCAGTAATGTATCAGACATTTGTGAATTCTCAATACTTTTAAGATTTTTAACAACAAAATACAATACATGTTTGTTTTCTTTGTGTTTATATCCATAATTCAGAGAGATAGAGAGTTTGGTTTAGTCCTTAGTTTGTGACTACAATAAAAACATGTATTTCTTAATGTAATATTTATTATATTAATTGATTCATTGACACGTATATAATATACAGTCTGTCAAGTAAGATCGTGGTCGGGTTAATTTATTTAAAACATTATTTTAAAAATTTTTAAATACATATATGCATTGTACTCGATAAGAACAAAGATGCAATTATGTTAATAAGGCGTCAATCACTACCGGCGTCGATAATTTGCCTAGCATCTCCGAGGCAAATTGACATATTCTAGCGGCAAAAACCTCCAAATTCGACGAAATCTCGCGAGATAACTACTTCAAAGTACGTGCGTTTTTCTACGAAGCTTTTTTAATGTATGAAGTAGTTATCTCGCGAGATTCGTCGAATTTGAAGGTCCTGCCGCTAGAATATCAATTTGCCTCGGAGATGCTAGGCAATTATCGACGCCGGTAGTGATTGGACGCCTTATTAACATAATTGCATCTTTGTTCTTATCGAGTACAATGCATATATGTATTTAAAAATTTTTTAAAATAATGTTTTAAATAAATTAACCCGACCACGATCTTAATGACAGACTAAATATATATATATATAATCAAAATATTAATAATATTAAAATTCTAAAATGTTATGTAACGTTACAAATCTGATTTTCTTTTATCTGATTTTATTGTTATCTTATATAATTTTTTAAATTTATTGCAAAATATGAAATTTACAAAATGAAACATGACTTGATGAAAAAGTCACAAAAAATATAAAGTAAAAATATAAAGTTTATATAAATATATAAATTTTATACAAAAATATAATTATTTTTTTATGTAAAAATATTAAACAAATATTTGTAATGGTATATTGAATTTGTAAATTATTTAATTATTTATTTTTATCTTTATATATAATAGTTTAATAGTTTTATTGAGTATTCCAACATATTCGCAAATATGTATATAGAGTGCACGTAATATTTTTTAAAATTCTTTAGACATCAATTCTAAAAATCCCGTGATAATACAATATGTGAGTATGTTATGTTGAAAATATTATACATAAAATAAACAATCACATAATATGCTTATACACGGCTTTCAAATAATACGATAATCGACGATATGATCTAGGATTAAATATTTTGTCACAAATCTGTTCTAGTCAATGTATTTTATCCAATGCCCATAAAAAAGTAACTATTTTCATACAAATTTGCATTGTATCGTATCATATGTTCAAAAATAATTGTTGCCTCTATGTATATAAAAAATAATTATTGATTTCTATTTATCTTTTTAATCAAAATTCAATAAGAATTACATGCAATTTTTTTTACAAATTTCTTTAAAGTTTGATAAAGTTTGCCGCAATAAAAACTGTATTCTAAATTATTTTGTGATTGCTCTGTCGTGGATTCAAAGATTAAATACTTAAACTAATCAATTAATCTAGATCTATTTCAAGAGGCAATAAATCTGCAAAATACTAATTCTTTATAATATTTTTATATTTAACTTGAATCTATTTTTCTTAATATGCAAATGACGAAATCAGATGTCAGACAATATTTATATGTATAGATAATAAAGAATACTTTACTTCTGTAATTGTTGTTATTAAAAATTTAAGTCTCTATTATAGATACTTATGAAGAAACAACAAATTTGATTCTTCTTTTTTATTTTTAATTCTTTTCTATATATATATCATATTTTATATATGCATCAATACATGATAACTTTCCTAGACTTCCAAAGGGTCCATCAGTGTCAAAAATGGCTAAATTCCTATTCTTTGATATGTTAGGGATCTAGGAACAATACAAATGACGGGCAGTGTACAGTATATGTATAAACGTCGACCTGTAAAATACAAACATATATTCAAATTATATTAAAATAATTATGTTATCTCTATGTATTTAAAAATAATTATTAATTAATTAATTTTTTAAGTAAAATATTTAAAATATTTAACAAAAAAATTACATAATTTCAGGATCTACATGAAAAGCGAATTACCTCATGATTGCTCCGCCGTTGCCCGATGACTTCTAGGCCTCCTCCTACTCTCAGGTTTCTTCGTGTCACATACACACACATACAAAACACACTCACGAAACGGTTAATTATGATCGCGCGATACTTTGCATAACACTTTCGACGATAATTACACGCGATTTTACGACGGAAGAATAACTCTAAAGAGGAGGTGCGATCGCAGCAAGCTACGATTCGTTCGACGTATCACGACGATTCGCGACTCAACAAGGAACTAATCGAACGAACGGAAAATTTGACCGATGTATCTACTAACCCTTTAACTGGTGTGTCCGGAAAATTTTCTTTTGTCATCAAAGCTATATTCCGAAATAATTGCTGAGCATCGCGTTCAACGCGTTTTATCTCGGAAGATGATCTCCATCTCGTTTATTCTATTGACGGAAGGTGGCAGCACCTTATGATAGAGCTCTGCTCCCGCCAATTCTAGAGTTTAGCATTTTTTAAACTTTCGCAGTCATTTTTAATTCAGATTTAATTAAACATGAAACATGAAATGCCTGCTTCGATAAATAAAAGTCGCCTCGAGATTACGGTTCGTTAACTGCGGCAACTGATTATTCGTGCGTGCTGATAAGCATATAATTGTTCGCAATAAATCGCTGAACACCATTGCCCACCCGCTCCCACGTCTCCCGCGTTCACGCGAGCGTAAAAAATCGGCTGCTTATACCATACTTGGCTGTGAGCAATAAACGACATCTCGCTATCGAAATATTCAACCGTGAAATAATATTCTACGCGTTAAAAATATTCTGTATCTCACATCTCACATTCCCAGTGAGAAATAATTCGTCGATCAATGTCGAATCGACGTAGAAACTGCCAAATCGATTCGACATCGATCGATGAATCATTTCTCAATCATTAATAAGTGATCGCTTCGATGCGTCACTTAACCTCTTAAGGGGATCCTAAAGCCGTCTGTTTTACCGACAAAATACGGTCAATTAAAAATTAATACTAAACTTTTTTTAAATTTGGTACCTTTTCTGCACAAAACAGCTTGACTCCCGGCTCCGTTGAAGTGTCTACTTTAATCCTACAAAAGGATTTATCGTTCCATGCAGCCAAAAAAAAGTTTAAACTTTTTTTTAAACTTTTAAAAAAAAGTTTAAACTTTTTTTTGGCTGCATGGAACGATAAATCCTTTTGTAGGATTAAAGTAGACACTTCAACGGAGCCGGGAGTTAAGCTGTTTTGTGCAGAAAAGGTACCAAATTTTTATATAAAATTGATATTTTCACGAGTTGACATTCGCTCTGAAGATAAATATAATGTAAATATAATGTAATTTTGTAATTACTTCCTTCTTCGGCGTAAAATTTGTACCTCCAGTGTTCGTTTGCGTGCATACTTTAATCCTGGAGAAGGATTTTTAATTCTGTGTAGTTAAAAAAAAGTTTAGTATTAATTTTTAATCAAAATTATACAATTATACTATTTAATAGAGATGGCAAGCTAGAGTTAATAATTAAATAATATAAAGAAAGTTTCAATATCAAGAAAGTTAATAATTAATTTAATTTTTTAAGAATTGCACAATCGTATATAAGTTAAGACACTTTATTGTCCCTTCTAACATTATAAATTGCATTTCTTGAATGAATACTATTCATAGTCTTAAGCCCATTCTACAATAGTAGTATGCGGTACAGAGTAAGGAGTAAAGCCTGCGGCACACGGTACGATTTTTCGTACTGGTTTGCTTACAAGAGCCAATAAAGATGCAGAATTTTAGATCAAGTAATTTAAAGCTTAATCCTAATTGGCTCTCGTAAGCTATCCAGTACGAAAAATCGTATCGTGTGCCGCAGACTTAAAAAGTAAGGAGTACGAAATGGGATTTGCCCATTTTCCTTACTTTCGGTTTTTAATTCGTCAAATCTTATTTCTTAAGCCCATTCTACAATAGCAGTAAGCGGTACAGAGTAAGGAGTAAGAAGTAAGGAATACGAAATGGGATTTGCCCATTTTCGTTACTGCCGGTTTTTATTCGTCAAATCTTACTTCTTACTCCTTACTCTGCTACAGTCCAAAACAAGATCTGTAATTGTTCTGTTCCACATGGGTTTGCGACTTTCCGCGCGAACCGACATCCACCCCACCCCACCCCCTGCTACAGCCCAAAACAAGATCTGTAATTGTTCTGTTCCACATGGGTTTGCGACTTTCCGCGCGAACCGACATCCACCCCACCCCACCCCCTGCTACAGCCCAAAACAAGATCTGTAATTGTTCTGTTCCACATGGGTTTGCGAACTAAAATTGCTTTTTTTGTTAATAACTTTTTAATGAGAGGTGAGCGCCGTTTAAGTCATAAGGAAAAGTTACTAGGGGTCGAGCTTGACAATTATAAAGGCCATCGGAGCTGCCTCTATAGTAAATAATTACCCGGCTTTATAATTAAGAGTTAATTTTCAGTTCATTTTCAGATACTTCGTAGCCAATGAACTGATTCGTACAGCGCATCTAAAGATAAACTTAAAACGATCTTAAATATAAAATCCGACTATGAAAACCGGCCTACAATCCATCTAAGCGACGCATTGCATTTGGAGCCCGCAAACTATGAAAGATACTAAACAGGTTACTTAAATACTTTTGAATACTTTTGAATACTTCAAGGATGGAGGGAAAGAGAAATCGTAGAATTTTTTAATCGGAAGAAAGACACTCGATCAGAAATGATGAATTTGTCGAATTGTCGGTGTGAAATATAATACTGTCGACATCTTTGTCATCTTCGATTTCATTAATTGAGTAATTGCGAATATTTCTGTGAGATTTCTATTATCTTTCGGCTGATTCTACATCGAATCAATGCAAAGTCGGGAAGTAACATATTTATGTATTCGATGTAGAATTAGCCGAAAGACATACAGAAAGTGTAGAAATCTTGTAAAAATGTTCGTAATTACTCTTATTAACATAAAAACATTTGAGATCAAATTATCAGATTAAAGATGATGACGATATTAATCAGTATTCGACATGACGATTCATCGATACATCGATGTCAATTCGATTAATCATTTCTGACTGGGAGAGGAAAGAAAGGATAGCACAAACGCAAGAAGACAAAAAGTAAAAAGAAGATATCTCTCAGACAAAGAGAACCCGTCAAATTTCTCTAACAGAGGGTGAAAAAAGAAGGTGAAAATGCAGGGAAAGTGAGAAAGAGAAAGCGTCGTCAATATCGATCCTGTTTCATGTTACGACAAATGACAATGAGAGATTAGGAGAGCAGAAAGTATAAAGAATAACAGTAGAGAACTTTGGGGAAAAAACTAGAAACTATAAGTCACTGGCAAACCCTCTAAAGAAAAGGAAAGAGAATCTATCAATATCATTAAGAGAAAACTTGAGAGAGAAAAAAATAAGTGAGTCATCGGCGAACCCTCTAAAGAAAGGTGAAAAGGGAAAGAGTCTATCGACCGGTTAAAATGGACGGAAGGAGTAGGAGAGCAGGAGATAGAAAGAACAAACACAGTAGAGAACTCGAGTGAAAAAAATTAGGTGTGTTATCTGAGATGGGAGTGAAGATTAAATCTCTAAAGCTGTACAAAAAAGAAATAAAAAGGAGGAGAAATGATGCGATGGAACAAATGAAAAATCATGCGACTTACCACTTGGTGATATTACGACAGAGGAATATGATTCTACAGCACAAATCTCTGTGCTGATCCCCAGAAAATCGTGGTTCTACGAATCAGGCGCTGCAAAATTGCACGATAAAGATTACCACACTGATTTAATTAATCACTGAGTGATATATATACGACTGTCATGACTATGAATTGAAAATAAAACAAAGACGTAGTTAAAATTTGGCAAGAACTGACTGATAAAAATCGTAGGCTGACTAAAACAGTCTGAGAAAAATAGAAAAGAAGTTGCAAATGTTGTTCGTGAAATGTGTCAAATTTTTAGACTTTTGGCATATCAAAAATTTTACGTTTAATTATTGCAAGACTGTGCTTCGAAGCTTTGAATTTGTTGTTATTAATTAAACGAAAACTCCTGACAGAAGTCTCGTCTATCTCTTTTTCCTTGTTTGAATCATGTTGCTTTTCATGATGCTCATTACCATATGTTTATTTTATATTAAAAACGAGTAATAAAAGAAGAAAGAAAAAGAGAGGAACAAATATTATCGAAATTATATAATTTGTTCACCTATCAGTATCGTTAGCACGCTCGGTTTTTGTGTGTTTGCTTCTTAGAATTATTTTTCTTAAAATTTTACGGAAGAAAATCGCAATGGAATTCTCAATATCTAATATTATAATCAAATAAATACTATATCAGTATTTTGATCACAAAAAGTATTTATGACATATATGTAGTTTAATACTATTATTTTAGTCGAATTTTTATATTAAAACAACTGATTTTATTAGATAAATAATTTTTGTAATTTCGATATAAATTAAGAAAATCACAAAAAATAATTAATCTTTTCTAAAGTAATGAATCACAATTTTATTCTTCTTTAAGTATAAAATTTTTTAAAAATGATAAATAACACATAATTTATTTTACATTTACAAAAATAAAGTTTACAAATCGAGCTTGAACTTTATTCTTCAAATTTAACATTAGATTTAATAATTCTTCTTTAATAAGTAATCATCCAAATGTTTTTAAAGAAAAATATTAAATAACATTTATTTCTTTAGTAGCAATTCAATTAAGATTTAGCAATTCACACACACAATTAAGATTTTTTTATTAGTAATTATCAGGTGATTATTGTAGTGTATACTTATAACTTCGATAAACAAAAAGATATAAAGATCAATAATTGGCAGATTAATAACTGTTTAATTCATAAGTTACATTATTTTCGTATTAGAATTTTCGACTTTAATTAATCTCGAGAATATTTTACTGTGTTAAAGTGTTATACGAAAGGAATTTTATATTTAAAATAACGAGTGGAATTTTTATATTTAAAACTGAAATTCTTCCACCAAATGTGCATAAATTCCTCTCTAAAAGAGTCCTAACAAGATTAAGTTTTTTAAAAAACACGAAGGCGCATGTTGCAGAATTTAATTTGACTTTAAAATTTAATTTAAAAACTACCTTGCGTATATGTATTGTACAATACAATTCGCTAAGAGCTAAATTGTTTAATCGAAATTTATTCATACGTGTCCGTAGACGAGTGACATTACAATAATCATATGGATAAGAGTCTAGCGAAGCTAGCTTCTGCCACTTCTGTTTTGCTGCTACAAAAATATCCTCGACGTCGACTTTACCAGCTCCCTATCTTTTGCCAACCACAATTTATCTGCACTCGATGTACCGTCTGTGTATGCAACATGTATCCGACCGATCATTACCAGCCGAATGACCATACAGTCGGCGTAAGAACATTCTTCATTATCTATCATTATTAACACTAGATTTATGGGGTGGATTTCACGAGCAAAATTACAGCGGAATTATTTCCTAGCAATTTACGCAATGCACACATTCTCTTTACCTGCACTCTCGCGTATGAACTACACTTCAATCCGTGCCACTGCGTTGCCACCACTGTAATTTCCGCAACTGAAGCATGAACCTCATATCTGCACATCTTATAACATCTTTAAGAAGCCATCCCTATTAATTCACAGTCTCATAAATCTAGTATTAATAATATAGCGCCATATCGATATCATATTAAATACTATTTATGGAGCCATGTTTTTGTATTGCTATATATTTATATTTTAAATACTATTATCAAACAATTTTGCAAAATATTTATTTTTTTCTTAGTTATATGCATTTGAAAATTTTAGTAACTTTTTTACGAGCATTTATATGTCTGTTATTATTACTCCTATTAAAAGATATGAATGCAATGTTACGTAAAAAATACTGAATTTTAAGAAAACAATGTCAACAATTTAAAAATTTTAATTTTTCAATTGTTTATTTAAAAAACAATGTGTAATTTCAATTTTTCAAGGCGTAGAAGGTGACAGATTTAAACAAACCAATTTTTTATGTAATTGAAAGATATTTTAATTGGTAAAAAAATTTTCAGAATGGTGTTTTGCTTTGTCGAATAATAAATTTTTAAAAATGGAAGTTGCGACGGGTGCAGCTGCGCAAAAATTATATGAATAATTATAAATTATAAGAATAATATTTAAGGAAATAATTCCGCTCGATATCAATAATAACAATTGAAATAGAAATACGTAGGCCAATAGGTCACACTGTCGAGCCAAACTAATAGATGTCTTTTAAATATTCAACAAATATAACATAGATTTATTCCAAAAAGATACATATGTACGTTTCGACTTCACTGAGTCTTCATCAGCATTTAACAAATATTATTAGAATAAATTAACAATAAATTAACATAAACCCGTTGTTCAATAAAAATAAAATAAAAATAAAAATGAAAATAAAAATAAAGGTAAAAACAAAGGTAAAAAAACGCAATCATCTCGCAAGTAAGTCATAACAATAAAAACGGTACGCAATAGGTTGGGGGATCAATGGTACATTCGCGACGACGATCTCCTAATAATGATGTTAAGGTCTAAATTATAAAACGTGCAATACGAACTTATTACTCGTTTAACGGCGAGAATATGTTGGTCAAATATTAGAAACATGCTGTCACTTTACTCTTTACGTTGCAACCGTCAAATGTTTGAGCCGGAGAAGTCTGGGAGATCGTATTCTAAATCAAGATGAACACGCGAAAAAAATACGCAGTGTTATACAGTAGTGTTATAAACCGAACGAAACATAGAGTTACAAAATCGTGTTATGTAAAATATAAAATAAAAGGCAATCAGCCAAATTACCTGTACAGCACTGAACCCAATAATAAAGCGTGTTCTAGTATATTCGAAACGATACAGTCGTGTTTGTGTGTTAAACAACTAAACCAGCTCTGATCTCAACGTACAATGTAAAGACAAATCACGACCGAAGTCGTGCTAACTTGTTAACGGTATAAAATAGAGTCTATCACTTAATTGACATATTCTCGCCAAAAAACGAGGAATAAGTTTGTACCACATTTTATAATTTTCGTTAACACCTTTATTGTAAAATCGTTTTTGCGTTCCATACTTTTGACCTCCAATTTACTTTTTAAATTTTAACGTCGGGAGTTATTTTGAATAAAGTCTAGTATGTTCTAGTTTGAATATTTGAAGATATTTTTGTTTTGTTCCTCGATCTTGTTTCCCATTTGGCCTTTGTAATTTCTTTTCAAAAAACATTAAATTTGTTTTGTAAAAATCATAAAATTAACATACCACAAAATGAAGAATTTTTATTAGTGGTTAATGTTGATGATTTACCTTTAAGTAAAAGTTCGAATAGCTCGCTTTGGCTTATTTTATGCTCGATAAAATCAAAAAAATTCTTATGAAAGAAATCTTTTTAGTTGCTTTATATCACAATCCAAAAAAACCAAAATCTGCAAATAATTTTTTAAAAGATTTTGTAAATGAATGTATTCATTTGTCAACTAATGGATTGTTAATAAATTTTTTTAAATATAAATTTCAAATTTTAATGTTAGTTTGTGATTCACCGGCAAAATCATATGTTTTAGCTATAAAAAATCATACAGGTCATTTTTCATGCACAAAATGTGACCAAGAGGGTGATATGGTTAATCGTGTACTATGTTTTCCTGAAACAGAGGGTATTTGTAAAAGAACTGATAATTCATTTAGAACATATACTCAACCTGAGCATCATATTGGTACTAGTAGATTGGTACTGTTAGATATACCAAATTTTAATGTTATGGATAATGTACCAATAGATTATATGCATAATCTTTCATTAGGTGACATGAAAAGACTTCTTTTTCATAAACGATTCGAATGGATTTGGTAAACAACCTTATAAATTACGAACTCGTGATGTCAATAAAATTTCAGAAAATTTTTTAAAACTAAAACGATATACGGTATTCCTTATGAGTTTCGTAGAAAAACACGTTCCATACTTGAGTGTAAAAGATATAAAGCTACAGAATTTAGACTTTTTTTGTTATATACTGGACCTATAGTTTTAAAACAAGTTTTATCATCCAAAGTCTATAATAATTTTATTACATTAAATCTTGCAAGTTGTATAATGATAAGTCAAGAGTATTCGAGATTTGAAAATAATATATTATATGCTAATAATTTAATGAAACATTTTATTTGTCAGTCTATTAAAATTTACCAGACTTTGTATTGTACAATACATAATTTCTTGCATTTAAGTGACAGTATAAAAGTTTATATGGTTGCATTTAACTAATTGTATAAAAGCTTATATGGCTCACTTGATAATTTTAGCGCTTTTCCTTTCAAAAATTACATGTAAAAATTTTTAAAAAAAATTCGTAAATCCGCTCTACCTTTAGAACAAGTTATAAATCGTGTTTTTGAAGAAAGTAATATTACTACTCAACATGTGTTCTCTAATATCACAAGCAATGATTTCTTCTATAAAACTATTAATAGAACATTTTAATGGTCCTTTGACAAATAATTGTACATCTCCACAATATAGAAAAATACAAACAAATAATTATTGTTTAGATATTTCAAAAGTAGCTGATAGATTTGTAGAATTAAAAAATAATATAATTATTGAAATTAAAAATTTTGCTTCTTGTGAAAATTTTATATGTTTATTAGGTTACACGTATACTAAGTAAGATAATTTTTATTCAAAGCCATGTTTGTCGTCCTTATTTAATATTCAATATATAAAAAATGATTTACTTCAAGTATGGAACATTATCAACTTTATCAAAAGAAAGTTGGTGGTGTTACCTTATAAAAACAATTTTATTTCATTTCCACTTTTACATATATAAATAATTTACATATATAAATTAATGCCATAATTTTAATTTACTTAACAATTATTATATTTTATAATTTTTAATTTGATATTAGCTACTTTTTTATAATTTATTTATTTATATGTAATATTATTTCTTTTTGTTGCCAAACATCAAAAACTTGCTGATAAGATGACTTGGTTCGTCGTCAAAGGATCCCGCACAAACCTTATGGAAAATGGTTCTCAGTCGAATCGGCTGAAAATGTATTATAATGTAGTTCATGATGTCCTGATCAAAAGTGTCCATGAGCACGAAGTCAAAAAATGGACAGTTTCCGAGATACAGAGCGTCAAACATCGCGAAAATACATTCATCGGCTCACGATATAGTTCAACGTTTACGGTGGATGATAGTGCTGGTACCGTGTGTGTGCGTGCGTGCGTGCGTGCGTGCGCATGAATGAAAATTCTGTTTTAATTGATCACCATTTTTATCGATTAAATTCTAAGAGCGTTTAATTCCTTCATAATAAAACGTGCGTGCACGTGCATGCTTGGAGTCATATAGCCCGATTATAATTACCAAAACTCGTTTTTTTCGTCTCGCCCTACTGTGCAGTCATTAAACAATAGAGTGCAAGTCCGAGAACAATTTCATGATCCAAATCGGGATTTCTTGATCCAAACCGCGTTTCGGTGATACTTTTCCGTTGATTTTTTTAGTACTTTTTGGTATTTGCAAAAAGCAATTCAGAGGAAAAAAGTCACGCGAAGATCGAACCACGGCCACGCCATGATTAGAAAATCAAGACATTTCATTAAATACAATTATTCTTCACTTTTTTTATTATCAACATCTTGCCTTTTATTTGTAATATCCACTAACATACCGCGAGCGATTCACAATGTAAATAACGTCGTCCAAGCAATGGTGGAAAATCTCAAAACCAGGAATGCTTAAAGGTGGGTTCGTTTGGATGCTGAACAATTGTTTGACTTTCCAATCTTGACGGTGGAGTATCTTTCTTACAGTTGGTGTATCAAATCAAGTTAGCACCATCTTATGTGCCTACCTAACCATCTTATGTGTAAGACAAATTACAAAGAGATGAGGAAGAAGAGTTCCAACTTGAAATGTTAAGAGGTGCAAACAGATTACCACAGCCAGGATTGATGAGAATTAGAGTCTTCACGATTCCGCAATGCAATGAAATATCAGCTATGGATTTCATACCAACCGACTCCCATACAAGGTTACTATTGTACGCGTAAGTCCGGCGCTCGAACTCTTGGTACCTGTGCGCATATTGCCAGTGTCCTATGGTTTATGGGACGCACGCCATCAAGTTAACATTCGCTATCCCTCAACAAGACTACTCGAGTCCATACATGACGCAGCAAACAGACCGCAACAACAAAATGTAAATATTGTACCAGAAGTCATTGACGTTTAGATTAGATTGCATTCTATTATCTATTATATGTATAATCTATTGCCACTTTTTATTTCGGTTCCGGGAATGTTTTAAGAATAAAAATGGTAATCAATTAAAACGGAATTTCCATTCGCGCGCGCGGACACACACACGCACGCACGCACGCACGCACGCACGCACGCACGCATCGCACGCACGCACGCACGCACGCACGCACGCGTACCGCACGCACACACACACACACACACACACACACACACACACAATAGCCATTTTCATACATTACATATACGCGCGAGCGCACACGTGGCAAAATTAAAAAATGTTTAATTGATATTGATGATGATATTCCTCATCGTTTAACGATATGCAATAATATATAAAAAACTAATTATTTCTTGTCTTGTTTTTTTCTTCGCCTAATGATATGCAATAATATATAAAAAACTAATTATTTCTTGTCTTGTTTTTCTCTTCGCCTAATGATATGCAATAATATAAGTAAAAACTAATTATTTTTAATTATTTCTTGTCTTGTTTACTTCTTCAACAACAAAGCGTTACAAATCGTGTTACAAATATGTAAAAAAGATATTAAAATTTAAAAAAATTTAATTGATGTTAATGATGATGATATTGATGATATTCCTTTCGTCTAACGATATGCAATAATGTTAGTTACAAATTACAAAAACAAATTATATTTTTTCTTAAAAACAACTATGTGTTTTCTTTACACCAATTGATTCCTCTCATTATTCTGTGCATAAAAGTATTGAGGTAAGGTCATCGAAAGGTGAATATTTTACGAGATATTTTATAGTTTATGTAAAATTAAGAAATTATTTCAAGCCTTATAACTCAGAAAATACTTAATGAAAAGATACTTTATTATAGTGTTTTGGAAAACTCTCGAGATAAGCTATATAAGAATATGCAATAAAGATAGGGGTTCTATTTAAGAAATTGACGGTGACCTTCACGTGACCTTCAAATGACTCTCCAAGGTCAAATCATTGTCACCATCTGATGGCATCCTTCAAGCCATGAAACTTTTATTTGAAACATTTTTTGGAAAAACTTCTCCTTTCCGAGATATTTAAGGGTTTCCATACTTTTTCTTCACTCTGTATATACATATATATACATATATATCGGCTATATATATTGGCAAAATAATTTCATTGGTAATTTGCGATTAAAATCACACTAATAAGCACGATCCAGTAAGAAGAGATCTATCGAGTCGACATCGAATTGACGTCGAATTGATGTAAGTTCGATCGATATCAGTTTCATATCGATTTGATGGTCATTTTTCACTGGGGATATAAATTGGACAATTTTTAACTAGAACACATACATATTTAATTAAAAGTAATCCAATTTATGTCATGTTTTGGTGTCATTGTGAAAATCTCAACCATTACAATTATTTTCGGATCGATAAAATGCGAAATGTTAAAATTTTATTTTTTACAGTAAGATAAAATATGATACGAAAGATTGGAGATAAAAAAGGATAAAAAAGATAAAGATAAGATAAAAATGGATTAATGATATTTTCACGATGACACCAAACATGACATAAATCGGATTACTTTTTTATTTTATTATTATTAAAATAATAAATAACTGAAGGAGAGGTTCTAAAAATGGCCAATATATATATAACTTATGTTACACAATACCGATTATAATTATTTATTATAATTTTAAAAATAAATTTATAAGTGAATTTATATATAAATGAATATACAATTAAAATGGGATGATTTATGTATTTGATTTCACACACAATCAAACACACACACACACACACACACACACACACACACACACACACACACAATCAAATCTTTTTATAAATAATTCAATTGATGAATAATTAGATTGAACATTATTAAAATTCTAATAATAAATTTTTAATATAAAACTGAAATAAAAAGTAATATTGAACATTGATTTGTATGTATAATCAAATGCATAAATCTTTCCTATATTTTTTAGCTTGAAAAAATAAAATCTCTGAAAATTTAGACAGCAATTTATAAAAAAATATGTATTTTAGACATAATTATAGAATAGTAGTAGTAGTAGTAGTAGTAGTAGTAGTAGCATGTGCGTAGTAGAAAAAAAGTATAGTAGACGATAGTAGTGGTAGTAGGAGTAGTACTGATCCAGTGGTAGTAGGAGTCGGTACTGGTAGTGGTAGTGGTACTGGAGTAGTGGTTCGGTAGTGGTAGTAGTAGTTTACATGTGCGTTCTGCTTATAAAAAAATTGTATCCAGTGACGATCTATTCGTATGCTGGTTGTAAAAACTTTGTCTAGTGGCAGTCTATTTCTGTACTGGTTGTAAAAACATAAAATCCAGTGACGATCTATTCGTATGCTGGTTGTAAAAACTTTATCCAGTGGCAGTCTATTCCTGTGCTGGTTGTCAAAACATAAAATTTAGTGACAGTCCATTCGTGTGCTGGTTACTTCCAAAATTATTTTACACCAGATGCACTTTGCATATGCGTCCTGGTCTACATTTATGTTGTTAAAGTAGTTATTATTAATCTTATTCATACAATTTATTGTAAAATTTATTGTAATAAATTATTTTAATTTTCTTATTTTTTGTTAAATAATCTATTTTGAGTAATACAATTATATTTAAAAACAAAAGATTGTAGTTTTTCAGAGATTTTATTTTTTTCAAGAATAATATTGTGATAAAAATATATTTAATATTATTTCCCAAAATACTAATTTATTAATTTTTCTTTGCAGGCGACAGTTATTACGGAAGCAGAAAATGGAACAAAACGACTCCAAAAGCAAGGATATTAGCGATAATATCATTAATTTTAAGAAATTGGTAGCATCCAATACGGAAAAAGCTAATATTCAAATGCAATGTCAGGAGTCTAATACAGGTATGTATAATGTCGAACAAGATGTCCGACTTTTCAAAGGTAAGGACGTATTAATTGACTCGAGAAGCATTGAGGATATTACCGATGAATCCGTCGATTATAAGAAATCGGTAGAATTATTTCCCGATACGACGGATTTGAATATCCAAACAATGCAGTGTTACGAGTCAAATACAGATATGTACAGTCGGTCACAAAAATATTCGGACACCTATATAATTTTACTTTTAGGCTTTGTATTTTAAATAAACATGCAATAAGTAAATAAAAATATTTTAAATTATGTTCGAGTATAGTTTCTAGTTAATAAATATGTAAAACCTTTTTTTTATTATGCACAGTTGTTTAAATAATAAAACAAAAAAGCAAATATAGCTTATTTTTATGTCACAAAAATATTCGGACATTTGGTATCCGTAAATAGTTTTCCGATTGCAACTAAAGAATGGCAACAATGTTTGTAGCTAACTTCAGCTTAACGCTCGTGCTTCGAATTTGTACGGGTCGCAAAAACAAAAATACATCTTTCAATATGCGACAATTAGTAATTTTCCATCGAGAGAAAGGAAAAACAATTCGTGAAATTGCGAATATTTTAAGAATAAGTAAGAGTACAGTGTGGGATATTATAAAAAGATATAAGCACGAAGATAGAATTGAATCTATCCCTCAAACTGGGCGTCTGCGTATTTTTAATAATCGTGACAGACGTGGTATTATTAATAAAATTAAGAAAGATCCAAGGATAAGTACTCCAAAATTGGTGTCAATGTTAAATGACAAAACACGGAATCGTTGTGCACCCGGAAAATGTAAGAAGAGTGTTACGATCAGAGGGCTATAATATGGACGAATAGCTAGGACAAAGCCCTACATTAATGAAACAAACAGAAAAAAAAGACTCGAGTTTGCAAAGGGACACATAACAAAATGAATGGTGGAATAATGTTATTCTTTGCTGACGAAAGCAAATTTAATGTCTATGGAAGTGATGGAAGAATAAGAGTGTGGAGGAAACGAAAAGAAGAGCTGAAGCCAAAACATTTACAGCCAACAGTTAAACACGGCGGCGGAGGTGTAATGGTCTGGGGCTGTATCTCCACTCAAGGAGTTGGCGAATTGGTTTTTATCGATGGTATTCTCGATAAAAATAAGTACTTGAGTATTTTAAAGGACAATTTAAAAAAGAGTGCAATTAATATGGGGCTCGAACAAAAATTCAAATTTTATCAAGATAATGATCCGAAACACAAGGCTCGGATTATACAAGAATTTTTGTTATATAATTGCGCTAATATTATAAAGTCACCTCCACAATCTCCCGACTTGAATCCTATCAAAAATTTATGGGACGAATTAGACCGACAAATTCGGAAACATGTCATAAATTCAAAAGAAGAATTAAAAGAAAGGCTTAAAGAAGAGTGGCAGCATATTAATAAGGATTATTTAAAAAAAATTATTTCTAACATGCCAACACGTCTAAGACATGTTATACAACAGAAGGGATACCCTACAAAATATTAATCTTTTATGAATAATTGTTATCTTAGTTTTATTAACACTTGGCATGCGGGCAACGTATTTTTACGTTTTTTGCAGTCTGTCACTGGAGCGCGGGTAAATACGTAAAAATACGTATTTAGTAGATTCGACGGCGAATTCGTAATTCGACGGCGAATTATACCCGCATGCCAAGTGTTAAGTTTAATTCTGTATTGTCCGAATATTTTTGTGAGACAGAAATGAACTAGTTTTTGTTTTTCTTTTATTATTTAATAAGCCGTATGTTGTAAATAAAAAGTTTGTGTATTTTTGTTATCTATAAACTATATTGTAACGTAAAATAATTTTTTTGTTTTGTCAATTGTAAATGTTTTGTAAATACAGAGTATTAAAGTCAACTTCTATTAATGTCCGAATATTTTTGTGATCGACTGTATATAAAACAAAATGTCCAACTTTGTGAGAATAACAAAGATTTTGTTATCGAAAATGGATACAAATAGTATGCAGGAAAGCACGCTTGAAGGCCATTGTGGACATTGTTACTCGAAATATCGATAACGAATTTATTCGAGAATCAGTGTCTGATGCGGGATCACTGTCTGATGTGATAGATATGGAATTTGATACACAAGCAATAGAAATTTATAAAGTAATAAAGTATCATAAAAGTGGGAAAGTTATAAAGTATCATAAAAGTGGGTTAACCCGTAACGGTCACACGTCCAAATAATAACTTAACGGTCACACGGGGTCCAGCGGACCCCACGCACTTAAACGAATCTTACTTGTATTCTATTTGATACATTGACTTAAATCTTGCGCCAAACTTTAATTTAACATTCCCTCTAAATGATTTAATCGTTTTTTTTTTATGATTTTAAAATAGTCAAAAATCGATAAGAAAAAAAACTCACGAAATTTAACTTTTTTTACAAAAAAATTCATAGAAAGTTTAATTTTTGCAATATCGAAAAAAATCCAACGGCGTTTTACTCGGGAAACAATATATTTTTGAAAAAAAATAGAGATTTGAGAAACTTTGAAAAAAGTATATTTATTTTGAAGTCTGAAGTTACAAATTTCGGTCAATCTCGTGAAATAGAAATGGTACATTTATACATGCTATAAGTCTAATTTCGAAAAGCCCTTCTGAACTCAAAATAGCCACAAAATTTGCCTGGGGTCCACTGGACCCCGTGTGACCGTTACGGGTTAATGACCGGGTTGACCTTCAAATGCCAAATGTGCAATTATGAAGATAAAATCTGGACAGAATCCACAGAGTCAAAAACAATGGACATTAACATGGCTGTTGTAGCAGGAGCTATTACAATAGGAATTAGTTATGCCCAGCTGGAAAAGCAGTGTACAGCCATAAATATTCCATGTCTGAACCAACGTACATCAAATGTAGAGACAAATTAGTTGATGATTTTCTAAAATCAGCCACAGAAAATATGAAAATGGTTGGCGAAGAGAAAGCAAAACTCGCTTTTGAGAACAACGACGTTATAAACGGTATTCCGTATATAACAGTTGTAGCGGATGATAGTTGGATGAAGAGATCGTACGGTACTGCGTACGATTCTTCTTCCAGTATTGGAGCCATAATAGGTTACTGCACGAAAAAAGTTCTCTACGTCGGTGTCAAAAATAAATATTGCATAATATGTGATATGGCAAAGCGAAAAGATGTTGAGGCAAAAGCTCATAAATGTTATAGAAATTTTGATTCAAACAAAAGTTCTACAAAAATGGAGAGCGATGCTATTGCGGAAGGCTTCAACTGTAGCATCGAAATGCATAACTTGATTTATAAAACGCTTGTTGCTGACGGTGACAGTAGCGTATACCAGGCTATAAAAAATAATAATCCATACGGAGAATATATGGTAACAGTAAAGAAAATAGTATGTACGAATCATTTGCTACGTAATTTATGCAAAAAGTTGAGACTTATAACAGAGAAAAGTCAGCCAAAAGCATTTAGAAAGAGTGGCTTTGTAGAGGCGCGAAATGTAGTAAAAAAGAACATTTTAAAAATACGGAAGGAAATAACTGAGGCAGCTGCTCTACGAAGAGAAAACAGGCAACTTCAATCTCAACATCGTCAGGCAATGGAATTACAAAAAGATATTTTGAACATTCCTAGGCAGGTTTTTGGTGATCACAAGCTATGTGAAGAACGTGGCCGTAAATGCAAAGAGAACTGTGATAAAAAAGAGAACAATTATGTTGACGCTTTAAAATTTTATGATCTCTATATAGAAGTAGAAGAAGCTATCGAATATTTGAGCGATTACTCTGACAGCTTATTATTAAATTATACAAATAATATTGCAGAATCGTATAATTCGATAATCTACAAACTAATTGGCTCGAAACGTATTCATTTCAGTAAAAGAGGCGATTACAATGCTAGAGTTTGGGGAGCAGTTGTGCAATATAATACGCAACAAGTACTTACGGAATTACATAAAAGTATGGATAAGACTGTTCTGCCTATTATCGAGAATCTGAAAAAGCAACGACAACAAAAAGAAGAAGTTGTAAGAGCCAGAGAATCCCGACAAACACAAGGAAGGCAAAGAAAATTCAAACAAGAATTGGGAACAGATTGTTATTATTAGACTTCGGATTATATGCAAATTGCATATTTGTTATTTTTTGCATATTCTATTAGAGCATTAATAAATGAACAAATTATAATGTTTTTAACTAATTAATGTTAATTAATTTTTGCATATTTTGCATATTTATTCAATCTGTGCATATTTTCAAAAAATTTGCATATTTACATAAATTTTGCATAATTTATTGCATATAATTGAATAAATTTCCAATTTCCAATTTATGCGTAAAATATCTATCCAAGATGGAAAAATTGAAGTGCCGTGCTTTTTAGTTACATGTATCTAGAATCTAAGGACTCGTTGCCAACGCGCGAACTATGAGTGGCTTCTGTTTTCCGTGTCGTCTCTTTTTTCAATTGTTCTTGATGCTGAAGCTCTGATCCTCTCATTCTTCTGTTAGACTTCGTTAGAACTCGTTAGACTTAGTGTGAAGTAGGTGAAATTATAAACATTCAATAAATTATTGACAAAATAAATATGTCTGACAAGATATTATCATGGATTAAGCCATATCCAGAGCTTGTACTAGATGGAGATAAAATATTCTGCAGAGCATGTGGTAAAATTGTAAGTACCGAAAAGAAAACAATATTTTTATTTAGTTACAGTAAAGAAGGATGTAAAAGTATAAATTTTAATTATTTTTAATTATTGTAATAATTTAAATTCGTTGTGGCTGGATTATATGTAACATAATTAATCATTTAAAATTATAAATCAATATTAGTCTTATTTTATTTAAAATATTAAATGTATATACATATTTTGAAATATTTAGCATATAAAAGATAAATAGATAAAATAACTCTGCAAATAAATATTATTATATTATTAATTATTATTTTTTATCTTAAAATTGCTGCTTTAGATATCCCGTGACAGAAAATATTTAATAGATCAACACGCTAAGACTACTTCACATATTGGAAATTGCGAAAAATTTAAGAAGTCTACAGTTCATCACCAAACTTTAGGCCAGTGCTTAAAAAATAATTTTAAACAGACCGAACAAGAAGTGTTCAACAAAGACTTATGTCAAGCTCTAATCGCTTCAAATATTCCTTTAAATAAGTTAAACAATTTAAACTTTCAATTATTTCTTAAAAAATATTGTAAACTTAATATTCCTAATGAAAGTACATTACGAAAAAGATTTGTAGATTCATGTTATGCTGATACAATATCTACAATCAAACAGATTATAGGTAACAATTACATTTATTTAATAGTGGATGAAACTACCGATAATTGTGGTCGATATATTGCGCATTTATTGATAGGTTCTCTTTGCGATGATAACGTAAGCAAGTCATATCTAATATCGTCAAAACAACTTGAAAAAACAAATAATTTAACAATAACTCGCTTTATTCAAGACGGATTGTCAGAATTTTTTTTACCCGAGCATGTGCCTTCTCAAAAAATTTTACTGTTAGTGTCAGATACCGCACCATATATAATTAAAACTGGTCAAAATTTAAAAATATTTTATGAAAATTTAATCCACGTCACTTGCTTAGCTCATGGTCTCAATCGTGTGGCTGAAGAAATTAGGAATCAATTTCCACTAATTAACGATTTGATTAAAAACATAAAATTTTTTTAAAAGCTCCTCTACGGGTTCAATTTTACAGAGGGCAACTTCCCAATACTCCACTTCCTCTTGAACCTATAATAACAAGATGGGGTACATGGCTGATGGCGGCTCTTTTCTATGCAGATAATTACAATCCCGTAATGAATGTTATTCTTGCTCTTACGGAATCGGATTCAAACATTGCAATTGAAAATTGCATAAAATTATTTAAGAAATCCGAAATTCAACAACTTGGATTTATTAAAAGCAATTATAGTTTCGTGGCAAAAATAATTGAGAAATTGGAAAAAGAAGGAATGAGCTTGTTAGAATCAATTGAATTAATTGAAGAGTTTGAAACTTTATGTAAAAATGTTAAAGGTAAAATTGGTGCGGCAATTTTTAAAAAATTAAACGTTTTGGAAAAAAATATAGGTTACAAGCTACTAACTAAAGTCAACAGAATTTTGAAAGGCAAAGTAATTACTAGTAACGATAACGATATTAATTTTTTTACTCCTCAATTAATTAGTAATCTTAAATATGCCCCAATAACATCTGTAGATGTTGAACGTTCTTTTTCAATTTTTAAATATCTATTTTCAGATAGAAGACATAGATTTCTTCTGGAAAATTTTGAAAAACATTTAATAATATATTGTTTTAACTCTCACACACAATAAAAAAATTGTATCTTTAATTTTCTTAAATATAATTTTCTTAAGTCAGTTTAAATATAAGTCTAAATATTAGTTTAAATATAAGTTTATATGTACAAATAAAGTTTGTATTTTTAAATATCGTGATTATTTATTTTGTAAGATATATTATTTGATTAAAGCCTTTTCTATTTTATTTTACATTTGTTCCAAAAAATTTGAAATATATATTATAAAAATACCCATAAATTAAACAAAAAATATATAAATATATGCTTATTCTTTGCAAATTATAACAAATTTTTGCATATTCTTAGCATATATTTGTAAAAATTCGTGCATATATATACGCATATATCTTAAATTTTTCATGCATATAATCCGAAGTCTAGTTATTATAGTCCGCAGTCGCAGAAACTGGATCTGCCATGCGATGTATTCGAGCAACTTCGGCAAAATCATTTAGAAAAGTTGTTCGAAAATGGGAGAAATGGCAAGAAATTAAACATGATACCAGAGACCAAAATAGGTCAGAATTATGGTTACAGTTGAGACGTAAAATGTTAACGGCATCCAACTTTGGAACCGTATGTCGTATGAGACCAACAACGTCTTGCGCAATAACTGTAAAAAATATTTTATATCCTTCAGCTATTGATAACGCAGCGATGAAATATGGTCGCGAGAAGGAGAAAATTGCGAAAAAAGAATTGGCCCAAATATTGAAAAAGGAGATTAAAACTTGCGGATTGTTCATTGATGTTGAAAATCCATACTTGGGTGCTTCTCCTGATGGGCTTATAGATGAAGATGGTTTGGTAGAAATAAAATGTCCTCTCTTAGCTTAGAATTTAACAGCGGAAGAGGCAGTAAAAACACTGCCTTAACTAAAAAGCATTTTTGATAAGAAAAATTCTGACAAAATGAATCAAAATCATAAATTTTTCTATCAAGTTCAAGGCCAATTAAATATTACGCAGCGAGATTATTGTATTTTCACTTTGTGGACGCCAAAAAGCTTGAAAATAACATGTGTTAATAGGGATAATGAATTTTGGAGTAATAAAATGATGCCCTTTTTAACTCGTTTTTATTATAAATGCTGCCAGAAATCTTGGATAGCCGGCATAATAGACATATGCCTATTAGAAATCCAAAATATATAATGGAAGCTAAAGAAGTTAAAGAAAAGAAAGAAGTCAAAAAATTAAATAATCGTCGAATATGTAATATAGAAGACGAAGATATTGTCGAAGAAAAGCAATATTGCGAATCCAATATTTTATCAATGGAAGCAACTGCTGTTACTGCTCTGAGTCCGAAACAAGATGACGATTGCATCATTGTTAGTCACTTACAAAATAAAGAGCTAACTGAAAAAGAAATAACAGCACAAAAAGAATATATCAACAAACGCTTTATAAAATTTAATATAATAAAGGCTAATGTATTACCTATACATAGTCAAATAAACGATGAATCATTGGACCAATTCTTACGCGTTATAAGAAGAAAATCTTGCTTTGAAACACAAAGTGTGTTATATTTGGAATATCCTCATCTAATTGAAGCAAGTTGTAGCAAAAGTATACAAATTATTGGAGAAAATTGTAGTAATCACTGGCGATGTATATTTTTTGACGTCACCAAGCTTCGAGTGTACGACAGTCTACCTGGTACTATGTACGATAAATTGGTGTTTAAGGAAAAAAATTACATTCATCGTCGTTATCCACAAATAAATGTAAATAATGTAATATTTGAAAAGGTTCAAGCACAAACTGATGGCACGAGTTGTGGAATTTATGCTGCAGCTTTTGCTACAACTATAACTTTAGGAGGAAATCCTTGTGATAAGAAATATTCTAATCGCGTGGTATTTATGAGGCAACATTTTCTTGACATTATAATAAACAATGAACTGTCGCCTTTCCCAGATTGGTAAAAATTCCAATAAATATCTTTAGGAAAAGACGCTTAATGCGAAAAACTTATTTATTGGAGACGAAAAAAAAACACATATTGTGTTGTATGTTGTTCTCAACTAGAATGGGTGATAAAGAAACCCATTTAATTATTGATGTTTCAAAGATATATTATTCTCAAATGAATAAATACACAAAAACAGCCTTTTTTTTAGCCAAAGATATATATATATCAACAACGTATAAACATATAAGTGACAGAATAAAGTTATAACAAAAGAAGATGGTATACAAAATTAGAACATAAAATATAAAACATCATACTTATACTTATACGCGTTTCGGCTCACTGAGCCCTCTTCAGTAATATGAAAGTTGCAAGTATTTTGATAGTTGTAGTCGGTAACAATTCAAGGGAGGATGAAACTGCAATTACATAGATATGGGAATGCCGCAGTCGAATTTCTTAAAAGGAGGATGTCCAAAACTCCACCGGATTGGAAATATCCGTGAAGTGATGACAGTTAAAATGGTTAGAAAAACTGTTGAAAAAGAACCAAATGGGAAAGAAAGTCTTCTATCAAATTCTCAAAAAATTAATGTTTTGGAAGATTGGAAAATTTTATAATAATAATGTGTAGATATATGTGTGATATTATATTTAAATTGAGATAAAATACCTGTAAGGTTCCACATAGTTCTCAATTAAAACGGTAAAATTGTGAGCATCAGGATTAAAACGAAATGAGAATAAATTCAGTTAAGGTCATCACTTCATAGGATAAACGATTCCCAACAGGTGTTAAGAGGGGAGACAAATTTAATAATATACATGTACATATCATGATGTCGACGCGTGATTTGGTTGTTTTTATTTCTTGTATTCTGTTATTAAGCAAGCTCAGATAAAATATCTGTATAGGCTTCATTAAGATGTTCGCAATCTTTTTGAAGATTAATGCCCATTTTTTGTGATCTAATATGGATCAGTTCTGATATTAATCGTTTATAATAATTAGACTCTGTATCAAGTATTACAACATTCTCCCAATCGAATGAGTGGTCATGTTTAGTCTATACAGCCATGCCTATACAAAAATCTGCTCCTAGCTTTGAATTAAAAAGGGTGATCTGTTTTGATTGACCACTATTTTTTGTTTTTATGCATTAAAAAAAATGTTTCAAACAAAAGTTGTTTCAAAAATAATTTCGAAAAAACTTCATGAGTATCTTTATAAGATAATACCATTGGTTTGATTTTGTAAAGATCATTTTCAATTTCTTAAATAATAACTCTTTTTCATTATATATTCTTATAGCTTACTCCAAAAGCTCTCTAAAACAAAAGCTACAATATTTAATAAAATATTTTTATAATACTTTTCAATTGTAATATTTTGACATAAAATACAAAATTTTATAAAATATTATTTTTTAATAATTTTACCTTATTTTTATTCATAGAGTAGTGAGACAAATAAATTGGTGCTAACACATATAAGAAAAGTATACGTTTATAACTATAGCGATTACATATTTTTGCTTTATAATGATTGTTTTAATTACACCAATTGTCTCATTATAAAAAATATAACACATAGCTTGTTGCACATCATATGTACACACTTGTGTGCGTGCACGTGTGTGTGTGAATGTGTATATAGAGTGTCTGCGTGCAGTGTGTGTGCGTGCGTGTGCGTGCGTGCGAGAGTGCGTGCGTGCGCATGCAGAGCAACCTAGAAGGTAATGTCTCTTATAAAAAGAAAAAATTTATATATATATATATATATACAGGGTGTCCCATTTTAAATAACGGATAGGAATATCTCGGATGGTAAGCATTTTGGAGGAAATTTGTTGATACAAAAGTTGTATGGTTTCAAGGGGGACATAAGATGGTGTCATTAATGTGACCTTGAATAGTTGCTTGAAGGTCACGTGAAGGTCACCTTAAATTTTTTAAATGGAACTGCCTACTTTTTATTATATATTCTTGTAGCTTATCTCGAGACCTTTCCAAAACACTATAAATAAATGTTTTTTCGTTAAGTATTTTTCGAGTTATAAGGGTTGAAATAATTTCTTAATTTTACATGAACTATAAAATATCTCGTAAAATATTCACTTTTCGATAACCTTACCTCAATACTTTTATGCACAGAATAATGAGAGGAATCAATTAGTGTAAAGAAAACACATAGTTGCTTTTAACAAAAAATATGCAATTTGTAACTAACAATTACATACATTTTGTTAAAAACAACTATGTGTTTTCTTTACACTAATTGATTCCTCTCATTATTCTGTGCATAAAAGTATTGAGGTAAGGTCATCGAAAAGTGAATATTTTACGAGATATTTTATAGTTCATGTAAAATTAAGAAATTATTTCAACCCTTATAACTCGAAAAATACTTAACGAAAAAACATTTATTTATAGTGTTTTGGAAAGGTCTCGAGATAAGCTACAAGAATATATAATAAAAAGTAGGTAGTTCCATTTAAAAAATTTAAGGTGACCTTCACGTGACCTTCAAGCAACTATTCAAGGTCACATTAATGACACCATCTTATGTCCCCCTTGAAACCATACAACTTTTGTATGAACAAATTTCCTCCAAAATGCTTACCATCCGAGATATTCCTATCCGTTATTTAAAATGGGACACCCTGTATATACATATATATACAATTTTATTGTTCATATTGACGTATATATATATATATAATTATACATATATATTATATATATATATATATATATATATATATATATATATATATATATATACGTCAATATGAACAATAAAATTGTGTAATCAATTTATGTAATCAGACACACATGTTTTACTCATCAACGCTTACATATGCTTATATATGTGTATGAGATGATAAATCAGTAAATAATATGTGATATTGTCTGATTTGAACAGATTGGGTGTGTCAGAAAGAGAAAAGACACTATTAACATTGACAGCGTCATTCTATCTTTGTCACCAATTGAACAAAGTTAGAATGACTGTTAGCGCAAAAAGCGTCTCTCTGAACGCACTCTTGAATACAATAAGAAATTTTTACGTTTTAAGTTTTTTACGACATCTATCGGAATTATATATGTCGATAAATAGCGAAATTAAAATTGTTGGTCATTTACCGACAATTTTAATTCCGCTGAAATGATGGCGCTATCCCGTCGGAGTTCGTTCATGCGTTTAGGATCCTAATACGCGACTTTTTCTTACAAAAATAAATAAATGTATATATATGTATACATCTCATTTTATTTGCATGGACATAGCGATTATATATGATAGGAGAGTTTCATTGGTTTTAGAATAAGCGTAATTATAACCAATAAGAAAAGGAAGTCTATTCGTACTGTACCAAACGGAAACCACCCGTAAATGTGTATGTATAATATATATATATATATATATATATATATATATGTAATAAATAAATATATATATATATATTTATTTATTTATTTATTTATTTCAAAAACAATTATCAAAAACAAGAAATTCTATAAATTCTTGTCTTGCAAAATATATCAAAATAAATAAATTTTTATGTATAATATAGAAATAAATATATATTTTATTATATGTATATATACAGGGTGAGGCAAAAGTATGGAAACCCTTAAATATCTCGGGAACTACGCATTTTAGAAAGAAATATTTCAGACAAAAGTTGTAAGGTTGAAAAAGGTCTATTTACTGATCTTATCATTTTGACTTTGCATAACGTCGCCAAGGTCAGACCAAGGTCATCTTGAATTTTTTAAATGGGACACCCGATATATTATTGCATATTCTTGTAGTTTATCTCGAGAGCTTTCCAAAACATTATAATAAAGTATTTTTTCATAAAGTACTTTTTGAGTGACGAGGCTTGAAAGATACAGTATTTTGACATAAAATACAAAATATCTTGAGAAACATTCAGTTTTCGATAATCTTATCTTGATACTTTTTGCACAGAATAATGAAATCAAGCAATTGGTGTAAAGAAAACACATTGATTTAAAAAAAAATATGTTGCTAAACACCAGAAGTATGTACTTTGCAACATTTTTTAAAATAAATCATACCTGACCTAACCTAACCTAACCTAACCATGTGTTTTCTTTACACCAATTGCTTGATTTCATTATTCTGTGCAAAAAGTATCAAGATAAGATTATCGAAAACTGAATGTTTCTCAAGATATTTTGTATTTTATGTCAAAATACTGTATCTTTCAAGCGTCACTCAATCCTCGTCACTCAAAAAGTACTTTATGAAAAAATACTTTATTATAGTGTTTTGGAAAGCTCTCGAGATAAGCTACAAGAATATGCAATAATATATCGGGTGTCCCATTTAAAAAATTCAAGATGACCTTGGTCTGACCTTGGCGACGTCATGCAAAGTCAAAATGATAAGATCAGTAAATAGACCTTTTTCAACCTTACAACTTTTGTCTGAAATATTTCTTTCTAAAATGCGTAGTTCCCGAGATATTTAAGGGTTTCCATACTTTTGCCTCACCCTGTATATATATATATATATATATATATAGGGGAGACCAAGGTTAACCCGACACCTTTTTTTCAATCGCATTTTTTATGAACAAAATATAATTTTTTTTCGGTGTATTTTACACAGTTGGATCGGAAATTTTATCAAGAACAAAATGCAGTATATTAGATGATTCTGGAAAAATTATCTAGTTTGTTAGAGACGGAATAGTGAAAACAGGAAAATTCAAAAATCCGGGGGCTAAGCCAACACTCCCCCCCCCCCTCGGGGCTAATCCGACACTGTATTTTAAAAATTAAATATAATATTTACAATTATTCTTACGTATATAGGAAAGAACATTGTTTATTTATTGTTTAATTTTTTACTACATATGATTTTGATTGCAAATGACTCCTACTATATAAATATGCAAAAAAAATTATAGGTATCTATTTAAAAAAAGCATGTTGAACTACATAACTTGAAAAGGTCACAAGTAAAAAAAAGGTCGCAAGTAAAAAAAAATTTATACTTGCATTTTGTAGCTGACTCAGAGTCGTGCAAATTTCTCTTATTACACTTTCATGTAACTTCAACCAGTTGCGAGATATTTGCTCGGACATCTATGGAAGGACACCCTGTATATAAAATAAAAAAAATTACAATCTTTGTTACATAATCAATTGTCATCCCCACGATATCACAACTTATTTAAATATTCGTGGTTTAAACGTGGGTATACAAACTAAAGACAAGAAGAATTTGAAAATCCAGTACAATTCAGTTTTGACAAAACTTCAACAATATGTGATATCGAAGGTTGTAATGATGCAAACAGTCATTATGTTTAAAACATTTTTTTGTTGAATATCATTATTGTAATATATATAATAAGTAAATAATAACAAGTATAAATTTATTATGTAAACATTCAATAATTATTATTTCATTATTAATTACGTGTAGATATTATTGCGCAAAACTATAAATAAACAAGATGTTAGAGCGTTGGAACAAAAATAGTTGTAAGAGAAAATAATCTTAAGATATTATAAGGAAATAATGTACAGAGAAATACAAAGAGTTTTAATAACTTTAAGAAGGTATAATAAAAACTATCCTAATTCTTAATATTTTTTATAATCTGTAATGCTAGAAAAATATCATATAATAAAAGTTGAATGATTTTAGAAGTATTTTATAAAACAATGCAAAATTTTTTTACTTTTTTAAATATTTCTTTTTTCAAAATTTTTTTATCGCCACAAATAGAAACTTATTTTTTTACAAATCTAACATTTTTTAAAAATTATCTTATTTCAATAATTATTACACTTACGCACATAGTAGGTACGATACGAGCATGAATAACGTATTATACAGGGTGTCCCATCGCACTTGTACTAACGCTCGTGAGCAGGTAGAGCACAGTAAACTGAACGGAAAAGTCCTGTACCATTTTGCTAAATTCGCAATAATAAGCGAAATATTTAATATTAAAGTTAGGCGAATAAATGCGCGCCGATGTACAATGAGGCAAGCGCTCGAGCCGCCCGAGCTATAGCACAGCCCAATGTGTCAGCATTGGCTGTCCGGCAGTGTGGCGAAAAACGGCAGCGGCGATGCACGGCGGCATGCTAACACACCCTTCTCCTCGCCGAAGGGGTTTGTAATGACTCGAAAATGATTTTTCGGAACGTAATTTTATCATACATAATTGGATTCGTAAAAAATAAACTTTAATTTGGTGATAAAGATTTTCAAAATTTTTGAAAAAAATTGATGGGTAGTGGGGGTGTTTTAAAAAATAAAAAAAAAATTTTTTTACGCTGTTTGAAAAAACTTTTGAAATCATTCAACTTTTATTTGGAACATTTTTTTCTATCTCTAATAATTTTAAAGATGTTCACCTTGAAAGATAAAAACCGTTTTTTTTTTCAAAAGGGTGTTTTACCCTTTAAATGTCAAAATCCGCACATATAAAAAAATACGTATTTCTTAAATTTGTATATTTAACAACATATAATATTTAAAGAAGAATCAAATTGATTCTGGACAGTTGTGACACTTCCTTTGTATCATATTTAAAAAACAAAATAAATAAAATAATAAATAGAATACATAATAAATAAATAAATAAATAAAATAAAAAAATTATGCAGGTTGATGTGGAGACTAAATAACCTCGATCACTTTACCATAAACCGCTGTAAGTTTCTCCGTATCACTCTGCAAATTCAAGGTGTTATCGTGTTTCTTTATGAAAAGCATTTCGACAATCTCTCTCTTTTTTGTATTCGGTTCTTTATCTAGAATTACAGGTTTTTCCCAGTCAAAATCATGAGACTGTGAGAGTTGAGACGCGATATTTACTGACAACGGAAAGACGGTCACTATGCCTTTTTATATCATTAAAATGTTCATTGACTCGTATTTTGACTAAAAGACACCTCAAAACACGAATTTAGGCGCAATGTCAATAAGATCGATATTAACGTGCGTTATCCATTCCACATTATCAAATGTAACATTCTTCACTTGAGTAGAGTCTGAAACTGAGATCGAAACATGTTCAAAAATGAACGTTGTGATTACTATTAATAAACTAGCCAGACGGGTCGAAGATATTAAAACTTTGTTAATTATCGTTCACTAACGAGATAAAAATTGTTTTAAATAATTGTTATTCTGTAAATATAATGAACTTAAAGTATATTATAATGTGCATTATTTCACGAAATATTAAAGCATAATTAATATTAAATAATAAAATAGATGTTATAATGCTTATTCTATTGTAAATTAAAAATCACTTTAAAATTAATGAATTACTTTAATATTATAAAAATATATATGTTAATAAATTGGTAACAATTATCGTATTAATTTTTTGTCTTTTACTATCATACTAAATATTATTTGAAATTTAAGATCAATCTTGATGATCTTAATGAAGTGGATCGGAAGAATGAACCGACAGCACAATACATGATGTGTTTCCACAAAAAAAGGTTATTATATTTATTTAATTGTAATAAAAATTGTAATACAAAGATATAAGTTTTTTTCAAGATTACATAGAACAGAAGTTGTTTTACATTCTATGTCTCCTGGATGACCTCCGAACGTCTTTTGAACATGTATACTGTTAGGATTATAGTAATTTTTATATTATTTTATACTTTATAAAACTATATATAGATCAGATATCAATAGTGGATACAGATCATGATCTCAATGATAAATAAACGAAAAAAACAGGTGCAGTTCCGAGAAGTACTCACCGAGAAATACTCCGAATTTTCGAAACTCAGTATTCTTATGTATGTTGACGCACTGATTACGAATATTATAGTAAAAATTGGCGACTGCTTGATTTTCATGGTAATACAAAAACCATGAAAAATCCATCAAAATTATATTTTTATCTCAGATGTTTATCTCAGTAAATATTCAGGAAAATCATAATAAATGTTAAAAATCATAAAAAAAGATTTTACACAAAGATAAACATTTTAGGTTCTATACATTTTTATCGTTCGAATAATAGTTTTCGAGAAAATCGAGTATAAAGACAATAACAGCGTTGACAAAAAAATTCTTCAGAGTGCTTTTTTACTGAGTCCAATAACCTAATAACTTATCCCTCCTGTTTCGATCCAAAACAAGGTTTATAATTGTTCTATTCCACATGGGTTTGCGACTTTCCACGCGAAACAAGACCCACCCCCACTCCACCCCCTTTTGGGGGGAGGGGGGGGAAATACGTTACGCATATCACGGGGGAGGACCAGTGGTAATGTGAGACTCCCCGGGATTAAATTTCCCGAGTTTACCTAAAACTCCACGGTGACCGACTTTCTGCACTTTTGGAGGGCCCCGGGAAAAAACTTGTATACTGGATCCTCCAGTGCGTTGGCCTCTCCTATGGCAAGGGAGGCCCCTTCTCTAGGTACGAGGGGAAGAGGAGACTTTCCTCTCTCCGGGTGTCCACGCTGATGTCCTTGTGGGACACCAGACGCGGTGCGGTCACACCGTCGCGGCGCCTACTTCACGGGTCGTCAATACAGGGGAAGACGCACGCGGAAAAGTCCCACTCCACCCCCTTCTTCAGCCCAAAACGAAGTCTGTAATTGTTTTGTTCTACATGAGTTTTCGGCTTTTCAATACTCAAAATAACTGTTATATTTTTCAAACCTATTTTTTAAACAACTTTTTAACAAATAACGACCGCCGGCTAAAAAGTAAGAGGCGAGGGGACTTAGAGTAAAAAAGCACTCTGAAGTTAGGATTTTTTTGTCAACGCTGTTACTGTATCTTTATACTCGATTTACTCAAAAACTATTATTCGTACGGTGAGAGAAAATGTATAGAACCTAAAATGTTTATCTCTGTGAAATTTAAAACATTTATCGTGATTTTCCGTATTTATTGAGATAAACGTTGTTCGCAAACAAACGAAGGGCTCCGCCGAGCTTTCCTCATGCTGCAGTGCATCGCCTGTGTTGCATGGCCTGTGCAGCATAGGTGGTGTGATGCAGCAATAATACGGGTGGAGAGTAGCGATAGTAATGTGTGGTACATTGCACATATTGCTGTCGCTGCTTTTCACTCGCGTTACGTTTGGGACTTATGTCCCTTCATCGACACGTTGTAAAACTTGTTAGCGCGAGCAGTGCCGCGCTCACGCTCTTAAAGACGGCGGCACTGCCATTTAAAAACATGTTAAAACCTTGCGACCGTTCCCTTATTGTTTATAACATTTTCCGGGCCTTTCTGGGATGTTCCTTTTTTGGTGTTTTCCTTCAAGAGGAAATGACGACCGAGAAGAACATTCTAGAAAGGTGCAGTATAAAAGCGGATGCTGAGTGGGGACGGCCGCCAATCTACTTTGAGCCATTCGAGTACGACCCGCATTTCTTTCTCGCTAAATAGTTTGCACGTAAGATAGGATAGTTGCCTGCTATCCTCGCGAATTGTATTTGTGAATAGCTGAGTTGCTTGCTCGACTATTATCGCACGCGCGCTTTATTGGAGTCGCTTGTTTTTCGCAAAAGTCGGTTCGGAGTTTAACCGCCGCTCAAACCCTCTCGGACGTGTGTCGCGTTTCTCACAGCGGACTCGCTTTGTCCACGCCGTGTTCCGCACCTCACGCTGAGAGTGTATAGAACTGTAAATATAATCTGTGTATATAAAACTTTTTATTCTTTTGTGACTGAAAATATATGTATATACTTTGTTAATATTAAAACTTGCGTGTAAATGTTTCTTGTGTGTGCGTGCTCGTGACATTCTCACTCTTCACGACTCCATTCCGCACCGAACAAACGTAAAAAAATATAATTTTTATGAATTTTTCATGGTTTTTATATTACCATGAAAATCAAGTAGTTGCCAATTTTTGCTATAATATTTGTAATCAGTGCGTCAAAATATGTAAGAATATTGAGTTTCGAAAAAATCGGAGGCGAGTACTTTTTGGAACTTTATCTATGGTGATATTTGTTTTTAATGTTGCTTGTATTTTGTCATGTGTGATTTCCTGCGTTTTTCTGGATATTATATGCTAAAGGGTGTCTCAAAATGATCTGACATTTTAAATTGCGCGCCATTTTTTTGCAGCGGACGTAACGTATTAACCTTTAATAACTGGCATCAGGAAGTATTGAGGTTTAGGTCATGCGACCGACCACTACGAGAACGGCCACTACTTTTCGCGGTTAAAAGTGACCCACTAACCTCAAATTTTTTTATTAAATTCACCACAGCATTACGAGATGGTGCGTTATGATGACCACAAGATGTGCGGACTTTTCGAACCGTTTCTGCAAAATGTTCACCATATTTGTAGTGGATTTTCACAATTTCTATGCGTTGCTCGATCGTGTACTTCTCCATGACTAAACCTCAATACTTCCTGATGCCAGTTATTAAAGGTTAGTACGTTACGTCCGCTGCAAAAAAAATGGCGCGCAATTTAAAATGTCAGATCATTTTGAGACACCCTGTATTTAAGGGTGCATCATTGTGTCCTGTTGTATTGTATTTGTTGTCATTGTGTTAGTTTCGTGACGCATGCTTGTCTTGGTGCAGGGTATGTTCACGGGTCGTATGTGCATTGTGCAAATGATGATATATTATTAGGTGTTAAACTTAATTCCTGCCGCTCGCTACTAAAGGGTGCTAGCTCCAACGCTGGCGAGTTTCGACGATGAAGTCATATGTCTTTTGTAATTTAGACATCGCTGAAAGTGATTCAATCCTCATAGATTAGATTTCTCGACGCCAAAGACATTTTCCAATCGACTGAAAATGAATCGCAATAAGCTGTTTTTCCGACATGTGCTTCTTCACTACTTCGACCTCAAGAAAACCGCAGCTGAAGCGCATCGCTTATTATCCGAAGTGTATGGTGATGAAACTCCATCGGAAAGAACATGTAGAGTTTGGTTTGAACGCTTCCGAAACGATGATTTTGATGTGAGAGACAAAGAACGTCCAGGACAGCTGAAAAAATTTGAAGATGTCGAGCTGCAAGAATTGCTCGATGAGAATCCAGCCCAAACGCTTTTAGAGTTGTCGGAACAGTTAAATGTTACTCCAATGGCCGTATTGATGCAAAAAAGATCATCCGTAGTCAGCAATCGATGCAAAGTCATTTTGTTGCATGAAAACCCTCGACCGCATGTCGCGAAAAGCGTGAAGCAGGTACTACGCGAGCTTGAATGGGAAGTTCTGCCGCACCCAGCGTACTCTCCAGACTTGACACCGTCGGATTACCATCTTTTCCGATCGATGCAACACGCACTTACAGACACACACTTCTCCAGTTACAACGAAGTCCAAAAATGGGTGGATGAATGGATCGCCTCGAAAGACACCGCGTTCTACCGTCGTGGGATTGCCCTGTTGCCGGAGAGAGATGGAAAAAAGTAGTAGAAAATGAAGGAAATTACTTTGATTAAGGTATTCATTTATCTTCCCTTCGAAACAAATCGATTTTATAGTCGAAAAAACGGCAGGAATTAAATTTAACACCTAATACTTTCCGTATGTTTCCGTATTGTACTTGCTGGATGAGTTCTATTTCCGTAGCATCTGTTGGGTTGCTTGTAATGTTCTGCATGTTTCGTGGTGTTATTTATTATTATTATTATTATTATTATTATTATTATTATTATTATTATTATTGACGATCCATATAGATCTGTACCGATGAACAAATAGATCGGATGGCTACTAAACGAATCCGTCAGAAGTAAATGACTTAAAAATATGAAGAGTCTACAGGTTTAGATTTTGAATCAGCGTAAGAGGTAATTTTTTGATAGATGAAAGCGATCAAAGGGAACGAGGAACCTCATCCGCTACAAGACTCCAGAGTAAGAAATACTCGAGATTTTGCTACGTCACTGTATCACTCGCCGAAGTAAGCTCCACGCAGTAGTGTCTCGTACACATTATCTAAAGCCATGTGTCCACGATACCAGAAATTAGTCCGAGATCTTGATCAGAGAAATATGTAGCCAATCAACTTGCAGTTTTTATGGAAAAGAGGCAATGTATTGGCTGTACACTTCTCGGATCAAGATCTCGGACCGATTTCTAGTAATTATGGGACACAAAGCTTAACACAAGGATTCTGACAAAACTAACTGACGATCCTTGATCTATAATAATAATGCATGCACTTTAAATCGACAACCTTCTTGCGGAGAATTACTCACGCCAATAATACATTCAGCAGTTTTTTGATCGGTGCGTTAATCATTTGAACGGAAGCGAGTTCGCTTTTTGTCTCAGGAACGTCTGAGCTGCTTGTTTGTGCATTGAGCGCATCTATTTTCCGAGACGAAATTTTTGCCGGAATTACCAGAGTATTAAAATCATGATGCATGAGAATATGATATGACCGTCGACATCATGTTTTACTAGAGCATTTGATCGACCTTCAAAGCAACATTTATGTAACTTTAAAAGCTGAATTCTGTGATTGATCGATTTACGATCGTCGCATTGAAACAAACGGTGATTACCGGAACAATAAACATTTATCGACAGTTACATTAGTGATAAAAGAGCGCTATTCGTGCTCTTATTTTTATTGCATTTTGTTTCAACGTGGAATGGTCAGTAAGATCTTGAATCCATAGCGTCATAAAATCACGAATTTCTTTATAAGTCGGATAGTCAGTGGTTTCACCGCGTTGCAAATTCCATTTGTTACGCGTGCGTTGCGTGGACTAAATTTTTGAGAGATATAGTAGAATTAATAAATTATCCCAGACCGTTTCTAAACAGCTCTAAATTCGACAGCGCAGCTAATGATGAAGCTACGGTATTGCGTAAAGTCTTAAGTTCGATTGCAGATTTGATTTTCATTACCGGCAAATCAGCGAAGTATTTGACAGTCGCTATTCTTCGCTACCTGAAGGAGTCATATGTTGACTGCTCTCCATAACACCTCCAAATCCAGGCGATTCTTTGCTTTATACTGGGTTTGCCTTACCTTCTTAAAATGAGTATCCGCTTCCTTGAGGCAATCGTAGTTGATTATTGAGGAGAGGATCTTCTTCTACAGATGGTCAGCTATGATCGCAGGAAACAGACAAAGTACACCCGCATTGTGACTTGCTGTGCAACCACGAATGAACTGTGCTACGTTGAGATTGTGGAAAGTGCATTCGAATGTGCTACACTGTAGAGTTCTATGGCTAGGGATGGATGATATTCGAAAAAAACATCGATGTTGAAATAATCAATTATTTAAAAAATCGGTTATTGAACATCGATGCTTTTTAAAAAACATTGAAACATTAATTATTTTTTTTAAATAGAAAATGCATATGCAGGGTAAAAAATAAATATTACATCAACAAAAAACTACGTTGTAACTCATCGTATTTTGATAAAATGTTTAAAAAAACTTGTATAAAAATTGTAAGTTTTTTCTTGGAGGCTTACGGACAACCACTGATATTTTTGTTGGAAGCCAACTGAAATCCCTTAGAATCAAAATAGCGGATAATTGTACTGCATTTTATACTTTTTGTGAGACTGATATAATTGTACTAATTAACTGAATTTTTGTTGCCAACTTGGTAATATTTCAGCAATATTGTTAGATCATTTTGGTAAAATATTACAATTATCTCTGAAATGTCTGCGCAATATGACATTATAACTTGCAATGTTGTAACGTTTCTGCAATGTATCTGGAAGCTTTTGTGCTGAATGGGAGTCATTCAAACGAAATGTCTCGGTTAAAAGGACATTCAAGAGGCTAAAACAAATTTTAAATAGAAGGTACTTTCTCGAACAAGTATCTTTGATTTAATGGTATTTTCTCCCTCAACTTACCCTACAAATAGCTCAAGGAAAACAAAAGACCAATATCAAATGAAATGAGCAAAACACTTAATGTTGTTGACTAATATTTAAATAAATATGTTTTACAAACGGTTCTTATAAAATTTGAAATAGTGGGTGTTTCGACTGCACAGAGTCTTCATCAGCACGCAAAAAATTTTTATTTCCCTCCACAACAATCTATGTACATATGATATCTCAACGGTATATTATTCACAATTCAATTCATTAGACAGGGAAACGCTATCTTGAAAATTAAAACTGTCACCACATTTTATAGAGTTTGAAAATCCAACTATCACCTGGTAAGTTGAAGTGTCATGTTATAAAAACGTCGGTGCAGACTTATTCTTCGTTGAGCGGTGAGAATATGTTGGTCTGATTAGATTAGTCAATACGGTAAAATATGGCTCTTGTTGGAAAATCCCATGGTTTCTATATTTTCGGGCGAAAATTTTTTATTTTCATTTATTTTTATTTTCATTTAATGTCAATTTTTAAAAAAATAAAAGCGATGATGTTTGATGTGCGGTATGAAATGATTTAAAATCGTTTATTATAATCTAATGATAAGTATGCTACGAAGAAGTTACCCTACAAATGTATTTTGTTTTAAATATTTTAATGAACTATTTGTCTTATAGATCAAAAATCTCAATTTTTTCATGCTAATAAAATTATTATGAAATTATCTAATAGTATGTACTTTTTATCATGTAATTGCGATCTTTAAACTTTATAATTCATTGTCAGTCAATTTACCTACAGTCAGTCTATACTATACCTACCCCGTTGCGTTAATCATAGGATGGATTTATACGGAAACATGTGCTCATATCTCCAAGTATATTTTTTTTGTAGCTTACAGTTCCAGGTATAAATACTACGAAATAAACTGTGTTTCTCATACTCACGACAAAACATACTAAATCTCCTTCTGCTTGTAATAAACTTACAAACTTGCAAAACCCCCTTCAAAACATGTATTTTTTTATATATGACACAATTTTAGTGATAAACATCCCTTTAAAAAAATCTAAAGCTAAATTATTCTTTGAATATACAATATTTTGTTTTAGTACAGTGTTTTTATATTAATAATCATAATGTTAAAATGTATGAAGTCTTATTTTATTATAATTTAATATAAAAGCAATTTATTTCAATTCAATATTTTTCTCTCAGAGCGAATGCTTATAAAATTATGAAGTAGATAGAAAAAGTATTAATATCAAAAATTATGACTATATACATACTTATAAATTCGTACGTCACGGATCACATGGTGGAACGATGTCATGCACTGAACTACTTATGCTCGCAATGCGATCGTTTTTTTATAATTTAACTAGAGGAATATGTCACTTACAGTTTGAGCTAAATCTTAGTACTAGTATTTTTGTATGAATTTGTATACTTTTTCTAACTCAATAGATTGTACGCTGATTATTTGTTTTAAGACCGACAAGACCTGTTTTCTGGATGTTATCTATTCAAATAAATAGGACACGATACACAACACCAACAAACTCGCCGGATTTAATTCTGGCGTTCTATAACGGGTTACTTTTTTTGAACCCACTTAAAAAATATGTTTATCAAAGAAATCAACAGAAAAGCATTCGTCACGATCGAATGAAGTAGTTACAAAAGTATCTCCTCAAATAATAAAGCTGGAGAATATTTATTTTGCTAAGCAAAACCGTGCATAGTGATGAGTGCATAGTTCACACGATTTCATTTCAACACTGATTATAATAAATATATGAATAATCTTCTCTTCGCCAGTGATATCAAAACTCAGGAAATAAGGCAATAATTGACGTGCAAACTGGCAGTTGATACATTTATTAAAGATCACAACGTTTCGACCATAAGATTTGGTCCTTTTCAAGTGTATCTGTCAATATAATAAAAGAAGGAAACAATACAATAAAGATGTGTTACAAATATATATAGATTATCAAGATTATTACTTACAATTTAAGCGTGTGACTCGGGAATTACATTATAATATAAAATTAAAAAGTAAGATGTTAAAAATGTCTAGCAATTCAATACGCGTCAACTGTTCATGGCCGTTAAAAACAGACTAAATAATTAGGTATGAAAATTGTTAAAGGAGTCATAACATAAAAATAAACAAAAGCGGTACGGGGGGGGGGGCGAGGCGTGCTATCAGCTGTAACGCAACAATGCTGAATAATAAGTGACGTGAAATTTCGCATAGTCGTAGAGAATTATACAATGTCAATGAGACGGTCATATAACGCTGACAAATTTTCTGTGTCTCTCTGTAGATTTATCGCAGAACTGCATTTCTTTATGAAAACCATTTCGGCAATTTCACGCTTTTTTGTGTGATTTTCCTTATAAAGAATTTCAGGATTTTTCCAGTCGAATTCATGGGAATGAGACACCCGATGACTGCTGACTACTGAATGATTGGATGGGTGTTTTTTAATATCATAACTATGTTCTTTTATTCGAGTACCTAGATGTCTTTTGGTTTGACCGATATAGCATGCATTGCAATTAGAGCAATCCAACTTATAGACTAATTCAGTCTGTTTGGCAGCATCGAGTGTGTCTTTACCATTTTTTATAATCGAATTTAATTTGTTGGAAACAGTGAATATGACGTTTAAATTGGTGTTTCGTATTGTGCGTTCAATGTTCTCACCTAAGTTTTTGGTATATGGGATGAGGATGCAATTTCTACAATCAAAGGTATTGTGATTGAGAGAGGAATCATTGTCAAGTTGATTGCGGAGTGAGTATAACCGTTTTTTAACAAACTTATTTATGATGTGTGTGGGGAAGCAATTGTTGTGAAGGATCTTTTTAACTATGTTAATATTATTATTATGGAATTGAGTGTCGGAGAGTAGGATGGCCCTGTCTACTAAATTAATTATGGAGTTTTTCTTGTATTTGAAAGGATGGTTTGAGAAATAATTAATGTATCGTCCTGAGAAAGTGGGTTTTCGATACCAATTTGTGATGAGGAGGTTGTTTTGTCGGATGACTATGGTGTCTAGGAAGGAAATGGAGGAATTTTTTTCAATTTCGTGGGTGAATTTTATTCTCGGGTGGTAGTCATTGAACACATTAACAACGAACGGTGTGAATTTTAGTTTTTGGAACGACCATAAAAATATCATCGACATATCTGTAGTATGTAGGGACTGTGAAATCTAATAAGTTCAAGGAATGGGTTTCGAGGTCGTCCATCACTAGGTCCGCTAAAATAGGAGACAGAGGGGAGCCCATAGGGCTGCCAAAGACTTGTTCGTAATGTAATCCACCAAAACCAAAACTTGTGGAAGACAGAATAGTATCGATAGCAAATAAAAATTGTTGCATGTTGAATTTAGTTGCTCTCTCTATGTGTTGCCAACGTGATTCGATGGTTTTAAATATCAATTCTTTAGAGATGTTATTGTATAAGGCTGTGACATCAAGAGAGAGTAACACGTCGTCAGGATGAATGTGTGTGTTTTTTATGATATTCGCGAACGTCCAACTATCTTTAACGTGTGATTTTGGTTTTGGTAGTGACTTCTCCAAGATTTCATGTAAGAATCTAGCGATGCTGTATGACGGACTTCCTGATGCCGATACAATGATGCGTAAAGGAGAGCCACTTTTATGGATCTTTGGCAGCCCGTAGCATCTTGAAAGATTTCCATTCGTGCATCTTAGATTTTTGTAAGTGTATTCGTCAATGATGTGGTTGTTCCTCCAACTATTTAAAAGATCTTTCATTTTTGTTTCTACGGATTTTGTTGGGTCTTTTTTTAATTTTTTATAAGTAGTTTCGTCACTTAACAAAGTTTCCATGCGTTTTTTGTAATCGCCGCGATCCATGATAACGGTTACTTGGCCCTTGTCGGCTTTGGTTACAAACAAATCAGGGTTATGACGTAAAAATTCTCTTGCCATATTAAAGTCTCTAAGGATGTATCTATCTATTGTATTCATATGTCTGTCCGTGCACAAGAACTTTGTTAAGGCATTGCAAACAGAGTTGCGAGTTGCGTTCTGAACGTTATTGCTTAGTCTACTGCAGCAGCTTTCGACGTTCTTGATAATGCCAACTGCGGTTTGTATACGGTTTTTCGGGTCTTTTTTGTTAAATGGAAGGGCAAAATTGTCACCCAAGCTTAAAAAACTTAATATTGAATTCGGAACTCTTTTTCCGCTGATGTTTCTGATCCATTTTGAAGTATCGATGTTAGATAGAAAGTCGTTAGTGTTATTCCGTCTCTTTAAAATGTTGTTAAATTTGTCTATAGATTTATGTTTGCAATTACGATTGTATCTGTCAATATTATTTTTGTTGTCATTAAAAAAGAACGTTACAATAACCTTTTGAAGGAAGGTTATTGCGAAGTTCTTCTTCAACAAAAATAATTTTACAATTTAGGTGTTTGAGATTAACATGAGCGTCTTTGATTTCTAAATTCAATATTTTCCTTTGGGTGAGTTCCCTAAGTGCGCTGAATTTTTGTCTAACTCTATATCCCATTAATGAGATGTCAAAACATAAATAAAAGAGTTCCGAAGGTAATATTAAGTTTTCCTAAACTTAGGGCATCTTCTTACAAGTATTGAGCCAAGATTTTAGGAATTTTCCATCCCCTTCGTTTTAAGTTTATCTTCTCTTCGCCAAAAAAGACGTGCAAACTGGTAAAACCGTAAAGATCACACGTTTCGACCATAAGAGTTGGTCCTTTTCAGTGTATCTATCAGAAACGTACGAATCAAGCTTACTAAGCGAGTGACTCGGGTAGTAACTAAAAATGTCTAGCAATAACAACTGTTTCGTTAAAGACAACGCAACTCGCAACTCTGAACAGTTTATTGAATGCCTTAACAAATTATAATGTGCCCGAGTCACACATATAAATTGTAAGATAATAATCTTGATAATCTATATATATTTGTAACACATCTTTATTGTATTGTTTCCTTCTTTTATTATATTGACAGATACACTTGAAAAGGACCAAATCTTATGGTCGAAACGTTGTGATCTACAAAAAATGTATCAACTTTGCCAGTTTGCACGTCAATTATTGCCTTATTTCCTGAGTTTTAACAAAATGTTTTGGAAAAAAATGAAAGATCTTTTAAATAGTTGGAATAAAAAATCATTGGGGTTACACTTACAAAAATTCAAAGATGATTTGTATGGAAATCCTTGACGGTGCTATTCGGGCTGCCAAAGATCCATAAAATGGCTCTCCTAAACGCATCATTGTTTCGGCATAAGGATTTCCGTCATACAGCATCGCTAGATTCTTACATGATATTTGGAGAAGTCACTAGGAAAACCAAAATCACCCGTTAAAAATCTGTTGGCTATTCGCGAATATTTAAAAAACACACACATTCATTGACCAGTGTTTTCTCTCTTGATGTCACATTTTATAAAATAATATTCTTTAAAGAATTGATATTTAAAGGTTTCGAATCACGTTGGTAAACATAGAGAGAGCAACTAAATTCAAACTATAAAACTTTTATTTGCTATCGATACTATTCTGTCTTCCACAAGTTTTGGTTATAATGGATTACATTACGAACAAAAATTTTATTTTCCTATGTTCCCCAAATTCCTATTTTATGACCTACTCTTTGGACGACCTCGAAACCCATTCCTTGAACTTTTTATAATTTCACAGTCTTCAAAATATACGATATGTCGATGTTATTTTTATGGTCGTTCCAATTTTTAAAATTCTGCACCGTTCGTTGTTAATGTGTTCAATGACTACCATTCCGAGAATAAAATTCACCCAAGAAAATGAAAAAAATTCCTCCATTTTTCCTAGCCACCATTTTTTTTTTGACTTTTTTTTTAACCTCCTCATCACAAATTGGTATCGAAAACCCACTTTCTCAGGACGATACATTAATAACAATTTCTCAAAAAATCCTTTCAAATACAAGAAAACTCCATAATTAATTTAGTAGACAGGATTTTTTACTCTCCGACACTCAATTCTGTAATAATAATATTAACATAGTTAAAAAGATCCTTCACAACAATTGCTTCCCCAAAAAAATCATAAAGAAGTTTGTTAAAAAACGGTTATACTCACTCCGCAATCAACTTGAAAATGATTCCTCTCTCAATCACAATACCTTTGATTGTAGAAATTGCATCCTCATCCCATATACCAAAAACTTGGGTGAGAACATTGAACGCACAATACGAAACACCAATTTAAACGTCATATTCACTGTTTCCAACAAATTAAATTCGATTATAAAAAATGGTAAGGACACACTCGATGCTGCCAAACAGACTGAATTAGTCTATAAGTTGGATTGCTCTAATTGCAATGCATGCTATATCGGTCAAACCAAAAGACATCTAGGTACTCGAATAAAAGAACATAGTTATGATATTAAAAAACACCCATCCAATCATTCAGTAGTCAGTAGTCATCGGGTGTCTCATTCCCTTGTTTCGAGAAAAAAAAATCACTGAAAATTTTTAAAAATACAATCAATCACACAAAAAAGCGTGAAATTGCCGAAATGGTTTTCATAAAGAAATGCAGTTCTGCGATAAATCTACAGAGAGACACAGAAAATTTGTCAGCGTTATATGACCGTCGATTGACATTGTATAATTCTCTACGACTAAAAAAATTGTCACGTCACTTATCGATTCAGCATTGTTGCGTTACAGCTGATAGCACGCCTCGCCCCCCCCCCCGTACCGCTTTTGTTTATTTTTATGTTATGACTCCTTTAACAATTTTCATACCTAATTATTTAGTCTGTTTTTAACGGCCATGAACAGTTGACGCGTATTGAATTGCTAGACAATTCAGCACAGCTCGCAGAAATTTTATATTTACATTGTAGTGTGATTGATATGTATTTTTAAAATTTTTCTTTGTGAATTTTTTTTATCGAAACAAAATGAGATATTCAAATTTTTCCAACGGCACAATACGGCACAAGTTAGTGCCAATTCATAAAAAAATCGTGAGTTTAATCGTGAAAAAGTGCGGGGCTATCTTAATTTTGTTTTTATTTTTTTTCTTAATTGTTATTGATGTTATCGATCTCGCGTTTGCGGCACAAGTTAGCACAATTATAGCACATTACGGCACAATAAAAAAAAAGTCAAAATTCAAAAAGTGCGGGGCTATCAAAAATTTTTTTTTTTTAATTTTCTTGAATATGCTTTGAGTTACAAAATTGTGGTTTACGGCACAATATGACACAAGCGTAGCACAATGCAGCACAATTCATAAAAATATAGAATTTGAAAAGTGCGGGGCCAACTTCACACACGTCAAAATATTCAATCACTGTAAAGAGGTTATTACACCTGCATAATTTTTACATCAACTGTTATCATCAGGTATTTACCATATTGCTTTCCTACCAACATCGCGCAGATGTGTGACCACTATATTACATAGTTTTTAGGCGCCAAGTAACTTTATGTACAAAATCAATAGGAGTTAGTAATCTAGTGTATAGTATAGATATCTGGGTGCCCATTTAACAGTCAGAAACTTTTCACGATAGTTACCATCTATAGAAAAATGACACCAAATGTAAAAATCGTTGGTATTCATCATATATGTAATACTCCTATATTGCTAACTCCGTATCTTCACAATGAGAGGATCGAGCCCCATAAAAGAGAGACGCACGAATTCCAAATATGGGCATAGACAGTCAAGCCTCATTATGCGCAGGCGCGTTCTATTGAGTGAGTGTGAGCGAGAGGCTAAGCATTAGAAAATGAGACGGAAAGAACACGAAAAGAGAAAACATTACCTGGTCGCGTCTGCCTAACGCTGTTAGCGCATGCGCACAAAGCAGCTGAACCGTGCGCGAGAGAGAGACTATTATACGTCTGTACCGTAATGTTTGGACTGAGATCAACACTCTTCTAGCAATATAGGAGTATTACATATATGGTATTCATAAAGAGACAACACAGGGTACTTTCCAACACATACACAAGCAACATTAGGTTTGTTCTTTATTGCTACACTTTATTGCTCATACTACACTGCACTGAACTAAACTAGTGCAAGCGAGGACAAGCTAACGTGAGCAAGTATAAAGCCTCGTCTACAATAGTCGCACAGGCTGTGTCGTATATCGTAAGTAGTAGTGTCGCAGGAAAATTGTCCACTGAGAGGCCCAATTGCAGAGAAAGAAAAAGGGGTGAGATGGCTGCGTGCCGAGCTAAGTTGCGAATACAGCGCCGCCTATCCGAGAGCGCTAGTGAGCGTTCGTTTCTTCAAGAGTAGCGCTCTTCTTCGAACAACATTAGAATATGGCGGGGAGCACAGACTTTTACATAATGCATAATACATATGCATAAGAAATTCGATTGGTCGAATTCCTTATGCACATGCTAACGGACCAATCAAATTTCTTATGCATATGCGTTATGCGTTATGCAATGGTCTGTGCTCCCCGCTTATTGATTTTAGCTCATATATCAATGGTTAACGCATAACTAAAAGCGAATTGGTGGAGACGAAATTATTGTTAAAATTGATAAAGCTAAATTTGGACGTCGTAACGAAATTATTAAAATTGATAAATTGATAAAGCTAAATTTGGACGTCGTAAATATCGTAAATATCTCGCGGTCGACTAGTCACAGGACAATGGCTTTTCGGTGGTATACAACGTGATACGAAAAAAATGTTTGTTGTACCTGTTATATCTCGTAAAGCAGAAATACTATTGCCACTTATTCAAAAATATATTGCTCCTGGATCAATAATTTATAATGATTGTTGGAAAGCTTATGAATAAATCGATAAAAGCATTTGTCAACATCATACAGTTAATCATTCGGAAAATTTTATTGATCCATGTACAGGTATTTATACATAGAACATTGAACGAGAATGGAGAAATATTCGTGGAATTATTCCGCGATATGGCTGTAGAGAATATTATTTTAATCATTACATAGCAGAATTTATGTTTAAAAAAGCATTTGACTTTGGATGCAAGAATTCATTAACTACGGTAGTTACTAAATCAGCTTTAGACTGTCGTGTAAACGTAGTCATTATTACAATTTGATTTTCTCAAATTCTGATTGTAAATACAATTTTAGTTTATGTTGAGAATCCAAATGGACTCTCAAAATAGAAAATAATGTATAATAAATAGAAAATGTAAATAGAAAATAAGTCGGAACAATGAGAGTTTATAATTTAGTGTTTATAACTTAGTTTTAAGAGGAAATTGTTGTCTATCAAATTAAATTTCCGGTAATACTTAAATTTCCCACTCTTTATTAACTTATCCGGTTTTTGCACCGCTTGTTCTTCCTCAAAACTCAGTGCAGCGAGTACAGTGAATATGGCACTGGATTTTGTTGCACTGCAATGAAGAAATGGATTTGGGTTATGTTGTACCGCAATAAAGAACGTTCTAGTGCCACTAGTGTACACTAGTGTAGAAAATTCGACAATAAAGAACAAACCTACTGTGTAACACAAGTGAGGTTCCACAGTTTACAACTTTCCACGCGAAGCGAGTTCCACCCACACTTATGTGTTTAGTTTCTCGGTAGTGGAGCCCCGTAGGGGGGCGAAACACACTGCCTCCATGCGTATACTGCTTAATGCGAAGTGAGTTTCACATGAGTATGTATAGTTACGCGAAGGGACGCTACGTTTAGGCGTTTTCACTAGTAATATATTTCAATTGATCTATAAAATTTATGGGATAGAACTAACCATGGATGTATGAATATATGGACAAACTTTTTTGTTAATAACTTTTTAACGAATAAAGACCATCACACAAAAATACTGAAGGTCACTCAGGAGGACCTTGATAACATATGGAAATCAGCATTATTCTAGTTAGTCCGTAATTGGTATATAACGTACCAAGTATTTTGTGTGATTTTAATAAAATATTACGTCAGAAAGAAAAGTTACAAGTTAGTAATTATTTTTCGGTTAGTTTCGGATACATTTGTTTAATTATCGATTGATGGTAACCACAATATTACAGAAAACTGAATATATTCGAATAATTTTTGTATTGTTCAGAGTTAAGCGAAATACTGATTAGTACAAGGTGTCCAGTTTACCGCAAGAATGAGTTAAAGTTGCGCACAAAGTAAATAAGACAAAAGTCCAATTTGACACAATAAGAAATCGGACAACCGGTATGATTATTGGATTCTGCCAATCGGATACATATGCCAATCGGACACTAAATTTTTTCGATCATTTAATTTTTCATATGATAGGTTTCTAGACATATCAAAGTTTTAATTAATGAATTCATTGCCCAATAAGTCTAATTATGTTCATTAAAATCGTTGAGTTCATTTTGAAACTGGTTTAAACAGTTAAAAATTACATGATCAATACCCCGAAACAGATACATACTCGAATTCATAGAAATTCTCTATAAATGAAAGGAGAGGGTAGAAAGTTGAAACTCATGTGGAACTGTATGATGATGAAGTTTTACCTGAAAGCAGGAAAGATATGAGGTAAACCTCGCTTGTGTGAAAATTGAGAATCCATGTGGAATCGAACAACGATGGAAGTAGTTTCGCTCGAAAGCAGGGAGACATGCAGATGGATCTTGCTATACGAATTCAGATGTGTCCATTTCTTGCTGTGTCCAATTGTCACTATTCGATTAGAAACTCATTTGCGCACCGTTCGATTGGACACGTAGCAATTGCGCACAGTACCGTTCACCTCAATTAGTCGTCAACTTTGCAACGATTAATATCTCGCTTCCGAGAGCAGAGCGACGTTCAAGCAAAATCGTGTCGAATAAACCTATTTTCATCAATGTCTGAGTTGAGGAACCTAAACTGTATAATTACCTATGTGTTGTGTTCAAAGCAACGTCCAATTGTACTGTGCGCAATAGCAACGTGTCCAATCGAATAGTGCGCAAATGAAGGCCTCATTCGATTGGCACTGTGTGTCCGATTGCAACCACCGTGTGTCTCTACAGTCCGATTTTCTATCCGATTTGACACTGTGTCCATTTGCAATCAAGTGTCCATTTCCTACTGTGTCCAATGCAACCACCGTGTCTGTTTTGTGTCCGACTGGACTTGTGTTCGATTCATTCAACCTGCTATATTCGATTTGTGCACAACTGAGACCTTCCTTACTACAAATCTCATACCTTCGCTGAGCTTAACGCTCCGTCCATTCACACATCCATGGAACCAATGACATAGACTGGGAGCACAGACTTTTGCATAACGCATAGCGCATAAGGGAATAAACAATCAGAGTCCTTATTTTCAAAATAAGCAATGAAGAACTTTGATTGGTTTATTTCCTTATACGCTATGCGCATATATAGACTAAATATTTTCTTCAAAAGTGAAGCTGGAAGTTGATAGTTTGAGACAAAGTAAGAAAGCTGTTTTGCGTCTACTGCTTTCTCAAATAACTTAGAACAACTATCACCATATTATAGTTTTCAAGTGCTATAGGTTTATGTTTATAGAAAAATCCGGGATCAAACCACGGACCTTTAATCATTAGCATTCACACGAAACTACGTCATTATTTTTCCAGTAATTCACAGCTTCCGGTTACACTTGTTGGTTATAGGAAAATATGAGAATGCTTGGTCTATGTATATCTATCGTTGGATAGAACACATTTTCAAATTTGTTACTATTCTTAGATTGGATTATTATATCCTATTATTGAATTATATCCTATTATTGACTACTTATCATCTCCATTTTCAGCAGAACTTAATGGCACATTATCTTTTGATGATTGCGACTCCTTTCTCCATTTTATTAACCAGTTACTGGAATCAGTCTAAGAAAATAGAATCATTACTGTTTTACATTTACTGTTGTTAATCAGAAATTTTTATATGATCGTATAAGTAAAAATTAAACTCACTTCTTTAAGATTTTGTGGAGAATTATTTAATATTATACAGGGTTGGGCAAAGTCGGAAACGGTCAAATATCTCGAAAAGGATCAACTATAGTGAAAATTGTA
>CABEGB010000031.1:66132-125744 GCA_901521435.1 Crematogaster levior
GAAAACTCCGATTCACACGAGATGCAGTTCTCGCGACGCGAAACACTGACTTGACTTTTGATGAAGACACACCGATATCCAGATACGAAACTCGCAATGCTTTTGTGAGAACGTTTACAAGAACTGAATAGCGATGCTTAGACTCTGACGATCGTCGCAAGACTGACCTTTCAAATCCAAGATCTCGAAACGGCAACGATCCTTCGGTGAAAACAATACGCGGTGATAGGTCGTTCGAGTTGCGAGACCGGGTCACGAATTTTAGCGCGTTAGATCACGGAGAGCGCACGTGATCTCACGGACTTCTCGCTCTCTCACCTCTCGCGTTTCTTTCGAACGACATAAACAGCGTGAGCGATCAGCTGTTCCAATGTTCGAATTCGAAACATACCGCCCGCCTTGAAACGTCGTTTAAAAAAAAAAAGAGATTACCGGCGATGAGGCGGAGTCTAGCGATAGAAGTGCAATTGATGCATACAAATAGCACGAGAGATGAGAGAGAGAAGCGATAACGAACAAAGTACGTTTAATGACAGAGACGGAACGCCTGTCTTGACATTTTAAATACGAAGCGCAAACACGCGAAGCGCGGTAAGCGGTCGCGAACGCAGGCCCTCGCTAAGTCTTCGAGACGGCGATTAGTACAAAAAAAAGAAAAGAAAGAAGAAATTAGTGATGAGAGTAAAAGAAAAAGGGAAGACGATTAAGAAGGAATAGAGGACGAGGAATGGAGGATCTTTACAAGATATGAAGAACAAAACTGATTAATTATCAGAAGCAGTGGAGTCGATCGGGAGGAAACACAATTTCCCGATTGGACGGACGTACTCTGAGGCCGCAGTTTTGACTGTGACTACTCGAGTGAGGCCATCAGGTCCGGAATGCAGTTGATTGATACGTCCAAGCTCCCATTTGCACGGAGGGAGAAGGGAGTTGCGCAAGAACACAAGTTTCCCGACAGAGACGTCAGGTTGTAATTTGCGCCACTTGGTTCTTTGTTGAAGCGTATTGACGTAGTCATCAGACCACAGCTTCCAAAAACGTTCAGTCATCTGGCGGATCAATTGTCAGTGTGACAAGCGATTTTCCTGTAGCGCGAGAAGCGATGGCTCAGAAGGCACCGCGAGGGAGGCGCCGATGAGAAAATGTCCGGGTGTTAGAAACTGGTAGTCGTCAAACGCGTCCAATTGCGGCGCAATTGGACGAGAATTCAGACAAGCCTCGATCTGACAAAGGAGCGTAGTCAGATTTTCGAATGAGAGTATGTGACTACCGAGAACTCGGTTGAGGTGGTGTTTCACACTCTTCACACCGGCTTCCCATAAGCCACCGAAATGCGGTGCCAAAGGCGGAATAAAATGCCAATTAATGTTATCGCTGGCGGTGCGATTTAAAAAGGCAGGATCCCGAAGAGCATTTTGGTAGGCGGACGATAATTAACGGTCAGCGCCCACGAACGTTGTTCCGTTGTCGGAATACACAGACTGAGGGAGTCCTCGTCGTGAGCAGAATCGATTGAATGCTCGAAGAAACGCATCAGTGGAATAGTCTCCGACTAGCTCGAGGTGGATGGCTCAAGTCGCCAAGCAGATGAACAGAGCGATGTATGCCTTGAACGATTTGATTCCTCGCCCCGCAGACGCTCGAACCTGGATGGGTCCGGCGTAATCAACGCCACAATGAGCAAAACATCTCGGGGGAGGTGACACTCGAACCGATGGAAGAGGTCCCATCAGTTGACTGGGAACGGAAGCTCGTTCCCGGACGCATGGAAGGCATGCATGGATAACGGCCTTGACCAAGTTACGGGCGCGAAGGATCCAGAATTCCTTCCGTAAAACGCTGAGGGTCAGCTGAGCCCCCCCGTGCAACGCTTTCTCATGTCGACACGATCAGTCGCACAACCGAGTGAGGAGCGAGTAAAATGGGGTGTCGTACATCGTACGGTAGCGAAGAGTTGCGAAGGCGCCCTCCCACCCGCAAAATGCCATCGTCATCCACGAAGGGATTTAACGACGCGACGGAACTTTTGGGGGCGATGCGGCGACCGGTACGCAGCGCGTGAAGTTCTTCGGGGAAGCCTTCCGATTGAACGTGTTTATACCAAAATTTCGCGGCGAGGGAACACTCCGCGTCAGAGAGAATTCGAGTGCCTGCTGGAACATCGACGGTGGAATTTGCAACGACGACACGCATTGATGAATCGATAGATGTACGTCGTGATGCGAATCAATTTCGGCCACGATGAAAATCGTGTGGCGAGATCCCATCGTTCCAGCGGAGCGGTAGCATCAAATGTTTGAACCTTTGCTTCACCAGGAGGTTCGGTGAGAAGCGGAGAGGGCTCTGCGGGCCATTCTGAAGATGGCAGACACAGCCACGAAGGGCCGTTCCACCACAGGGAATGCTCAAGGAACTCATCTCCATGGAGACCGCGCGAGTCTGCTGGATCGCATGTCGTAGGCACGTGACGCCAAACGGTATCCGGTAAAGCGGATTGGATCTTTGCGACTCGATTCGCTACGAACGTGGTCCGCGATGGGTGAGACCGAAGCCATGTTAATATGATGGTCGAGTCCGTCCAACTGATGCATGGCACGGAGCGTAGCTCGAACGAAGTTCGAACGAAAAATAATAATTGAGCGAGGAGGAGCGCGGCGGATAGTTCGAGGCGCGGAACCGTGAGAGGTGTTATCGGAGCGACCTTGGATTTTCCCGCAAGAAGTGAGATCGTGACATTGCCGGCTGAAGTCGTCGTTTTCAAATAGACGACCGCGGCATAAGCAAGAGTGGATGCACCGGCGAAGCCGTGCAGTTCGAATCTCGAGTCTGGTTGCGCTCCCGTCCATCGATCGAAAGAAACTTTATTCAATTGCGAAAGCGTCGCATAAAATTTCTGCCACCTAGCGAAGACAGAAACAGGGATTGGATCATTCCAATCAATCTGGGTATGCCACAATTGCTGCATAATAATTTTTGCCGACACGGTAACCGGCGTTACCCATCCGAGCGGATCATACAGTTTGGCAATGACTGAGAGAATGGCTCGTTTGCTATTCGGAATTACATTTTCTAGTGCGACTTTAAATTTGAATTAATCGAGCGCGGGGATCCACACGATGCCGAGAACCTTCACTCGTTCGTCAGTAGCAAGAGATTTGCTACAAGCCAACCTGTGATCCGACGGATCGATATCCTCGAGGAGAGCAGCGGTATTACTTGCCCATTTACGCAGCTCGAAATGGCCATACCGGAGAAGCGAAACGAGCTGTTCGCGTTTGCTGCGAAGCGCCTCGATATCGTGATCGCCGAACAGTACGTCGTCAACGTAGATTTGATGTCGAAGGATTGGAGCAGCAAGAGGGAAACGAGCCCCTTCGTCGTCAGCTAAGCACTGCAACACGCGTAAAGCAAGATATGGCGCGCATGTCATGCCATACGTGACAGTCAATAATTGATAGTCACACGGACTGTCGGAGGAATCGGGTTGCCACCAAATTCGTTGATAATCGAGATCGCGAGGATCTACGAGAATCTGCCGGTACATTTTTGCAATATCCGCTGTGTACACGAAACGAAATTGGCGCCATTGTAAAATGATCGAAGACAGATCTGTCTGCAGTTTAGGACCGGCAAGTAAATGATCATTCAAAGTTGATCCATTTGAAGAAATACACGAAGCATTGAAAACGACATGTAAGCGAGTTGTAAGACTCTCGGCACGAAACACCGGATGGTGCGGAATATACACGCATTGCATCGGTGATGGGAACGGCTCCGGAACGCGACGCATGTGACCGAGCTCTTCGTATTCGCGCATGAAAGCGTGATATTCTTTCCGCAGAATGGGCTGCGACTTGAACCGGTGAATTAGTGTTTGCAGCATACGATCGGCTGAGCGCAGCGATTGACCGATGTCAATTGGAGGGGACGTCTTGAACGGCAGACGCACTACGTATTGCCCGCTAGCGGTTCGAGAATGATTTTCGCGGAAATGCATCTCACATTGCTCATCGAGAGGCGAAATAATTTGAGACAGAGGGAGACAGTCGTTTTAATGAGGTGCAATGATGCACCGTAATGTGCAACGACGATTGGTTCGTCTTCAAGAGAAGAGGACCCGAAATGATCCAGCCGAAAATGGACTGTTGAGCAATAGGATGCCCAGGGTTTCCCTTACGAACACCCTCAAGAATAATATCGCTGTACATATCAGCGCCAATGAGGATTTGGATAGGGTCTGAGCTCGTCGGATCGGCGTCAGCCCATTCCAAGTGGGAAAGATGAGACAGGGCCGATTGATCGGCCATGCGTTTGGGAGCGTAGGCAGTGAGCGACGGAAGAATGAGTGCTGTCGTGGACAACGATGGAGCGGCAGCAGAGACAGGAGAGATTTTGACATTCGCGGCTTCCCGAACCATGCCGACTTGCGTACCTCCCACAGAAATTGAAACCGGCATACGAATACGCTTGACGCGCAATGTTTGAGCCAAGGTTGCCGAGATGAATGTGGCCTCGAAACCCTGGTCGAGCAGCGCGCGCACGCCGATTGAACGGCCGGAATCGGCGTGAACTTGAACGCGCGCGGTGGCCAGGAGGACCTGCGATCGCGAACGCGGAAGCGCAGACGTCAATAATGAATTGACTTCAACCTTTGTCGAAGAATTTTGAGGCGGCGACTCTTTCGTTTGAGGAGTCGCAGTGTTGGACTCAGAATCCGAATCGAGATGCAGCGTAGAATGATGACGTTTGTTGCAAGAATATTTGCTTTTGCAGTCTTGAACCGAGTGCGACGCACTCAAACAATTAAAGCATCGTTTTAACCGTTTGACGGTTTCACGTCTCTGATTCGGGTTCTGAGCTGTGAACTTGGCGCTTGCATTTATAAAATGACGGGCCTTGCACAACGGGCAAGCGGATAGCGCGGTAGCGGACGCGGTTGCTACTGTCACGCGAGAGGAACCGGACGGTTTTGATTCTTTCACGGCTGAATTTGAGGAACACTCCTCGAGCGCGCGAATTCGATGCGACATAAAACTGCTCAACTTTTCAAACGCTGGTGGCGAGTCGGAATCACTGGTTTTGAGTGTCCAGGCCTTCCGAGAAGCGGAATCGACCTTTGAACACTCAAATGCACAAAGAAGTCGTTCTATAGATCACTCGACGAGCGACCTAAATTTGTCATAGACGGGACCGTATTATTTATTTGATCAAATAACGCTTGAAGAGCCGAGGCAGATTCTTTTGCAACAACCGACAATCCGAACAACGTTGAAAAATGAGAAGAGAGGAGGCGTCGTTTGTTTTCGAATCGTTTTGCCAACGTCTCCCAAGCAATGGGAAAATTATCCGCGGTTATTGCGAGAGTGCTAATCGAGTCAAGAGCGCGACCTTTTAATGATGACGCGAGATAATGCATGCGAAGTCCGATAACGCTCGATTTTGTATGATAAGCGTATTAAACCGGTCACGAAATGTCTCCCAGTCGGAGAAGTTTTCTTCGAACGGCGGAAGTTTAATAGGCGGAAGATGTGACAACGATAACGCGGATGCGTCCGCACGCAAGAAGCTATTATCAAAGGATTGGTTTTGGCTCACGATCGGTTCCAGATTTTCGAGGCACTCCGCCAGGTAGTCCCCGGTAGATTGGTAGAGATCCTCGACGACCTCGAGCTGATTCTCCCGGAAATAGTCCATGTTGCCTCTGGAAGCGGCGAGCACAGATTTCAATAGAAAAGCATGTCCGTCCTGGTACTGACGCCATGTGTCCTTGAGGATGGAAATTCGATTACGAATTTTGGCAGGAGTGAGATTCGCCTAGCCAATCTTCTTGAAATTCTCGATAGTGCGTTCAATAGAACGTTGCAACGTGCCTTGTCTTTCGATGAGATCGGCCATGGTGGAGCACTGCACCGATCGGAGAAAAGTCACTCACACACGAGATCCTACACGCACATGCACGATCCGGCTCGAAGGACCATCAACTTTGTTGAGAAATGCACGCGATACCGCGACGCGGTATGCGAATGTGCAGAGTGTCGGCTCTGCCCAGCGCTGAGGACGCGGTGTGCGTTACGTGGATCTAATAATCCACTGTAGGAAACCGAAAGAAAGGTGAGTGATAGTCACAGCAATGTTGAAAGTCACGAGAGAACAAAATAAAATGAAAACAAAATAAGGTATTTATTTTAACCCAAACAACGGTCGCGGTCGACGTGCGGCAATTAGGTTGTTGATGAGTCGAAGGACAATTTAAATGATGTCTCAACGGTTGCGAACCCGACTTCTTCCTGAAATTGATACCGCACTAATTAACGCCTGGACATTTAGCCTGGTCACCGGCTAGAAGGTTCCATACGGAGCAGGATGCACGCCGTCCGTGAGCGCGAGATAGTCATGGGTTACAGGGCCACACGCCGCCGATACAATAAAGAGAACACAAAATTAGCAACTTGCAAAGTCCGTTAGATCGTCACAAGATTCACGATTCCGATCAGAATATCTTCGCGTGATGACGAAGTATCACGAAATCCGGAGTTCCCCGACGGGAGAACTAGAGCGAATTAGCGATTTCGACAGCAGCGGTTTTCTGAGTTGCGACGACCGTCCCGATTGATTGCGCGGGTGTGGATCCAACGCGATGGGCTGAGACAGAGGTCTCTTGAAAGACGTAAGCTCGATCTTCGAAGGAGAAAACTCCGATTCACACGAGATGCAGTTCTCGCGACGCGAAACACTGACTTGACTTTTGATGAAGACACATCCAGATACGAAACTCGCAATGCTTTTGTGAGAACGTTTACAAGGACTGAATAGCGATGCTTAGACTCTGACGATCGTCGCAAGACTGACTTTTCAAATCCAAGATCTCGAAACGGCAACGATCTTTCAGTGAAAACAATACGCGGTGATAGGTCGTTCGAGTTGCGAGACCGGGTCACCGAATTTTAGCGCGTTAGATCACGGAGAGCGCACGTGATATCACGGACTTCTCGCTCTCTCACCTCTCGCGTTTCTTTCGAACAACATAAACAGCGTGAGCGATCAGCTGTTCCAATGTTCGAATTCGAAATAATGTGTTTTCTTTACACCAATTGATTCCTCTCATTATTCTGTGCATAAAAGTATTGAGGTAAGGTCATCGAAAAGTGAATATTTTACGAGATATTTTATAGTTTATGTAAAATTAAGAAATTATTTCAAGTCTTATAACTTGGAAAATACTTAATAAAAAATACTTTATAGTGTTTTGGAAAGCTCTCGAGATAAGCTACAAGAATATACAATAAAAAGTAAGCAGTTCTATTTAAAAAATTCAATTTGACCTTTATATGATCTTCGTCCTCCACCCAAAGTCAAATTTGTAGCCATCATTAGGTACATTTTAAGCTCTACAACTTCGCTACTTACATATTTTTCGCTATAGTTGATCCTTTTCGAGATATTTGACCGTTTCCGGACTTTTACCCAACCCTGTAGATCCTGATGTTCTTAAAGCTTTAGTTATTTTAAAGTTATCATCATTACAGAATATAATTCATAACATTGGATTAGGTCCTGTTTTTGTCCATTATTGGAGCAATCACCAATTAAATGTTTATAAAAAATACGCCATTCAAAATGATACATGTGTATTTATTGATGCAACCGATAGTATTATTAAACACTTATGTAAAGCAGATGGATCAATATCAAAACACATTTTTTTATATCATTGTGTTATTATCAATAGCAAAAGTGGACAATTTTCAGTTTGTCAAATGGTAAGCGAAAGTCATAATGCAAATTCCATTCATTTTTGGTTAGGCAGAGTAGCTACGGTCTGGTGCACTGGTGCCCAAAGAAGTGGTATGCGATTCATCTAGAGCATTATTAATTGTTCGTGCATTTATAGGCTATCTTAACATTACGCGGATGTATGTAAAAATTCTAATTTACCTACATGCTATGTGAGAATAGATGTAGCACATTTTATAAAAAAATATTCAAATTTTTTTAAATCATTAAATAAAAGAATAAAAATATTTTATCTTGGTGCGATTGGCCAACTAATACTATGTAGAAATCTTACAAGTGCAATAGAAATAATACATTCTATTTTTGTAATAGCATTATCAGAAACAGATGGAAATTTAGAAACTGGCGAGCTTACGCAATGCGATAAAGCACGTATTAAATTAACAAATTTAATGACTGAGACATTACAAACAGAAAATTTTGAAACTGACAGTAACAATAATAGTACTCTATTCGAAATGGAAAATTCGACTGAAGTAGGTAGCTTGAGTAATCCATTTGAAAACTTATGGTTTGTATGGGGTAAGCAAATTTTAAACAATGTTAGATCGTCAATTACTTCGGACGAAGGTAATAGAATAAATCCATTTTATTTTCCACAATTAGTTGATCGTCTCATGATTGATATTAGATTATTACCTCTTTGGACGAATATTTACACTGATAAATTTGGTTATGGTCGCATACCTGCGTCTAGTGCATCTGTGGAAAGTGAATTTAATAAAATAAAATCTTTACTGTTAAAAAATTGTCCACTTTTGCGTATTGATGCCTTTATTCAAAAGCATGTTAATTATTTACATGGTATGAAAATAGTTAATACATGTGACAAGAATCCGCCTGTAAACGTGGATGATGAATTTTATGTATCATTAACTAACATGTCTTTAAAAGAGCCTACAATTAATAATAATTTATCAGATACAGATATTTCATGTCCTGCATGCCAGAATAATGTTCAGCCAACAGCACATATTTGTTGTTTATGTCAAAAATATGTTCATGCATTGCCTCAATGTTCTGTATCATTTAATGATGACGAAGAAGGTCACAGTCAACGTCGTATATGCATGACATGCAAAAATGTTGAAAATATAAAAGACATTTTGGCAAGTCATGAAGTGGAGAATTGGCAAAATTTAGAAACAACAAAATCATGTAAAAGTAATGCATTGTATCTTAGTAAAAATAAACACAAAATAATAGATTCTTTGACGTGTAAAAAAGCAGTAAAAATACCTATTTTAAAAAACGGTAATAATTTATCTCTAAAATCTTTAAATATAAATGACGATAATTATACTATCATTAATACTTGCGCATTTGATAGTATATTTCAAATATTACTTGCTGCAGGACATGATTTTGAAAACATGCAAATATATATGAACAAATTAGAATCAAAGTAGAATCAAATTCATTCTTTAAACTAATTATTAATTCTATAAATAATGGAATTACTCTCTCTTCATATAAATTACGCGCGCACATACTTTTAGAAATATTCCCAGTTTCTGACGTTGATGATTGCAAATATGTAGATTGTGATACAAATGTAGGCTATCTAGCAGATATTCTCTTCAATCCAGTTCCAAGTTTTGAAGAGACATCACGTTGCAATTCTGGTTGCTATCACGATATAAGAAATTATCTGTATTTCAAATAGATCAATTAAAAGTCGCGGAAGCATCAATTAATAATAATTTCGACGAAATAATAAAACAGAGTGTTTAGTTAGAAGGTGAACATCCTTGTTGCTCAAAAAATTGTCCCGGTGTTGAAACGACAACGCTATAAAAAACAGGAAAGATTTGAATTATTAAACATAAAGTAGTACATTGTTTTGAAAAAATATTAGTAAAAGAAAAATTATAAGAAACAAAACGCACATGTTGGAACGGAAAATATTGCGTCACTTGTAGTACTGCTAGATTGAAGGGAATTCAAAATTTGGATAAAATATTTTCTTTATTTTGTTTTTTTTTTTTCATAATAAAATATTTTTGTGCTCCGACACATTTGCGTTTTGATACTTAAAGTTTTTTCCATACATACTTTTTATAAAAGTATACTTACCTTTATTATTGAACTGATATTTATTTATTTTCCAGGAGATATTGTCGTTTTCAATAATCTTCTCATCAACAAATATTGACTTCCACATTAAACTGAACGATATTAATAAATCGTTCAAAAATCCATTAAATGGAGTAAAATTTAAATTACTTGACGTTGTTGTATACAAAAAACCCAGGATTAAGACAAGAGGTATACGAACAATCGGGCACTATACAACTATGTGTTTAAGAGTAGGATAGACATGGATCGAATATAACGATCTAGAACAAAAAGAAAGAAATGTTAAAGAAAAATCTTCCGTAACACCAGCTTTATTAATTTACAGCGTTTAGATTAGAATTTTTATGCTATTTTAAGATATAATTATTCTTTTATAATTTTTATGATAAAATATACTTAATAAAATTTTTTTAAATAACACGAGTTACAAAATTATTTTTAATAGTACAAAATAATATTTAATAGTACAAACTAGTACGATAAATAATAAATAATGTAGTAAATTTAGCTCGATTTATGTAATAAAATTTTTAAAAGCTTGGAAAGGAAAGACCTGTTCTCTGTTGGGGATTATTCTGAAAAGTTAATGGAAATATTTTGATGTTTTTTTGGATAGGACAAATTGGTACAAATTAAATACTAATAGAACCTATTTTTATTTTTCGTTTTTTAAAGATTTTTATTCTATTGGCTTGATGTCGAGTTAGCAGCACCACAATTTTCTTTAAATAACGAGGGGTACAAAATTATTTCTGGTGGTACAAAGTAATACATAATAGGTAGTAAATAATGGGACAAATTTAGTTTAATTTCGCTAATTCAATTCCTAAGAAATTGAAAGTGACATGTCCTATTTTCTAGGTTAAACGAAATGAGGGTTGTTTTATAGGGTTAATGAAAATATTTTGATGTTTTTTTTGGATACAAATTAGTTGTACAAATTAGTACAAATTTAGTACTAATAGATCTCTTTATTTTTTTCGTTTTTTCAAAGATTTTTATTATGTTGGCTTGATGTCGAGTTAGCGGGACCACAATTTTTTTCAAATAACGAGGAGTACAAAGTTATTTCTGGAGATACAAATTAGTACACGATAAATAATAAATAATGTAATTAATTTAGTTCAATTTTGATAATGAAATTCTGAAGAAATCGGAAAAGAAGATTTATTTTCTATATTAGACAAAATAGGGGTTGTTTTAAGGGGTTAATAAAAATATTTTGATGTTTTTTTGGGTGGTACAAATTGGTACAAATTAAATACTAATAGAACCTATTTTTATTTTTCGTTTTTTAAAGATTTTTATTCTATTGGCTTGATGTCGAGTTAGCAACATCACAATTTTCTTTAAATAACGAGGGGTACAAAATTATTTTTGGTGGTACAAAGTAATACATAATAGGTAGTAAATAATGGGACAAATTTAGTTTAATTTCGCTAATTAAATTCCTAAGAAATTGAAAGTAAAATGTTCTATTTTCTAGGTTAAACGAAATGAGAGTTGTTTTACAGGGTTAATGGAAATATTTTGATGTTTTTTGGGTGGTACAAATTAGTACAAATTCTGCACTAAAAGAATATGTTATATTTTTTATTTTTATTATTATTTTTTTTGGTCTTGCTAGCTTGATATCAAGTTAGCAGCGCCACGATTTTTTTTGAAATGGCACGAGGTACAAAATTATTTTTTGTGGTACAAAATAGTACAAAATAAGTACTAAAAATTCCGGTCGGTCGGATTCGATTTTGCTGATTTGGTCCTGCTAGCTTGAGAGAGGTGAAAACTTGAACTTATTGCTGGACATAATAATCTTTGGAATATAAAAAAATGAGTTATTTCTTATCGCTTGCACGCACGCACGCACGCACGCCTTGTAGACATCAAGGGAACAAAATGTGACACACATTTTCTTTTATTAAAAACATTTATTAATTTTTAAATTAACGTTTCATTGATTTAATTAATTTTCAAATTATAATCGCGAACAATGTCTGCCAAAGTAGTACCTCTTAAATTGTTGTTTCTAATTTCTCTTGTATTTGTCTCTTTACAATTGGTACCAAACACGTCTCACGTGCCCAATAACACTGAGCCTGGTTTTTATCTCTCGTGACTAATTTTTAAATTTGCTCTTTCATTTATCGCCCTATCTAATAGATTATAATTTATAATATTATGTATCTCTATAAAAATAGCTTACAAATCGTTCATGCCGAACTAGTCACATCGACTACAAAAATAAAAATACAATAAAAAAGGGAAATGTAAGACATAATTTTCTAACTTTTACAAATACTTAGGAAATTTTTACATGTAAACATTCTGTATAATATTCACCCACGTAATACTCTTACAATTCCCTAATTTAAACAGTAAATGTGCGGAAGAGTTCTTTTTAAATCTAGTGAATTAAATTAAATTCTTTGCGGAGACTTTATTAATCGTCCGGTCGAATCTTTAGTCTATTCAAACCAGGTATGACCAACACCCGAACAAGGAAGAATTCACATACAACATATAAATGCAGATATAGATACATACAAGTGATTAATATCAATTAAAGAATTATAACACATAGAAAGTAATCATATCACACAAATCAAATAATATACGGAAAACACAATAAACAAATATTTTAATGGCGTAGGAGTAGGAACAATTAATATAAAGGTAGATGAGAAGAGGAAATTAATATCAATGCATAATCTAAATATAATATACGTTAACGGTTGAATAATCATTTTACCTTCGACGGATTAATTATTATTAAGGAGACATATATATATGTGAATATAAAGAATAACTGATACCATAAGCTTAAATTGCAAGCGTCAAATAAAGAGTTGATTATTGTTTACACGATGGCTCTTTACTGAATTACTGACTCAAGTAAAGAGTATTAACTTAATATTAACTACTATTATATGAAGAAAATTTGTATATAATAAAAGATTAACTATGTAAGAAACTCTTCGCCAGTAGCAAAAATTCCGAGAAGGGGACTATTAATTTGACTGCAAACTGGCCAAAACATAACTGTTGGGTTGAGAAATAAAAAGGCGGGTATGCCGGCAAAGTATACTTTTAATATATAATACTGAGTATAACCTCCTTACGTATCGACGTCTTAAAAGCAAGAGAGCGAATCCGTTAAGATGGACGAGAGTGAAAAACAAAAGAAAGTCAAAATAAACGTAAAGCCCGATCGGTTTGTCCGGAGATTATTTCCCTACATTTTCCTCCTACAAATCGATCATTTCCACAAAAATAAACTTAACTTCTAACACAAAACTTAAACTAAATACATCTTATTACAGCACCATTCTTGTTTTCCTTTAGATACACTCTTAGTAAGACAACCTGCGATCATATTATTAATATTGACATATAACATTGGAATGGTATTCTTTTCTATCTCATCGCGTACAAAATGAAATTTTAAATTGACGTGCCGCGTTTTAGTGGATTATTTTGCATTCTTTAACCACTGTATGACTGCTGGATTATCGCAGTGTATTTTAGTTGGCATAGTAATGTACTCATTACATTTCAGTTCGTCAAGCATATTCTGGAGCCACATAATATCTTTGATTACTTCAGAGATTGCAAACAATTTCACTTCGCATGTAGAATTGCCTACCACTCGCTGTTTTTTACATTTCTATGATATAAGAGAGTTGCCGATAAATATAATTACCCCTAAAAATGATTTTCCATTTTCAACGCTTCCTCAACTGGCATCAGAATATGCTTTTAACATTCCATATTCACAGTCATAATACAATCGTTTATGTACGCTTCCTTTTAAATAACGCAAGACTCATTTAGCCATCACATAATGTCTCTTCAATGGACAGTGATTATATTGCGACAAATAAGATGAATGCAATATCTGGCCTACTTCTAGACGCTAAGTATTAGGTGTACAAAAAAGTTCTGAGCTTTTTTTTGTAAAATTCAATCTTTATTCAAAAACAAACAAAAAAATATTAATCAGCGAAATATTCCCCGTTTGCATCAACGACCTTTTGCCATCTTTCGGGTAGTTTGCGAATTCCTTGACGATAGAAGCTCACCGGCTTCGAAGCGATAAGTCATCAATGCATTTTCGTATCTCTTCAAATCTCACAAAATGTGTATCAGCCAAATGATGCTGCAGCAACCGGAATAGGTAGTAATCGGAAGGCGCCATGTCTGGGCTATACGCCGCGTGCGGAAGAAGTTCCCAGCCTAACGCAAAGATATGGTCCTGAGTCGCTTTCGCAACATGTGGTTGAGCATTGTTATGAAGCAAAATCACTTTACGACGTCCTTGGTTAGTAAATGACCTCTTTTCTTCTAATGCATCGCTCAAATTGGTCAATTGTTGTTGGTAGCGGATCTGCCGTGATTGTTTCATCCGGTTGTAACAACTCGTAATACAACACACCTTTCCAATCCCACCAGATACAGAGCAAAACCTTCTTAGCGTGGATATTGGGCTTTGGCGTCGATGTCAAAGGTTGACCAGGGTCAACCCATGATTTTTTACGTTTAAGATTATCATAAAGAATCCACTTTTCATCGTCTGTAATGATTTTGTGCAGAAAATCTTTTTTCCGGAACTTTAAAAGCAAAGTAAATGAAGTGTCACGTTGTCGATTTTTGTTGTCTTCGGACAATTCATGCGGAACCCATCTGCCTTCTTTCTGAACCTTTCCCATCGTATGTAAACGTACGGAAATGGCTTGCTGCGTAACGCTAAGCTGTTCTGCAAACTCCTTTTCAGTTTGCGCAGAGTTTATATCCAGCAGTGCTTGCAATTCGTCCGTTTCAATCTTTTCAGGGTGTCCAGCACGGTTTCATCTTTAAGACTGAAATCTTCTTGGCGAAATTTTTGATACCATCTTTTACATGTATTATGACTTACAGCGTTAACATTCCATATGCAGCACAAATCATTACAGTGGCTTCAGCAGCATTTTTCTTTAGATGAAACGCGAAGTGGATGGAAAATCGAATATGCTCTTTTGTTATTGCCATCGTGAACACTACTGATTTTTGAGGTTATGTGCATCAAACGCCAAACCGTATGGCATTTTAGAAGGCTAAATGTCAACGCTTTAAAACCGCAAAAGGGCGGGAAGATATATAAAATTTAAATTGTTATTTCGATTGTATGAAATCTAAAGCTCAGAACTTTTTTGTACACTTAATACAATAGTTCTCCGATCAGTTCTTGATATTTATTTGTATCATAGCTTTCTTCACTATCATTATATTCTATATCTCCCCCTACTGTGACTGGAGTGTTAACAGGCTTACATTCTGACATACTATGTTTATCTAATAATTTTTCTATATAATTTATTTGATCTAAATATATTCCTGTATGATCGCTCGTTACTTTTATTCCTAAAAATAGTTTTGATTCGGTAGTTTCATTTATTTCGTATTCCCTTCGCAACGACTGTATGATTTTCTCACAAATTTTACTATCGTTATCTAGAATAGTAAAGTCATCGACATATGAAGTGAATACAAAGAAACACGTTTCATTAATATTAAGATGAAGTGAAGATACAACTCTCTGATGCTAGAGGTTTAAGACCATTTTTTAAAAGTTCTTCTTTTAATCTGTAATACCAGTTTCGTCTGGATTGGGGTAACCCATATAATGCCTTTTTAGTTTACACACTTTCTCTTTACCAAATCTATCTTCGAATCCCGGCACACTTTCTCTTTACCAATCTATCTTCGAATCCCGGCGGTGATTCTAAATAAACAGTTTCTTCTAATTTACCGTGCAGATAGGCTGTCTTAACATAAAAAAATCGGACGTTTAAGTTTTTCTTAGCTGCTATCGCCATTAACATTCTCCACGTATCAATATTTATCACAGGTGAATATGACTCTTCAAAATCTATATTTTTTAACTGATTGTATTCTAACTGATATTTAACTGATATTTAACTGATTGTATCTTGCAGCTACTAGTCTGCTATTAGTCTTTATACTTTAACTTACTATTAGCTTCACTTTTAACAGTATATACCCACTTACTCTTAATGGTTTTTGCACCTTTTGGACATAAACATACATTCCATACTTCGTATATATCTAGTGATTCTAACTCATCCTCCATTGCATTTCTCCAGTTTTCCCATTCATTGCTATTCCGGGCTTCATCAAAATTACGCAGAAATTTAAATGAATATCTTTTACGAAACATATATTTGCTGATTGAGTATTTCGATTATTTAGTCTTTCAGAACATCTTGCACCTTCGTTTCCCAAACAATCCTCTCTTTCCTTTAAATGTTCCTCCTTTTGTCTTAAACTTTCCGCTAAAGTAAGGCCTTTCGGTCTTCCCATACGGTTTTCTCTATCTTCGTTTTTGTTTTGGTCATCTACATTTTCTATTCTATCTTGGTCATTTCTATATTCATTATTAGGTTCTATCTCATCATTTTCCTCATTAATTCTCTGATCATCTAATTCTATCCTATTTTCTACATTACTTTCTACATATATAACATCAATATTTAAAATATTCATAATGTCTTCTAAGCTCCAACCTTCATACTTTTTGTCTGTTTCACCCTTTTCCAGATAGCAACTTCCCTTTTGAGTCTCACAAAAATTGCGTTACGTTCCTCAATGACTACTTTATTCAAATCATCAATGTCAAATAAACGATATCCTATACGTTCTCTTGAATATCCTAACATTATTGCCCTTTTTCCGCCGGGTTGTAACTTGTTACGCGCGACTTTAGGTATATGGTAGAATGCAAGACACGAATATTCTCAAATAACTAATGTTAGGTATCTTCCTGGTCCGAATCTCATACGGCGTTTTAATCTTATTTTTTCTCGGGGTTAAATTGGCTGTATGAGTAACGTAAGCTATTGCTTCCGCCCAAAATGACATTGGTCAATTAATTTCATATAATAAGGTACGCGTTCTTTCTAAAATTACTCTATTTCCCCTTTTTACCATTACTTTCTGGATTATAGGGCACAGTTCTTTGATGCTCAATATCTTCATTGGAAGTAAGCTCGTGGAACTGTTTATTTATAAATTCTGTTCCATTATCTGTGCGTAAACGTTTGATTCCTTTGCCCAGTATATTCTTACACTTTTCTTTAAATGTCTGAAATGCATGAAAGGTATTATTTTTATTCTTGAGAAAATACGTGACATACGAGGGCTGTTTGATAAGTACCCGTGTTTCACGACTGAGGGTGTCACCGACTAAAAGTCTGTATACCATCGTGTAACGCCATATTTTGAACGACGCTAGTAAAAATTTCACACAGCTCTACCGATTAGTTTAGTTTTTATAGCAATTAAAAGTTGACGAGTTTGTGCTTGTTTGCAATCATGGAAAAAGAGCAATATCGGTCTGTGATTCGATTCCTGTTTTTGGATGGGAAAACGTGTGGAGAAATTAAAGAAAAGTTGCATGCCGTATATAAGGACAATGCACCTTCGATGACTACCATAAGATATTGGTACAACGAATTTAAGCGTGGCCGAACATCCATTTTTGATGAAGAGCGCCCAGGTCGTCCGATTGAGGTGACTACGGAGGATATGATCGACAAAATCCATGATATTGTGTTAGCAGACCGCCGGGTGAAGATCAGAGAGATTGTTAACATTGTAAAGATCTCAACTGAAGGCATACAAAATGTCCTACACGAAACATTGGGCATGAGAAAGCTATCGGCGAAATGGGTGCCGCGATTGCTCACAGTGGAACAAAAACGGAATCGCATGACAACTTCAAAGCATTGTTTGGAGCGCAATCCGAAAGAGTTTCTGCGGCGTTTTGTCACTGTTGACGAAACATGGATCCACCATTACACACCAGAGACGAAAGAACAGTCTAAACAGTGGACTAAACGCGACGAACCTGCTCCAAAGAAGGCAAAAACGGTTCCATGGCCACCGTTTTTTGGGATTCGCGAGGCATCATTTTCATCGACTATATGGAGAAGGGAAGAACAATCACAGGACAGTACTATGCTGAATTATTGGACCGATTCGACGCTGAATTGAAAAAAAAACGGCCTCATTTAGCAAAGAAAAAAGTGCTCTTTCATCATGACAACGCACCAGCTCATTCGTCCGCAATCGCCACAGCAAAACTGGTCGAATTACGCTACGAATTGTTGCCTCATCCACCCTATTCTCCAGATTTGGCCCCCTGCGATTTCTATTTATTTCCAAACATGAAAAAGTGCCTTGGCGGAAAGCGCTTTGCATCAAATGAGGAAGTCATCGCCGAAACAGAGGCCTATTTTAAGGAGTTCGACCAATCATATTTTTTAAACGGTATAAAAATGTTGGAGTATCGCTGGGCTAAATGTATCGAGCTGAAAGGAGATTATGTAGAGAAATAAGAAAAAAATTTTTTTTAAAGTGTTTTCTTCCCTAACACGGGTATTTATCAAACAGCCCTCGTACATGCCACTATAATCGTCGATAATAAGTAGTATGTGCCGCGAGCCCCCAATAGAATCCACAGGAATAGGTCCACAGATATCCAAATGTATCAAATCTAATTAATATTTCATTGCTTTGGTCATATATAATGCTCTTGTGCGGTTTACGAGGTAACTTACACATTTTACAAGTGTTTGCAATTAGAATATACCCGCAATCGAGAGCGAAGAGATCGAGAAGGAGATAGTTAAGCAAGGAATAAGCAAAATAAAGAAGGCTTAAATTTAACAATAACTGCTAACAATTTAATAAAATAAGAATGGTTTAGAGGTACACGATTGACGCGACTAAGTTCGAAGAGTGGTTAATCTCGCGAGCAACGAGATACTGACTGTCTTTTTGAGAGCACGCTGACAACTTCGACGTTTCACGGTAGTCTGAGCCCGCGACGTTGCGCGCGGGGCTTTTGTAAGAGCGCCTCTTCTACAAGAATCCGGATCGTTAAAACATTTCGAACGGCAGAAAATTCTGTTATGTCGCACAATTAGACGGTTTATTATTGACAATTTCCTTTTAGAAGGATGCTCGTAACAAGATTCGGATATTTATTTATTCGACTGGAGTGTCTTTCGTTAGGAGACCGGAGCTGATTGCTAACAAGAGAGGCGTGAGGCTTCGGTGATCTCGCGACCGACGAAGAGCGAAAATAATTTTGGTGTTTTGTAGCTTGATCTTGAACATCCCGCCCGCCTCGCGGGTTGCGCCGGCGACAAGTGACCGAGAACAAAATTTTAAGAAAGAAAAGAAAAGCAAAAACTGTAATAATTGGACGAATTCTACATATAAAAAAAAAAAAAAAAAAAAAAAACGATTACACTTTTGTCGAAAGGAACAAAAAGACAAAACAAATTAAAAATTCTATAGGAGAACATTACATTAGAAGATCTAGAGTCCCGATGGAACTCTAAGAATTCGATTTCTCTTATGAATCGGTTTTGCTCACCGGCAGGAGAATTAATTTAATGACAAGGCGCTTGAGTTCCGAGGCAGCGGTACGGGCTGTGACAACACGAACGCGCCATCCTCTCTGGGATGTAGCTGCGTGATCCGAGCGAGCGGCCAGCGCGTAGGAGGCGTAACGTCACTTCGGATAAGAGGCGACCGATCCTGATCCGATCGTCGTCGATCCATCACTTTGGGCGCTCAAGAAGGGAATGTAGGTATTCCTGGGACCACCTTCCCCAGAAATGATCGCGCATTTTCTGCAGAAGTGCCATCGGGTCCGACGGTTGGCCGGCGATTCGGACAGATTGGGCTCCGGGACGGCGTTCAAAGCGGAGCCGATCAAAAAATGGCCAGGCGTCAAGGCTGCCAAGTCGTCCGGATTGTCGGACAGAGTGCACAGAGGCCGTGAATTCAGGTAGGCTTCGATCTAGCGCAAGAAGGGTGCTCATCTCCTCGTAAGTCAACGTAATGTCTCCGACGACGCGACGAAGATGATGTTTGAATAATTTGACGGCGACCTCCCAGAGACCGCCGAAGTGGGGGGCGGACGGTGGGTTGAACCTCTACTGGATGCGCTCGCCACTCAACTGCGCGGCAAGTCTTCGCTGCTCTCGATCCCCGGAGCCGAACAACGAACGGAGCTGGGCATCAGTAAAGTTGGTGCCGCAGTCGCTGTGGAAGCTGCGGCAGAGTCTTCGGCGCGAGATGAATTGGCGCAGCGCCGCCAGGAATGCTTCGGTGGTGTAATCTGAAACAGGTTCTAAATGAACGGCCTTCGTGCTCAGACACACGAAGACCGCCACGAAGGCCTTGTAAACCAGGTACCCACGACCTCGAGCCGTCCTCAGTCCGAATGAGGCCCGCGTAGTCCACTCCTGCGTCTAGAAAGGGCCTTGAGGGTGATTCTGAGCGATGGCAAGTTTCCCATGAGTAGCGGCAGTGAGGCCGTCCACCATCGCACGCACGTGACACATTGGTGAATCACCGACTTAGTCAGGCGTCGACCGCGAGAGATTCAATATTGTTGGCGGGTCAGTCCGAGGGTGAGCTGCGCTCCTCCGTGCAATGTATGCCTGTGCGCGACCTCCATGACGAACCTCGTGAAGTGAGAGGTGTCCGGGAGGATGACTGGATGTCGCTCGTCTGGGGCCAACAAGGCGTGTTTAAGCCGCCCGTCAACGCGGAGGACGCCCTGATCATCCAGGAATGGCGTCAATTTTAGAAGGGAGCTTCGACTCGGCAGGGCACGACTCTGAGCGAGCAACTTCAATTTAGCCGCATAATGTGCTGACTGCATCATCCGGGCCCATGACAGACGAGCATTCGTCAATTGCTAGCACATTGGTGAGACGGGGATAGTTCCCTCTCTTTATCGATTTAATTTCCCCCTTCAGGAATACCAACGTCGGCACCAGGCAGTCACTCGTAGCAGATGATTCAACGCAGAGAAACGCCTGAGCTCTCCTGCTTCTTCAGGTACGGACGTACCTGCTGCAATGACATGCGCCGCCGAGCGCACCTCCAGAAGATCGCCGTCGTCGATTGAGACTGCAGACACCGGCCACAAAGATCGTTCGCTATGGAGCCAGGGCGGCCCCCTCCACCAGAGAGGGTGAGAAGTCAGCTCGCCCGGGGAGATCCCTCGAGAGGCGCAATCTGCCGGATTTTCCGTGCCGGGAATACGTCATGCCGCCACTGGATGTCAGGCAACAGCGTCTGGATTTTGGCTACTCTGTTTACGACGTAGGTCTTTCAGCGCGACGGATGTCCTCGAATCCAGCCCAGCGACTGTGGAATCGGACCACAGGTGGATGGAAATTGCACCTACCTCCAACGTTTGCCGAGCGTGAGCAACTAACCGCGCAAGCAGCGCGGCGGCACACAGTTCCAGGCGAGGCAAAGTAACAGGCTTCAATGGAGCAACCTTGGTTTTTGCCGTAACCAATGTGACCTTAACATTGCCGACACCATCGACGGTGCGAGCGTAGAGAACGGCGTAGGCTCTTTCGGAAGCATCCGCGAAGTCGTAGAGTTCCGCAGTCACGTCCGCCTCTCTCAAATTGACGTGTCGCGGAACACAGATCTCCAGTCTCGGTAGGTCATCCTGGAAGGTACACCAAAGCCGAGCGCCGTCTTCGGCCAGCGGAGTGTCCCAGTCCGCGCCTTGGATCCACGTGGTCTGAATCTAAATCTTGGCGCGAATCACCTCGGGAGCAAACCAAGTGGATCGAACAACCGGGCTGTTAGAGATAGAATGGATCTTTTAGTGAAGACGGGCACCGTGACCGCCTTCATTGAGAATGAGAATCCGTTGGGATTGGGATGCCATCGAAGTCTCAGAGTGGAGTGGCTCTCGTGCGGTTGCCAGAAAAGTGAGCCGCATTTCGACCTGTTCAGGCGGAATCTCAGGACTTCCGCGCTGACTTATTCGCCGACCACTTACGGAGTGGAAATCCACCCACCGCACACAAGTTCTTCAGCTAGAGCCGATTGTCCTTGGCTTTGCGGATAGAGGAAGCACTGATGAGAATATCGTCCATGTAGATATCCCGCCGAAGGCAGCGCCTTCTGGAAATTGCGTCTCCTCATCGCTCGCGAGCTGACGTAAGGTACGCATAGCGAGAAACGGCGTGCACGCGAGGCCGTAGGTGACGGTATTTAGTTCGTACTCTCTTAAACTCGTTCGTTTATCAGAGCGCCAGAAAATTTTTTGCTCTCGTCTATCGGCCGGATCGATGAGTATTTGGCGATACATTTTTTCGATATCGGAGGTCAGCACGTAGCGGTGGAGCCGCCATCTCAGGATTATGTCAGCTAAAGCGGATAAGAGGTTCGGCCCCACGAGGAGATGATTATTAAGGCTCGGAGGGAACAGACGACGACCCATTAAAAACGACGCGAAGCTTTGTGGTCAAGCTGGCAGCACGCATCACGCCGTGGTGTGAAAGGAAACACTGACGCTCCGTGTCACGAGTTGGCGTGGTAACGGGAGACATGTGGCCCAACTCTTCATAATCCTTCATGAATGCCGAATACATTTCGCGCAAGGAGTTATCGCTCAAAAACCTCAGTTCCATCCTTTCCATCAGTCGCGCAGCGGAGCGTCACGTATCAGTCAGGTCCAGAAGCGGCTCGATAAGGGGCAGTCTGACGATATAACGGCCGTCTCGACTCCGGCAATGAGTACGCGCGAAATGCTCTTCAGCCTCCCGTTCATCAGCGGAATGAGGAACGGCAGTCGAACCGATTTCCTCTTGAGACCAGCAGCGAGTCGTCCCCATGACACAAGTTAGACGTCGCGTAGGTCGCCGGAGCCGTCAAATCTACGGTGCCGGACAATATTCAGCCCAATCACCTCGAGTTTGCTGAGCCACCGGTTCCCGTGGCCCTTCCCGTCGCAAGCCAGGCAGGATCGCAGTGGCATAGACATCGGCGTCCAGAATAAGATCCACGAGCACGTCTTTTTGAAGGAGCAATCCAACACCCTGTGACGTCTGAGGCAATTGCGACACAAGTCATTGCTTTCAACATGCAATTTTTTCTCGGAAGCCGATTTCGCCTTGTAACCGTCGCAGAACATTATATAGTGATCCTGACGCACACTGAACACCGACCGCGCTTTTCTTCCGGATTTCGGGCGGCAGACGCATGAGTCTGACGCCCCGCGTTCACCTGTGTGTTACTCGACTCGGTCCGGCTAGGTTGTAGTGACTCAAGAGTATGCAGTCGGTGCTCTAAGAACTGCAGTACCACGGCACACAAAGGCGGATCGTTCGTATCGCTTATCAAGTTCTCCCATTCGCGTCGCGACCGGGGATCCAGGAGATCTACAATCAGATAAACGAATAAGTCCTCACCGCTTGTAATCGGGCGACCGAGACTCTCGAGCGAGCCGTATTCATCACGCAATAATACAGTTTCCGTAGCTCGAAAGCTGACTCACCTTTTAATCTCGGCTGCGCGGTGAAGCAAGAGATATGTGACCGCACCAATAACCGCTTATTTTCGTAGAAGTCCGTTAAGGTTTTCCATACGCGCTGGAAATTTTCACCGGTCATTGTTAAATTACGGATCAAAAGATCGACTTCACCTTTTAGGTACGTCTTCAGATAGTGCAGTTTTTCAACAGGACCGATGGATCCGTCCTTCCCGATAAGCGAATGAAAAAGATCGCGGAAGGAGGGCCAATCCTCATAGCGGTCCGAGAACTGAAGCAGCTGAATACGTGGCAAGGTCGTGCGAGGCGGCTGTAGTGCACTGGAGCCAGCAGCCTGAGTTTCAGCGGGGACTGCTGCCTTGAGTTTTTGAAGAGTTTCCAAGAACAGCCCCTTTTGACAGACATACGCTTCCTCGGTCAACGATTGCACTCCATTCTTTTTATAGTCGTGCACGGGCAGGAGATCAGCGAAAGCCATAATGATTCTCTCGTGATTGGCTTCGAACTTTGTCCAGTTACTTTCAAGCGATTGCAAGCGAGTCTCCACAAGATCGATGGTAACGTCGGCTACTCCAGCCTTCTTCATATTGTCATACGAGCGAGCAATGCGCCTATAAAGATCGGCTTGCGCTTGAATTATGCCTTCCATCTCCTTACTCAAGGCTTGTTTTCAAGCGAAGACGCGGATGCACACACTGAATCCCTTTTACCGACACTCCACTCACCTCGCGGATCGTCGCCGGACAAGCGACCCGGCTCGAAGGACCAGCAAATGTTTGCAATTAGAATATACCCGCGATCGAGAGCGAAGAGATCGAGAAAGAGATAGTTAAGCAAGGAATAAGCAAAATAAAGAAGCCTTAAATTTAACAATAACTACTAACAATTTAATAAAATAAGAGTGATTTAGAAGTACACGATTGACGCGACTAAGTTCGAAGAGCGGTTAATCTCGCGAACAACGAGATGCTGACTGTCTCTTTGAAAGCACGCTGACAACTTCGACGTTTCACGGTAGTGTGAGCCCGCGACGTTGCGCGCGGGGCTTTTGTAAGAGAGCCTCTTCTAGAATCTAGATCCGGATCGTTAGAACATTTCAAACGGCAGAAAATTTTGTTACGTCGCACAATTAGACGGTTTATTATTGATAATTTCCTTCTAGAAGGACGCTTGTTACAAGATTCGGATATTTATTTATTCGATCGGAGTGTCTTTCGTTAGGAGACCGGAGCTGATTGCTAACAAGAGGGGCGCGAGGCTTCGGTGATCTCGCGACCGACGATGAGCGAAAATAATTTCAGTATTTTGTCTTGAACAACAGGATTGTCTTGATCTTGAACAACAGGATTCACAATTAATGTCTCTTATTTCGCTATCGATTCCAGTAACAAGCTTCTCTCTTACTAACCTTTGTATATACTTATCGTTTATATGACTTAATCTATGATGCCATATATTTGCAATATCTTTGTTAAATTTATCCGAATGTATATCATTATTATTCTCGTTAATAGCACATGTACACATTCATGTTTAACGTTTTCTATTATAGGAGTCATACGTATTGCAAAATGATTACCAATCATCTCCCTACAGCAATAATTTTATTATTTTCTTTACATATATCCTAACTTCACATCCTATAAAATTAGTTTTAAGCCCTCGTTCCATTAATTTCGTAACTGATAAAAGATTAGAACGCAGGTTAGGTACAAAATTAGATATAAATGACATCATGCATAATAACATACGTTACCTTATTGTTATGATCTGGTACCTTAACCTTAAGTGATCCGATTCCTTTAGATTCTAGTTAATTATTTCTACCTGCTTAGTAGACTTTACATTTGATAGGTTTATAATCTGTAAAATATTTCTTATTAAATGTCATGTGGGATGTACAGCCAGTACCGACCATCCATTCGTACTGACCTAACTTTGGACACTCACTAACATTAAATGCTTGAAAAGTATTGAAATATGACTTCTGTTCGGATGCAAAATTTACATTTTTATTCGCATTACCGCTATTATTATCATTTCTATTCTTACTACTATTTCCCGATATTTCTCTTGTTCTTATTTATCTTTACGATAACAGTTTTTTGCTAAATGTCCTATCTTCCACATACGAAACATTTTTGCTTATTATTCTTCTTACGATAATTTCTAGCTGCGTACGCTGTTTCTTGGTTGTCCTTGCCATTATTATTATTAAATAAAACAACAATTGTTGACGGCAACCTGGCACTATTGATAGCTTTATTCGCTACGTTTCGACCCTTGGTTTGGGTCCTCTTCAGGCAATGTTACAGATCAACAGCGCATGTCCACTAAAAGTGACCAAAATTACAACTAATAAAACACACCTACATCTTTACATTTTACAACGTGTTTTTACATTTTACATTTTACTTGCAACTTACAATGCGTTGTGTGTCGAAAGGAGTCTAAATATGAAGTTGTCAAAAGTGCGGTGTCAATACGTGAAACACAGAATGCCCGTCCTAAATCTATGACGGCAAATTCAAGACTGAAAAGTAACGTTCTCTCACATTCTACGTCCTTAACAAACATGTCAAAGTATAAACATCAACAAAAAGTGCGTTTATCTATGTACAGCAGACAAACACAGATGTATAAAAATTGTCAAAACTCTATAGATCTCTTATAAAATATTAATTACACCGTCATAGATTGCAGTTAGGCTCTCCGTGTCCTTCTGTAAATTGATAGTTGTATTATATTTTTTTATGTACATCATTTTGGCAATTTTTCTTTTCCTGGTATGTTTTTCCTTGTGTAAAACTGTTGGATTTTGCCAATCAAATTCATGTTCGTAGGAAGACCTGTGATTACTAACTACCGAGTAATTATTTATTGGTTTGTTGATGTCATTTCTGTGCTCCTTCAGTCTGGTCTCAAGATGTCTTTTTGTTTGGCCTATATAGCTACTGTTGCAATTTTTGCAATCTATTTTATATACCATTTCAGTTTGTTTCAAGGTTCTTATTTTGTTTTTTCCTTGTTTTATTAGATAATTTAGTTTATTTGGAATGGTGAACACGACGTCAAGATTAATCTTCCTTAGTACCAACCTCATCACCTATTTCTTTGGAATAAGGGGCCGATATGCAATGCCTCGCGTCGAAACTATTATGATTTGTCCTATTGTCCATTCGTCTGAATTTTAAACTTTTAAGTCTTTGTTTTATATATTTCTTAGTCATCTCTAACGGGTAACCGTTATTTTTGAGAATTTCTTTAATAATGGAAATGTTTGTGTCATGGAATCGTTTGTCAGATAGTAACACGGCTCGGTCTATCAGATTCTTGATGGTGTTAATTTTATATTTTAGTGGATGGTTCGAGAAAAAATTCAAGTAACGTCCTGAGAACGTAGGTTTCCTATACCAATTTGTTATTAATTTATTTCCATCCCTGATTACCAAAGTATCTAAAAAAGGTATTGAGGAGTCACTTTCCATTTCATGTGTGAATTTTAAACGAGGATGGTAGTCATTGAATGTTTTCAATATCAAATTGATTTTTGTCCCAGGAGCAATCATAAAAATGTCATCAACATACCTATAAAATACTGGAATGTTGAAATCTAAACGGTTTATGCAATATGTCTCCAAGTCTTCCATAATTAAATCGGCCAAGATGGGAGAGAGAGGAGATCCCATAGGACTGCCGAAAATCTGTTCGTAAAATCGTCCTCCAAAACCAAAGCTCATTTTTATAACTAAAGCAGACAAGGGTCAAGTCACTGTTATAATGGATAATATTGAATATCACAAACAAATGGAAGCAATGCTTAAGGACGAAACCACTTACAAAGAGTTAAAAAGAGATCTCACAAAACCCTTAGAAAAGAAAATGAACGATTTAATAAAAACATGGTTGAGTAACGATTTGATTGACAAATATACGTACAACACTTTAAGATGCACTAATGGTAATTTACCAAGATGCTATGGACTGCCGAAGATCTACAAGAATGGCTTTCCGTTGCGCATAATTGTTTCTACACTTGGAAGTCCGCTATACAATATAGCCAAGTTCTTACATAACATCTTAGAACAATCTGTACCAAAGCCAAAATCTCGTATCAAAGACAGTTGGACCTTTGTAGAAATTATAAAAAATATACACATACAGGACAATGACACTCTTTTATCTCTTGACGTTACGGCATTATTCAATAATATACCTAAAGAACTTATTTTAAAAGCAATTGACACTCGTTGGAACCATATTTCAAAAATGACTAAATTTAATTTACAACAGTTTTTATATGCTATTGACTTGGTCCTGTCATCTACGAGCTTTGGTTTTGGAGGACGATTTTACGAACAGATTTTCGGCAGTCCTATGGGATCTCCTCTCTCTTCCATCTTGGCCCATTTAATTATGGAAGACTTGGAGACATATTGCATAAACCGTTTAGATTTCAACATTCCAGTATTTTATAGGTATGTTGATGACATTTTTATGATTGCTCCTGGGACAAAAATCAATTTGATATTGAAAACATTCAATGACTACCATCCTCGTTTAAAATTCACACATGAAATGGAAAGTGACTCCTCAATACCTTTTTTAGATACTTTGGTAATCAGGGATGGAAATAAATTAATAACAAATTGGTATAGGAAACCTACGTTCTCAGGACGTTACTTGAATTTTTTCTCGAACCATCCACTAAAATATAAAATTAACACCATCAAGAATCTGATAGACCGAGCCGTGTTACTATCTGACAAACGATTCCATGACACAAACATTTCCATTATTAAAGAAATTCTCAAAAATAACGGTTACCCGTTAGAGATGACTAAGAAATATATAAAACAAAGACTTAAAAGTTTAAAATTCAGACGAATGGACAATAGGACAAATCATAATAGTTTCGACGCGAGGCATTGCATATCGGTCCCTTATTCCAAAGAAATAGGTGATGAGGTTGGTACTAAGGAAGATTAATCTTGACGTCGTGTTCACCATTCCAAATAAACTAAATTATCTAATAAAACAAGGAAAAAACAAAATAAGAACCTTGAAACAAACTGAAATGGTATATAAAATAGATTGCAAAAATTGCAACAGTAGCTATATAGGCCAAACAAAAAGACATCTTGAGACCAGACTGAAGGAGCACAGAAATGACATCAACAAACCAATAAATAATTACTCGGTAGTTAGTAAGCACAGGTCTTCCTACAAGCATGAATTTGATTGGCAAAATCCAACAGTTTTACACAAGGAAAGACATACCAGGAAAAGAAAAATTGCCGAAATGATGTACATAAAAAAATATAATACAACTATCAATTTACAGAAGAACACGGAGAGCCTAACTGCAATCTATGACGGTGTAATTAATATTTTATAAGAGATCTATAGAGTTTTGACAATTTTTATACATCTGTGTTTGTCTGCTGTACATAGATAAACGCACTTTTTGTTGATGTTTATACTTTGACATGTTTGTTAAGGACGTAGAATGTGAGAGAACGTTACTTTTCAGTCTTGAATTTGCCGTCATAGATTTAGGACGGGCATTCTGTGTTTCACGTATTGACACCGCACTTTTGACAACTTCATATTTAGACTCCTTTCGACACACAACGCATTGTAAGTTGCAAGTAAAATGTAAAATGTAAAAACACGTTGTAAAATGTAAAGACGTAGGTGTGTTTTATTAGTTGTAATTTTGGTCACTTTTAGTGGACATGCGCTGTTGATCTGTAACATTGCCTGAAGAGGACCCAAACCAAGGGTCGAAACGTAGCGAATAAAGCTATCAATAGTGCCAGGTTGCCATCAACAATTGTTGTTTTATTTGATTTTTAACCGCTGGCGAAGAAAAGATTATCTTTTGAATTATTATTATTCTTTTGTAGCTCTCTCTCCTTTTCTCTAATGATCTCTAGAATTTCATCCAGCCTCTTCTCTCGCTGAGTTTTCAATATCTCCCGAATCTGAATTTACTGTGAAGTGCTCGGACAATGTTATATACTATCTGACGTTCCGATATGTTTAGTTTTGCTGAGGTACATTTTATTGCCAGTTCTCTTACTCGACTTATGTATTCACTGGCCGTTTCGTTATCCGTCATTTTAATATTTTTTAATTCCTCTCCTGCGTCGATAGCTCTGTCTTCTGCTGGTCCGACATAAACATCATGTATCGCTTTCCATAGTTGTTTCGCGTTCGTCTCGTTAGAGAACTGTAGGATTTCACTAATTGTAAGTGACAAGCGAATACATGCTACAGCATAGGCGTTTTTCTCATCCCACTCATCTTTCTCTCTTTTCCGGTCGTCTCCTGATGGTCGGTCACTCGAGAGGACATTTGTTAATCTCTTCAATTGCAGTACCGATTCCATCTTCAAGCGCCAATTGAAATAGTTATCACCCGTTAGCAACGGGACAGTGGGCAAGATCGTCTTCTTCGCCATCGTACGACTTAACGCGTGTAGATCCTTTGATTCTGCGTTCTTTTATTATATATTGCGAATACAGATTTCTTCTCTTCCACCTTTCCTTGATGAACCATGCTCTGCTACTAATTGTTGGGTTGAGAAATGAAAAGGCGGGTATGCCGCCAAAGTATATTTTTAATATATAATACTGACTATAACCTCCTTACGTATCGACGTCTTAAAAGCAAGAGAGCGAGTCCGTTAAGATGGACGAGAGTGAAAAACAAAAGAAAGTCAAAATAAACGTAAAGATCGGTTTGTTCGGAGATTATTTCCCTACAATAACTTTATTTACTTTCGCAACGTTTCGGCTATGGGTTGTGGTCCTTTTCAAGCAAATTACATTCTGTTACACCTCGATGTTAAAAGCTAAAACCAAAAAGGACGTTACAATTGAATATGGGAGATCAGATGCTACAATTTGCACTGTATTAATCGACAACTTACGGAAGTTGTGAGTCAAACAGAATCACGATACAAAATAAAAATGTACAATGTGTCAGTCCGTAAACGAGTGGAAAATTCGTATCCTAGTTTGTTAAAAGCACGAGCGGGACTAAGCGATGACTCCCAACAATCATCTTAGTTGCGGACAAATTTGGAATGTACAAAATAATAAGTAATTCGAGACATCGAAGTAAGTCAAACGACAAATACATACAGGACGCGTGACAATATTAACCAGCAAATATGTATAAAGAAAATATCATAGGTCAGAAGGATAAAAATTAATACAACAATAATAAGATATTACACAGTAAATTTACAGCGTTTATGAGGTCGTCGTAAATAACAATTAGATTTTCCGTGTCTTTTTGTAGGTTGATCGTTGAGTTATATTTCTTAATAAAAATCATTTCCGCAGCCTCTCTTTCCTTGATATGTTTTTCGTGATATAAGATTTTAGGCTGCAGCCAGTCAAATTTATGAGCGTGAGAGATTATATGTTTGCTGACCACCGAGTGATTGGATTTGTGTTTTTTATTGTCATTTTGATGCTCTTTTAATCGGGTTTCTAGGTGTCTTTTGCTCTGTCCTATGTAGCATGTATTACATTGTGCACAATCTATTTTATAGACTATCTCTGTCTGTTTCAATAAGTTCAGTGCATCCTTGCCCTTTTTTACTAAACAATTTAGTTTCTTAGGGATAGTAAAAAAAACATGAAAATTAATGTCGCTCAATACCCTTTTTATTTTTTCTCCAAACTCTTTTGTAAACGGGAGAGATATGAACTTCCTTGTGTTCGCTTTTTTATTATTATTGTCTTTGTTATTTTTCCAATGTTGTAGTTGTTTGAGTCTTCGATATATTTGTTCGATATGTTTGTTGGTTAATTATGTGTGTCGGATAGTCGTTGTTTTTAAGGATATCATTAACTATGTTAATATTGGTGTGATGAAATTTTTCATCCGACAACAAAATAGTCCTGTCCACTAGATTTATGATTGTGTTTCTTTTGTAACTCATTGGGTGGTTAGAAAGGAAATTCATATAGCGTCCCGAATACATACTTCAGTAGTTAGTTTGTCACCTTCTATATGTACTATTGTGTCTAAATAGGGTAGTGAGCGATCACTTTCAATTTCATGGGTGAATTTTAAACGGGGGTGGTAACTGTTGAAGACTTCAACAGTCGTTCGGACTTCGGTAGCCGGGATTAACATAAAAATGTCGTCTACATATCTATAAAATACCCGGATGTCAAACTGTAACTGGCTTAAACAATAGGTCTCTAAATCCTTCATTACTAGGTCGGCTAAAATAGGGGAGAGTGAAAAATCCATAAGGCTGCCAAACACTTGTTCGTAGAACTTCCCACCAAACGCGAAACTTGTGGAAGACAAGATTAGATCTATCGCGTATGAGAATTGTCGTAAATTAAATTTCGTTACTTTACTAATACTTTAGTAATATGGTGCCAACGATTCTATTGCTTTCATGACTAGCTCCTTGGGTATGTTGTTAAACAGGGCGGTGGCGTCAAGGGAAATTAGGATTTCGTTAGTCTAGATACATGAATTTTTTATGTTCTCAACGAATGTCCAACTATCCTTGATACAGGATTTAGGTTAGGAATCGACTGTGCATGATCTCATACAGAAACCTCGCGATGTTGTATGTCGGACTCCCTGATGTCGATACAATAATGTGCAATGGGAATCCCACTTGTGAATTTTCGGTAACTCATAACACCTCGGTGAATTCTCATTGGTGCATCTTAATGTTTTATAAATGTGTTGGTCAATGATTTCATTGTTAAGCCAGTTTTTAATTAAGTCGTTCATTTTGTTTTCTATTGATTTTGTGGGATCTCTTTTTAGTTTTTTATAAGTAGTTTCGTCATTCAGAAATGTTTACATTTGAGTGTGATATACACTGTTGTAAATTATCTTCTATTATCTTCTTGTAATTATCTTTTTGTAAATATACTTCTGTAATTACTGTTGTTTGACCCTTATCGGCTTTTGTGAAAAAAATGTCATTTTTTCGTAAAAACTTTTTACATTCATTGAACTCTTGTAAGATAAAATTATCTGTTGAGATAACCGTTTCAAGCATACATTTTTCCTTGCATGGAAAACAGCTGAAATTTGTTACTCGGGGGTTTTCGGGGTCGCTGATTACGAACCCGGCATCAGGTTTTTAAAATTCAAAATGGCGGATCCAAGATGGCGGACGAAAATGTAATAATTTACTTGATCGTGATGAAACTGGGTACTCGGGGGTTTTCGGGGTCGCTGATTACGAATCCGGCATCAGATTTTTAAAATTCAAAATGGCGGATCCAAGATGGCGGACGAAAATGTAATAATTTACTTGATCGTGATGAAACTGGGTACTCGGGGGTTTTCGGGGTCGCTGATTACGAATCCGGCATCAGATTTTTAAAATTCAAAATGGCGGATCCAAGATGGCGGACGAAAATGTAATAAGTTGCTTGATCGTGATGAAACTGGATTCTTAGTTTTTTTGTCGTCACGAATTACTAATCCGAGTTTATATTCCCAATGTCATACTTGTAACTGATAAATTGTGAATTCCAATTTATCAAAAAGTACCGCTCTCAGTCAAATCCAGAGACACGAACGTGGACGTGGCGGTTGTTGTCTCCATTTTTTTTTACATTTTGTGTTTAAAAAATTTTTTTGTTTTTTGCATTTTTATTTTTTTTTGTTTTTGGCATTTTTAATTTTTTTTTATATTTTTTACTTTTTTTGTATTTTGTATCTTTAATTTTTTTTTATTTTTAATTAATTTTTTTCGATATGATTAGGTGTGATACGATAAAAAACAATTCCTTTTTGGCAATAAACATAACGGCACGTCGCAAGTGCTACATATCCATGATGTTCTTCTGCTTTCAACTTTGGTACTACAACATGCACAACGCCTCTGTTTGTCAATGTGGACTGGCAGATGGGATGCTTCGGCTCGCCTCTTCTGAATATCTACTTGGGGTTTGTGGGGCCCAACAACTACGGATTGACGTTTCCTTCCTTTTGGAATTGGAATTTTATGCCCGACCAATTCATTTACTAACTTCTGTCTGAATTTTTTTATTGTCAAAGATTTTCCTTTATTTATACTTTTATATATAATGAATGAATTGACTATAGTGAGGTCTATGAAATACCAAAATAATCTCAACCACCATTTTTTGGATTTACGGTCGATTTTGTAAGTCGATAACAAATGGTCAGCGTTATCCACGTACCCATGTGCATATTGTAATCGTGACACATTTGAGGACATTGTACATATTTCAAGGATCCATCTTTCTGTCTGCGACTTGCCGTTGTTGTTTCACAAGGATCATGGTAATTAGATAAAAACTGCACAGGCTTTTTATCCATCCATTTTATCCAACGAATATTCGTGTCGGATATTTTATATTCATATTCTCCGTAACTCATTTTCTTATCTGGAATATCACTTTTCGGCAGTCTTGCACGATTAGAACGTACCGTTCCGCAAGCAAAAATTTTCTCTTTCTTCAATGCGATCATAAGCTCGACGCCAGTAAAAAAATTATCAAAGTAAACATGATAATTTTTACCACATAGACAGCGCGTAAGATCTTTTACGACTCGGGCTCCTAGTTGCTTCTCAGTGCTTTCTGTTTTGCCTGTATACAGTTGGAATTCGCACACAAAACTCGATTCGTCTGCGCGAACCCAACATTTGTATCCTCGCTTTATCGGTTTTGCAGGCATATACTGCTTCAAAGAACTACGACCCACGAATTTTACCATCGATTCATCAACAGATTGGTATTTACTCGGTTTCCAGCTATTCTGGAATGATTTATTGAGCTGATCTATCATAGGTCTCAGTTTGTATGCCTTGTCGTATTCTGGTGTACCTTTTTTAGGTTCGGCAGTATTATCAACAATATGCATATTGCTAAGAAACATTCCAAAACGATTCACAGTCATCAGTGGAGATATAAACGGATCATTCATTTGAATGTCTAATGACCAATAATCGCGATAGGAAGGCGATTTTTTTATTTGGTTTGCGAGAAACAGAAAATCTCAATCAAGTACACGAAATGTATTGCATATTGCATACTCCGGATTTTTCTCAATAATATTGAGAGGCCCAGCGAAACTATTTCTCGCAAGCGAGGTAAGGCGCGATTTAGTACAAGTGCTGGAGCGTCGGAAGTTTGTTACATATTGATATTCATATGCGTACTATCGAAGGCTTAGTTTTCGCTGAGCCTTTCCATGTTATCGAAAGACATGAAAAAATAGTTTCTCGCAAGCGAAGTAAGGCGCGATTTAGTACAAGTGCTGGAGCGTCGGAAGTTTGTTATCTATTGATATATATCTACATACTGGCGATATTGTAAAGCATGGCTAATAATTACGTTGAATCTACGGACATACCGAGTGATTCTGAATCAGTCGATGGTCTTTATGATTCTGACGTTGAAAATTATGAAATTGATGTCACGAATGTGGATGAAAGTAGTCCCAGTAGTATAAATAATGGGGAACATCCTTCTACCACAAATTCTTCAGACGATGAAGATTCTTCACTAATGGGAGAAAATGAAATATGGACAAAAAATGGAAAACAGAATGATGACACTCCATTCACTGAAAATGTCGGGCCTAATGTGCCTGATGGAATAAAATCGCCATCAGAGATATTTTTTCACCTTTTTACCGATGATCTTCTAGATTTGATAGTTGAACAAACTAATCTCTACCTAGACCAAAATAACAAATTAGAAACAAAAATATCAAAAGACGAATTACTAATTTTTTTAGGCATAAATATTATGATGGGAATAAAAAAATCGCCTTCCTATCGCGATTATTGGTCATTAGACATTCAAATGAATGATCCGTTTATATCTCCACTGATGACTGTGAATCGTTTTGGAATGTTTCTTAGCAATATGCATATTGTTGATAATACTGCCGAACCTAAAAAAGGTACACCAGAATACGACAAGGCATACAAACTGAGACCTATGATAGATCAGCTCAATAAATCATTCCAGAATAGCTGGAAACCGAGTAAATACCAATCTGTTGATGAATCGATGGTAAAATTCGTGGGTCGTAGTTCTTTGAAGCAGTATATGCCTGCAAAACCGATAAAGCGAGGATACAAATGTTGGGTTCGCGCAGACGAATCGAGTTTTGTGTGCGAATTCCAACTGTATACAGGCAAAACAGAAAGCACTGAGAAGCAACTAGGAGCCCGAGTCGTAAAAGATCTTACGCGCTGTCTATGTGGTAAAAATTATCATGTTTACTTTGATAATTTTTTTACTGGCGTCGAGCTTATGATCGCATTGAAGAAAGAGAAAATTTTTGCTTGCGGAACGGTACGTTCTAATCGTGCAAGACTGCCGAAAAGCGATATTCCAGATAAGAAAATGAGTCACGGAGAATATGAATATAAAATATCCAACACGAATATTCGTTGGATAAAATGGATGGATAAAAAGCCTGTGCAGTTTTTATCTAATTACCATGATCCTTGTGAAACAACAACGGCAAGTCGCAGACAGAAAGATGGATCCTTGAAATATGTACAATGTCCTCAAATGTGTCACGATTACAATATGCACATGGGCTACGTGGATAACGCTGACCATTTGTTATCGACTTACAAAATCGACCGTAAATCCAAAAAATGGTGGTTGAGATTATTTTGGTATTTCATAGACCTCACTATAGTCAATTCATTCATTATATATAAAAGTATAAATAAAGGAAAATCTTTGACAATAAAAAAATTCAGACAGAAGTTAGTAAATGAATTGGTCGGGCATAAAATTCCAATTCCAAAAGGAAGGAAACGTCAATCCGTAGTTGTTGGGCCCCACAAACCCCAAGTAGATATTCAGAAGAGGCGAGCCGAAGCATCCCATCTGCCAGTCCACATTGACAAACAGAGGCGTTGTGCATGTTGTAGTACCAAAGTTGAAAGCAGAAGAACATCATGGATATGTAGCACTTGCGACGTGCCGTTATGTTTATTGCCAAAAAGGAATTGTTTTTTATCGTATCACACCTAATCATATCGAAAAAAATTAATTAAAAATAAAAAAAAATTAAAGATACAAAATACAAAAAAAGTAAAAAATATAAAAAAAAATTAAAAATGCCAAAAACAAAAAAAAATAAAAATGCAAAAAACAAAAAAATTTTTTAAACACAAAATGTAAAAAAAAATGGAGACAACAACCGCCACGTCCACGTTCGTGTCTCTGGATTTGACTGAGAGCGGTACTTTTTGATAAATTGGAATTCACAATTTATCAGTTACAAGTATGACATTGGGAATATAAACTCGGATTAGTAATTCGTGACGACAAAAAAACTAAGAATCCAGTTTCATCACGATCAAGCAACTTATTACATTTTCGTCCGCCATCTTGGATCCGCCATTTTGAATTTTAAAAATCTGATGCCGGATTCGTAATCAGCGACCCCGAAAACCCCCGAGTACCCAGTTTCATCACGATCAAGTAAATTATTACATTTTCGTCCGCCATCTTGGATCCGCCATTTTGAATTTTAAAAATCTGATGCCGGGTTCGTAATCAGCGACCCCGAAAACCCCCGAGTACCCAGTTTCATTACGATCAAGTAAATTATTACATTTTCGTCCGCCATCTTGGATCCGCCATTTTGAATTTTAATAATTTGATGCCGGGTTCGTAATCAGCGACCCCGAAAACCCCCGATTACCCAGTTTCATCACGATCAAGTAAATTATTACATTTTCGTCCGCCATCTTGGATCCGCCATTTTGAATTTTAAAAATCTGATGCCGGATTCGTAATCAGCGACCCCGAAAACCCCCGAGTACCCAGTTTCATCACGATCAAGTAAATTATTACATTTTCGTCCGCCATCTTGGATCCGCCATTTTGAATTTTAAAAATCTGATGCCGGATTCGTAATCAGCGACCCCGAAAACCCCCGAGTACAATGTTTCACGTTGTTTACGTGACATTTACCATTCACCATATATTTTTTGTAAAAAAAACCATCAATTTTGCACTTTGTTTATTATTATAAACAAATAAATGCAATAATTGATGACAAACATTAATTTATTTACATTCCCAATCATGTTGTCGAAGTAAGGAAGCAAAAATTTGCACCAAAATTAATTTTTAATTAACTGAATAACGAAAAAATGAATTGCAAAAAGGTGTACTTCCTGAAGTACACCATGCTTGAAACGGATAACGGCGCGATCGACGCGCCGCCGCGTTTGTGACCTTGAGTTTGATGGATCTTAGTATGTAATAAAACGAATATGTCTTTACATGTCAATAACTACGACTTTTTAATAGTTGGCCTTCAAAGGAGCGTGGCCTTCCATGGTCCATCCACCTTAATTGATATTTAAATACATATTTGATTTTCTAGACCGTTTACATGATTCTACAAGAGATGGGATATCTATAGAAATGTTAGAAGAATTAGTTCGCATTAATGAAGCTAATGATTTATCAGATAAAGAAGAACGTTTGTCGGTTTTAACATATTTCATTCTTGAAAAGGAGCTTTCACATAAATAGGTGGATCCAAACATGGAAAAAATTCGAAGACCAAAGTTTTTGAGATTAGGATAGTTTGATATATCCAAAATTTAAAAAAAAATCCGCTCCTTTTTCTGGACGCGTTTTAAGGGGTTACGTGGGTTTTGCAGGCGAAAAAAAAGCAATTTTTCTCAATTTTTTTTTTAATTGACAATACGAATATTATGCTTTATCAAGAGACACGGTAGTGTCTTGTGCTAAGTCCGCGTAAGCACAAGACAGACACTACCGTGTCTTATTACGCGAGTCGGTCAGTTGAGAGCACTCAATATTTCTGGTTTTCATATATCCGCTCAACGGATCGACTTCTAAGTAGTCTCAATCGATAGAGCGGGGTCGAATTATATAATAAAAGTGTTTTTATTTTTGGGCTCCATGCTCTATAAATCGAGCTATTACGACGCAAAGTCCAAATGTGAAAAATATCATTTAAGAAACGTCGTCTTCTCCGTCGTCGACCGTAAAAACGTACTGTTGAGGCATTCGACACAAGATCGCGCTAGTGATGCTCTGGAAGTGTGATCGATCGTATAGTGTGATCGATAATCGATTGTAGTAGTAAGTGACGTCGATAAACGAAAGTAGTAGTAAGTGACGTCGATAAACGAGAAGTTAGGTTATAGTCTATAACCTGGTTTGACAGGTATAGGTTACATTTGTGTATCAATCAATGTGAATTATAAGAAATAAGAGGAAAAAAAATAATTTCGCAAGTGTGCTATACAGGACGTCGTTTATTGGATTGGATACGTTTACAATAATGTAGTATGATCGATAATCGATCGACGGTAAGTGACATGGATAAACGAAAATTAGGTTATTAGGGGCAACGATAGTGAAAAGTAAAGTAATAGAATAATAATTTCTATATGATAACAAGCCGCAATAGTGAAAATTAATCTGCATCATGTTTACATTCTTTTAGGAAACGTCGGCTGCTATAAATCTGGCTGTTGTAAATCTTTCTAATTAAATATTTCTTACAACAATGATTTGAAATTATGATAGTGAGCTTTCACGGACATGTCAGACATGAGAAAAAAGTCACGGTAGTGTCTTGTGCTATATTTCTTACATTTCGAAATTATGATAGTGAGCTTTCACGGACATGTTAGAGATGAGAAAAAAGTAAGTCTTGAATTTGTGCAAAACTTAGTAAGTGACGGCAATAAACGAAAGTTAAGTTATTAGCGGCGACGATAGTGAAAAATAGCGACTTAAGAAATGAGGTAAGCAAAGAAGTATTCAATTTTATAGTTTATTATTGTATTTTATTATTTTAATATCTTCTTTTATATACAGGATATAAAAATGGTTTCTTTTATATACAGGATATAAAAATGGTTTTTTTTATATATATAATACAAGAAAATGGTTGTGTGGCAAGAAATAATGCAGTAAGTAATGTTGATTGCTGCATATTATCTTGTCTCACAGCATTTTCATCCTGTATGTATTACATTTCATTTCGTTTAATAATAGTACTTTATATTATAATTATGTGCACTTTGGTTTGAAATCGCTAAAAGAAGATAACACAGAAAAGATTCAAGATGGTGTAACATCCTAAAAAACCAAACTTGCATTTGTAATGGGCCATCTTTGAGAAAGATCAGGATAACTTTGAGAAAGCTGCCACCATATATATATATATATATATATTAGAGAATATTGATAACATACCACATATGATATATACATAATAACAAGAAACAATGTGGTAAGTAATGTTGATTGTTTACTGCATTTTATCTTCTCTCTGCATTTTCACCCTTTATGCATTATATTTCATTTTGATTTTAAAATATTTAATAATAGTATTATATATTATTAAAATTGTGCTATATGATAAGAATGATTTTTATTTTTTGTAGTTTGGAATTGCTGAAAGGAAATAATACAGAAAAGATTCGAGATATATATTCGAGATGGTGTATCATCTTATAAATACTATATAGGATATGAAAATAGTTGTGTAGCAAGAAACAATGCGATAAGTAATGATAATTGCTTACTGCATTCTATCTTGTCTCTCAGCATCTTCATCCCTTATGCATTACATTTCATTTTAAAATATTTAATAATAATATTTTATAATTCAAAAAGTATAATTAAAAATATGTGAATAATCTTCTCTTCGCCAGTGATATCAAAACTCAGGAAATAAGGTAATAATTGACGTGCAAACTGGCAGTTGATACATTTATTAAAGATCACAACGTTTCGACCATAAGATTTGGTCCTTTTCAAGTGTATCTGTCAATATAATAAAAGAAGGAAACAATACAATAAAGATGTGTTACTAATATATAAAGATTATCAAGATTATTACTTACAAATTCTAGCGTGTGACACGGGAATTACATTATAATATAAAATTAGAGAGTAAGATGTTAAAAATGTCTAGCAATTCAATACGCGTCAACTGTTCATGGCAGTTAAAAACAGACTAAATAATTAGATATGAAAATTGTTAAAGGAGTCATAACATAAAAATAAACAAAAGCGGTACAGGGGGGCGTGCTATCAGCTGTGACGCAACAATGCTGAATAATAAGTGACGTGAAATTTCGCATAGTCGTAGAGAATTATACAATGTCAATGAGACGGTCATATAACGCTGACAAATTTTCCGTGTCTCTCTGTAGATTTATCGCAGAACCGCATTTCTTTATGAAAACCATTTCGGCAATTTCACGCTTTTTTGTGTGATTTTCCTTATAAAGAATTTCAGGATTTTTCCAGTCGAATTCATGGGAATGAGACACCCGATGACTACTGACTACTGAATGATTGGAAGGGTGTTTTTTAATATCATAACTATGTTCTTTTATTCGAGTACCTAGATGTCTTTTGGTTTGACCGATATAGCATGCATTGCAATTAGAGCAATCCAACTTATAGACTAATTCAGTCTGTTTGGCAGCATCGAGTGTGTCCTTACCATTTTTTATAATCGAATTTAATTTGTTGGAAACAGTGAATATGACGTTTAAATTGGTGTTTCGTATTGTGCGTTCAATGTTCTCACCCAAGTTTTTGGTATATGGGATGAGGATGCAGTTTCTACAATCAAAGGTATTGTGATTGAGAGCGGAATCATTGTCGAGTTGATTGCGGAGTGAGTGTAACCGTTTTTTAACAAATTTATTTATGATGTGTGTGGGGAAGCAATTGTTGTGAAGGATCTTTTTGACTATGTTAATATTATTATTATGGAATTGAGTGTCGGAGAGTAGGATGGCCCTGTCTACTAAATTAATTATGGAGTTTTTTTTGTATTTGAAAGGATGGTTTGAGAAATAATTAATGTATCGTCCTGAGAAAGTGGGTTTTCGATACCAATTTGTGATGAGGAGGTTGTTTTGTCGACCAAACCAAATAGTGAACATAATTATAACATAAAGTACTATTATTAAAGGAAATGAAATGTAATACATACATGAAAATGCTGAGAGCAGATAACACAGAAAAGATTCGAGATGTTGTATCATCCTAAAAAACCAAACTTGCATTTGCAATGGACCATCTTTGAGAAAGATGATACACCATGCTGAGAGATAGAATGCAGTAAGCAATCAACATTACTTACCGCATTGTTTTTTGCTACGCAACTATTTTCATATCTTGTATATAAAAGAAACCATTTTTATGTCCTGTAAATAAAAGAAGATATTAAAATAATAAAATAATAAACTATAAAATTGAATACTTCTTTGCTTACCTCACAATTTTAATTATACTTTTTGAATTATAAAATACTATTATTAAATATTTTAAAATGAAATGTAATGCATACGGGATGAAGATACTGAGAGACAAGATAGAATGCAGTAAGCAATCAACATTACTTATCGCATTGTTTCTTGCTACGCAACCATTTTCATATCTTATATAGTATTTATAGGATGATACACCATCTCGAATATACATCTCAAATCTTTTCTGTATTATTTCCTTTCAGCAATTACAAACTACAAAAAATAAAAATCATTCTTATTATATAGCACAATTTTAATAATATAAAATACTATTATTAAATATTTTAAAATCAAAATGAAATATAATGCATACAGGGTGAAAATGCTGAGAGACAAGATAGAATGCAGGAAACAATCAACATTACTTTCCGCATTGTTTCTTGTTATTATGTATTTATCATATGTGGTAGTACGTTATCAATATTCTCTAATATATATATAGTGGCAGCTTTCTCAAAGTTATCCTGATCTTTTTCAAAGATGGCCCATTGCAAATACAAGTTTGGTTTTTTAGGATGGTACACCAACTCGAATCTTTTCTATGTTATCTTCTTTCAGCGATTCCAAACCAAATAGTGCACATAACTATAACATAAGTACTATTATTAAACAAAATGAAATGTAATACATACAGGATGAAAATGCTGAGAGATAAGATAAGATACAGTAAGCAATCAACATTACTTACTGCATTATTTTTTGCTACGCAACTATTTTCATATCGTGCATATAAAAGAAACCATTTTTATATCCTGTACATAAAAGAAGATATTAAAATAATAAAATAATAAACTATAAAATTGAATACTTCTTTGCTTACCTCATTTCTTAAGTCGCTATTTTTCACTATCGTCGCCGCTAATAACTTAACTTGATAAAACGGAAAAGCTCAAGAAGAGTAATGTCATTTACAAAAAAGAGTGATATCTCTATAAAAATTACCTTTTTAAAAAAAGGTAAAAAAAAGGTGCTAAGTCCGCGTCAAAAGTATCTTTGCAAAATAGTATAGTATTATTAACTCTAAAAAACTATTTAAAAACCTATTTCCAAAAAAGTGTGATTTTAATCTACACACATAAGTTATTTTAATCTAAACAAAATGGTTTATTTTAAACCATAAAAAAACTATAATTTATTTAATTATACATTCTACAAAAATAATGATATCAACAAATTGTGCTAAGTAAAAATAAAAATTTAAAAAAATATTTTAATAAAAAATGATACAAAATAATGTAAAAAATAATTTTAATTTTTTAAATTATATCCTACTAAAATACTGATATCGAGAAATTATGCTATTTAAAAATAAAAATTTAATATTTTAACAAAAAATTATACATAATTGTTTTAATTTAAAAAAAATTATGGTATTACAATTATGGTATTGCCCCAACTTAATAAAACATTTTGAAATAAAATATATTTAAAAAAATTTAATATAATATAGTATAGTTTGAAAGTTTAATTAAAAAAAAAAAAAAACAAATAATGTAAAAATCTAAAATTAAAAATTATTTACAAAAAATAAAAAATAAAAAATTAATGGAAAAATATAAAAATGTATATAAAAATTAAAAATTAATATAAAAATAAAAAATTTAATTGAAAGACTTAGCGTTGCTAATTTTTAAAATAGCATATTTTGTAGCAGAGCTAAGTCTTTCAATTAAATTTTTTATTTTTATATTAATTTTTAATTTTTATATACATTTTTATATTTTTCCATTAATTTTTATTTTTTATTTTTTGTAAATAATTTTTAATTTTATATTTTTACATTATTTGTTTTTTTTTTTTTTTTTTTTTTTTTTTTAATTAAACTTTCAAACTATACTATATTATATTAAATTTTTTTAAATATATTTTATTTCAAAATGTTTTATTAAGTTGGGGCAATACCATAATTGTAATACCATAATTTTTTTTAAATTAAAACAATTATGTATAATTTTTTGTTAAAATATTAAATTTTTATTTTTAAATAGCATAATTTCTCGATATCAGTATTTTAGTAGGATATAATTTAAAAAATTAAAATTATTTTTTACATTATTTTGTATCATTTTTTATTAAAATATTTTTTTAAATTTTTATTTTTACTTAGCACAATTTGTTGATATCATTATTTTTGTAGAATGTATAATTAAATAAATTATAGTTTTTTTATGGTTTAAAATAAACCATTTTGTTTAGATTAAAATAACTTATGTGTGTAGATTAAAATCACACTTTTTTGGAAATAGGTTTTTAAATAGTTTTTTAGAGTTAATAATACTATACTATTTTGCAAAGATACTTTTGACGCGGACTTAGTACCTTTTTTTTACCTTTTTTTAAAAAGTAATTATTACATGTATTTGTATAGACTTTAAACTATATTCCAAAAAATTTTGGTCCAAAAATATTCAAATTTCAGCCGTTGACAGCAGATATACCAACTTCATCTGAAAAATCTTGACCTCGCGGTAGTTGTAATATCTCGGCCAAATTTTATCTGAAAGCAAAAAACCAAAGTTTTTCTTTTAGTACATGAGTATAGCTTGTGCTTGAACGAAGGATTTTAAAAAATATGAAAATTTGAATTTTTGGTAGCGTGTTTCGCAAAAAATGTGTTTTTTAGCACTAAATTTGGCCATGTATTGACCTATAAAATGAGTTGTAAATAACGGAAAAAAAAATCCTTCGTTCAAGCACAAGTCAAACATAACTAAAAGACGTATGTAAAATTTTAAGTCTATCGGTTCATTAGTTTTCGAGAAATTTCAACTACCGACTTCAAAAAAGTAGTTTTGAGAAAACGCGTCTTAAAGTTTTAGAAAGGAATAAAACCGAGAAAAAAATTTTTTTTTTTAACTTACATGGAATCGTCGATTCCAGGGCCATAAAGGCAATCTTCAGAAGCATCTGCGTTGTCTAAGGCATCTTTCTCTTCTTGTCGCAGACGAATTCTTGCCTCTTTAGTAACAGCCTGCGCTCTTTTCTCTGCGATGGCGACCCGACGCATGTCTTCATTTTGCGCATACGCGTGGCTGTTCGGTCCAAGTTTTACATCCATCGCGTCAAGGAATGTTAAAATTGCTGCTGTGCCTTGGTTGAATATACAAGAAGAGACGTAGGCGGCAATTTCAACGATTTTCGAACCAGCTGGAAGTGTTTTTGGCGTGATTTTCCAAATGAGCTGGTTCAATCTTCGATTTATTATAAATGCATGTCCAATTTTTTCACACGATGAAATATACCTAGGGTCACAGTTTTCGCACTCCACCATAATTTTAAATCCTAGGCCTGCTTTTGAACATTGTTTGAATTCAACTTTTCCACCACACACTTTTCCGTCGACAACATTTGAACAATTCACAAAACGAGAGTAGTAAAAACCAATAAAAAAATCTATAATCGCGTATTGTACATTTGCGTTTTCCGGCACTCTTATTCCGTCATCAGTTTTCAGTTTTTTTGATGACGTACTCATAAAAGACGCATCGTTCATTTCGGGTGTTTTAGGGTTAAATGATTGCCTCCTCTTCTTTTTTGTGTCTTTTCGTGTAGAATGTGTTTGTTTGCTTCTTGTCACTTTATGCTGATTCATTTTACAAAAATATCGAACGCAAGCGAATTCAACTACGTATTTCGAAAAGCGACACGAAACTGAGCCCACGTATAAAATTGATCTATTTCTAAAGGTCGAAACGTGTCTGCCGCGTCTGTCACCGCGTTCGGCGTATACTTCGCGCCGCACGGGCCCGTCCCGGTCGAGTCGAGCCGAGCGTAACTTGAAATGCCCATATCTCCGGCAGCTTTGCTCGGATCAACTTGAAATTTTCAGACAATATTCCTGATGAGTTACACAATCGAATAAAAAAATAAAAAAAAAATTGATTTTTTGAAGTTACAAAACCCACGTAACCCCTTAAGAGAAAGATCGTTTTGCAAATCGCAAAGTTCTTCTTGAAATTGTAAATTTTGTTCTTCGATTTCCGCAGTGAGAGGATTTTCAAAAAGAATCAAATCCTTTCTAAGACTTTCAAAGTCATTAAAACGCCTGTTGAACTGATTTATTAAGGAATCAATTAACGAAATAAATTTTTTAAAATTGCAATTAGTGCCATATTCTTCAAAGAGAATTTGGCAAGAGGGATAAAAATGAAGAATATTCGTTTCTAAATGATTTTTAAATAATAATAATTTTCTACGAAACGAATCGATGTGACTTACTAATTGACATATTGTCTGTTGGTCTTTAAATTTAAAATATTTAAATGATTGATCAAATCGATGATAAGAACAAGAAATAGTTTCTTCACAAAGAAACTCTATATCCTCAAAGAAAGATTTAAATTTCCCACGTGAAATATACCGCGCATTCGATATGCAATTGTTTGATTCTGTCTTGTTTTCCATCAGACCGTTACTATTGTTGCTACAGGCAGACCGCTTCGTGAAACGTGGACATAAAGTGTGTGCATTTAAATTTTCGTTAGTATTATATTATTTAGTGAAAGTTGTTTTTCTTCAATTGTGTAATTTTGTGTCTCTACATCAAATCTGTAGGATGGCCAATGAACAACGGTATGAACAACATTTTGATAAGGTATGGGAAAATAGTTTTTTTGCATTTATTAACAGTCAGACGGTTTGTCTTTTATGTGGTTATAAACCTGTTGTTGTGAAGAAATTTGTCATTGAGAGACATTATAAAAACAAACATTCGAGTGAATATTCGAAATATGTAGGTCAGGAGAAATGTAATTTAATCGAAGGCTTGAAGTTAATTTATCAGGAAGGATCAAATTCTAGTGATAACTCTAATGATGCTACATCTTCCATAAAAGCTGTTACTGCATCGTATGCTATTTCGCTTCTTATTGCGAAACATTCTAGGCCGTTTATTGAAGGTGATTTTATAAAGGAATGCCTCATCGAAGCAGTAAAATCATTCGGCAATTCATTGACTCTTGCTGAAGCTGCTAGCATTCCTTTAAGTAGAAACACAGTAGCATCAAGAATTGCTAATATTGCTTGCTCAATCGAAGAAAAATTAAAATGTTTATTAGCGAGTTGTAGTTATTTTTCATTATGTTTAGATGAAAGCACCGATAATCGGCATGTGAGTCAATTGAGTATTTTTGCTCGAATCGTACAAAATGATTTCTCATATGTCGAGGAGCTGTTAGATTTTGTTCCATTGCATGGCACAACAACAGGTATTGATATTTTTAGAGGTGTTGAACAAACTCTTCAAAAATTTAATATAGACTTTTCAAAATGTTCAGCTATAGTAACCGATGGCGCAAAAGCTATGATAGGTTCCAAAAATGGTTTCTTTGGTCAATTAAAGCAGCGAGATTTTAAATTCCCCGTTATTCATTGCATCATTCATCAAGAAGCATTATGCGGGAAAGCTATAAAATTGTGTTCCTCCATGAAAACTGTTACCAAAGTCATCAATTTAATAAAAGGCGGTAACAAGTTTCTTTCTCATCGGAAATTTCAACACTTTCTCGAAGAACATAATGCAATTTATACAGATGTACCCCTATATTGTGAAGTCCGATGGCTTAGTGCTGCGAAATGTTTAGAGAAGTTTTTTGCAATAAGAAAAGAGATCTTCCTTTTCTTGCAAAAAATGTCTATCGAAAAAGATGATGACATTAAATCCCTTTTCGAAGATATAGAGTTTCTTTGTGAACTCGCTCTTATCACCGATTTAACAAATCACTTAAATATTTTAAATCTAAAGCTGCAAAAGACCAACCAGACAATATGTCAATTAGTAAGTCACATCGATTCGTTTCGTAGAAAATTATTATTATTTAAAAATCATTTAGAAACGAATATTCTTCATTTTTATCCCTCTTGCCAAATTCTCTTTGAAGAATATGGCACTAATTGCAATTTTAAAAAATTTATTTCGTTAATTGATTCCTTAATAAATCAGTTCAACAGGCGTTTTAATGACTTTGAAAGTCTTAGAAAGGATTTGATTCTTTTTGAAAATCCTCTCACTGCGGAAATCGAAGAACAAAATTTACAATTTCAAGAAGAACTTTGCGATTTGCAAAACGATCTTTCTCTTAAAACGCGTCCAGAAAAAGGAGCGGATTTTTTTTAAATTTTGGATATATCAAATTATCCTAATCTCAAAAACTTTGGTCTTCGAATTTTTTCCATGTTTGGATCCACCTATTTATGTGAAAGCTCCTTTTCAAGAATGAAATATGTTAAAACCGACAAACGTTCTTCTTTATCTGATAAATCATTAGCTTCATTAATGCGAACTAATTCTTCTAACATTTCTATAGATATCCCATCTCTTGTAGAATCATGTAAACGGTCTAGAAAATCAAATATTTAAATATCAATTACTTAGTTAATTACATAGTTTCTTTGATTTCCACCTTCTCGTTCATTAATTCTTTCACTGTTCTCTTATTGTTCTCTTCAGTGGAGTAGGCCTACTGGGGAAACCACTTTAAAAAAAACGCGTCAGCAATAGTACCTCACGGGTGACGTGGAAACTATTGTTCTAATTATAAGTATATAATAATTATAATATAGTACAGGTTCCTACACTACTGATTCTTTACTCAACTGTATTCTGCTTATATTACGGAAATTAATAAATTATTATTATAATTTTATTATAAATGCACTAACAAAACTTCTAAATGAAATATACAATTATTATTATTAAATATAAATTAATAATAATAATAATGTAGAATATTATTATTGAAAATAATAATAACAACAAGAGGATTATTTTCGATTATTTGCCTAAAATTATTTAAAGAAAGAATGTTCTAACAGGCTTAGGGGGATTGGAATACCGTCGTACTTATAATACGCGTGCCGCTCCTGAGATGAAGCCTCACGCGCCGCGAGAGGGGGACAGTAGGCGTCGACCGACGGAATCGGCCTGAAATGTGCAAGTAAATGACAGCTCTGATCTACGACGACCTTATAAACGCGATGTGAATTTACTGTGTAATATCTTATTATTGTTGTATTAATTTTTATCCTTCCGACCTATGATATTTTCTTTATATTATACATATTTGCTGGTTAATATTGTCACGCGTCATGTATGTATGTATTGTCGTTTGACTTACTCCGACGTCTCGAATTATTTATTATTTTGTACATTCTAAATTTGTCCGCAACTAACAAGAGAAGTGTCACGACTGTCTGGAACCGATTTGATTCTCCTTTAAATATGTTGTTATATATACAAATCTAAGAGACACGTATTTTTTTATATGGGCTACTTTTGACTTTTAAGGGGTAAAACACCCCTTTGAAAAAAAACGGTTTTTATCTTTCAAGGCGAATATCTTTGAAACTATTAGAGATAGAAAAAAAATTCAAACGGGGTATTAAATGGCTTGATGAGTACTATAAAATAATGCAAAAAATTTTTTTTCTTTTTTTTTTAAATCTTACCCCTTTAACTTTTTTTTCAAAATTTTGAATTTTTGTTTTCATCAAATTAAAGGTTATTTTTTTACGAATTCATCCATGTATATTAAAGTTATGTTGCGTAATATCATTTTTAAGAAATCATTACAAACCCCTCCGTATATACGTTATTCGTGCTCGTATCGTATCTACTATGTGCGTAAGTGTAATAATTATCGTCGAAATAAAAAATTTAAAAAAATGTTAAATTTGTACAAAAATAAGCTTCTATTTGTGGCGATAAAAAATTTTTGAAATTTTGAAGAGTGATGGAAATATTTTAAAAATTAAAAAAATTTTTTTGCACTGTTTTATAAAGTACTCTTAAAATCATTCAACTTTTATTACATGATATTTTTCTAGTATTACAGATTATAAAAAACATTAAGAATTAGGGTAGTTTTTATTATACCTTCTTAAAGTTATTAAAACCTTTGTATTCATCTCTGTACCTATTTCCTTATAAGATTATTTTCTCTTACAACTATTTTCGTTCCAACGCTCTAACATCTTGTTTATTTATTAGTTTATATATTAGTTTTGCGCAATAATATCTACACGTAATTAATAATGAAATAATTATTGAATGTTTACATAATAAATTTATACTTTTTATTATTTACTCATTATATACATTACAATAATGATATTTGACGAAAAATTGTTTTAAACATAACATTACTGTTTGACACCAAAAACATCTTACTACAGCTTGCAACCCTCGATATTACATGTTGTTGAAGTTTTGTCAAAACTGAATTGTACTCGATTTTCAAATTCTTCTGGTCCTTCGTTCGTATACCCACGTTTAAACCACAAATATTTAAATAAATTGTGATACGGCGAGCTCAGCAATGTCACGTTTCAAAATTGTGTGACAAACACGATTCTGATATGAAAAGTATGTACATTAAAGATAAATGGACAGTATATATAAAATAAAAAAATAAAATTATATATAATTACATTGTTACATACATAATCAATTGTCATCCCCACGATATCACAACTTATTTAAATATTCGTGGTTTAGAAGTGGATTTACGAACGAAAGACCAGAAGAATTTGAAAATCCAGTACAATTCAGTTTTGACAAACTTCAACAACATGTAATATCGAGGGTTGCAAGCTGTAGTAAGATGTTTTTGGTGTCAAACAGTAATGTTATGTTTAAAACAATTTTTCGTCAAATATCATTATTGTAATGTATATAATGAGTAAATAATAAAAAGTATAAATTTATTATGTAAACATTCAATAATTATTTCATTATTAATTACGTGTAGATATTATTGCGCAAAACTAATATATAAACTAATAAATAAACAAGATGTTAGAGCGTTGGAACGAAAATAGTTGTAAGAGAAAATAATCTTATAAGGAAATAGGTACAGAGATGAATACAAAGGTTTTAATAACTTTAAGAAGGTATAATAAAAACTACCCTAATTCTTAATGTTTTTTATAATCTGTAATACTAGAAAAATATCATGTAATAAAAGTTGAATGATTTTAAGAGTACTTTATAAAACAGTGCAAAAAAATTTTTTTAATTTTTAAAATATTTCCATCACTCTTCAAAATTTCAAAAATTTTTTATCGCCACAAATAGAAGCTTATTTTTGTACAAATTTAACATTTTTTTAAATTTTTTATTTCGACGATAATTATTACACTTACGCACATAGTAGATTACGATACGAGCACGAATAACGTATACAGGGTGATTCAAAACAACCCCTGCAGATTGAAATGTCGTATTCCTGAGTCAATTCTGAGATGATTTTTCCTTTACCAAAATTTTCTCCGAAGCTTAGTTTTTGAATTATAAAGAGAAATAGTTAACGAATTACGGAAAGAGTACGGAAGGTAGGCAGGGGCGACGCAACTCACCGTCCGACGCAGGTGATTACGTGGGGCGCCTCAGCCTTAGCCCATTGCTTTACGTATCGATACACATGACACATTCTCGCTCTCTCTCTCACTCACTCATTCTCACTCTGATTTATTCTCACTCTTGCTCACTCACTACTATTTATTTTTGTAATTAAGAAACTAAGCTTAAGAGATAATTTTGCAAAGAAATGTGTCAGAATTGAATCAGGAATACGACATTTTTTTCAATCACTTACCTGTAGAGATGCGATGACTTCGTGTTATTTCCTGTAGTTCCTTGAGAGAGATGGATGGATCGTATTTCTTGTGACTTCCACAACTTTTTATAAATATTAAATCGCGTTCCCACTGATAATCCACAGCTGAGTAATCACACGCAAAATATTTTTTAAATTTACGTTTCACACATTTTTTCTCACGTTTCACTCACTCAATCACTAATCACTGTCGATCACCGAGTAATTATTTGACGGAAAAGAAATCACTCAAAGAAATACACACGATACACAACACGCGACACGTGTTTACTTCGCGACAGCAAGCAGTCGACTGATTTTTGGTTATGGTTGTATTAGCGCTGCCAACCGTAAATGCAAGCGTGCGATTGGTCGAATATCTTCAATATTCAGAATGCGGCAATACAAGAAACGTGAAACGTATGATATTCATCTTAAGATTAATTGGAATAAGTAAAAGTGTTTAATGTTAAATACTTAAAGATATTTAAATATTTAATATTAAATATTTAAAAATATTTAATATTAAATGCTATTAAAGTACTTAACATCTCTCTTGACTTTTTCTTACATTTCTACAAACATAAGGTGTTCCATGTTAAAAAATATTGGTTGCCCTGAAAAGGGCAGATTGATTGAATAATTTTATAACAAGTGTTCGAAGTGGCCTCCATCCATTCTAACGCAGGCTCTCATGCGTTTCAATAAATTTGATTTCACATTTTCCATCATATCTTCGTCGATGGACCATACAGCGTATCGGAATTTTGTTTCCAAATCTTCTCGGTCTTCGGGAAGCGTTTTATACATTAATTCTTTGCAATATCCCCAAAAGAAAAAATCTAATGGATTAAGGTCCGGGGATTTTGCAGGCCAACGTATCGGGCCGTATCGACCCATCCAACGTTGTGGAAAATGCTCGTTTAAATAATTTGTTACAATTCTAGCATTGTGCGGCCCAGCACCGTCCTGATGAAATATTAATTTGTTTCTTTCGATTAATGGAACTTCTTCTAAAAATTCTGGAAGATTTTCTTGCAAAAATTCCAAATATGTTGCGCCAGTTAAAATGTCTGGGAGGATAGCAGGACCTGGTATTTTAGTTCCCATTATTCCAGCCCAGACACTCAGCTTCCACCGAACTTGAAAGTTCCTGACTCGTGTAGCTTCGGGATTTTCGTCGCTCCATGAATGCATATTATGCGAATTAAATATTCCTTCTCGTGTGAATAACGATTCATCGCTAAATATCACACGAGAAGGAAAACTGGGATCTCGATTTGTCCTCCTCAGAAAATTTTCACAAAATGCTCTTCTTAGAGGATAATCTTCAGGTCGTAAATGTTGAACACGCGTGTAATGATATGCGTGGAACTTTTCTTCCCGTAACGTTCTCTGTACAGTAGAATATGATAAGCCATGTTCTCGAGCAACGGTCCGAATACTCGTTTCGGGTTGTTGTTCGAAAGCATGGATAATTGTCTGTGTATTCCGCAAATTTCTTGCGACGCGATCTCTGCCAGTATCGTGCTTGTTCGGAAGAAAGGACCCGGTTTCGTGTAATCGTTGAGCCGCAGCACGTATGATATCGGCCGACGGATGTCTCGCTCGATTTGGATATAATTCCATGTATCTTCTTGCAGCAGCGTTACAATTCCCGTGGCACTCACCGAGTGCCATTAACATGTTGTAATATTCTGCATTTGTATAGCTTGCCATCTTGTATCTTGTCGTCTTGACGTTTCTGATAACAGAAGGCGAGTGACGTGCATATCGATCGAACATTGATTTATACGATCTTCGCGGGAGTCCAATCCCCCTCCGCGACCCCCTCGGCGAATCACGGCTCACGCGGATTTCGCGGCTCGCGATTCGCCGAGGGGGTCGCGGAGGGGGACTGGACCCCCGCGAAGATCGTATAAATCAATGTTCGATCGATATGCACGTCACTCGCCTTCTGTTATCAGAAACGTCAAGACGACAAGATACAAGATGGCAAGCTATACAAATGCAGAATATTACAACATGTTAATGGCACTCGGTGAGTGCCACGGGAATTGTAACGCTGCTGCAAGAAGATACATGGAATTATATCCAAATCGAGCGAGACATCCGTCGGCCGATATCATACGTGCTGCGGCTCAACGATTACACGAAACCGGGTCCTTTCTTCCGAACAAGCACGATACTGGCAGAGATCGCGTCGCAAGAAATTTGCGGAATACACAGACAATTATCCATGCTTTCGAACAACAACCCGAAACGAGTATTCGGACCGTTGCTCGAGAACATGGCTTATCATATTCTACTGTACAGAGAACGTTACGGGAAGAAAAGTTCCACGCATATCATTACACGCGTGTTCAACATTTACGACCTGAAGATTATCCTCTAAGAAGAGCATTTTGTGAAAATTTTCTGAGGAGGACAAATCGAGATCCCAGTTTTCCTTCTCGTGTGATATTTAGCGATGAATCGTTATTCACACGAGAAGGAATATTTAATTCGCATAATATGCATTCATGGAGCGACGAAAATCCCGAAGCTACACGAGTCAGGAACTTTCAAGTTCGGTGGAAGCTGAGTGTCTGGGCTGGAATAATGGGAACTAAAATACCAGGTCCTGCTATCCTCCCAGACATTTTAACTGGCGCAACATATTTGGAATTTTTGCAAGAAAATCTTCCAGAATTTTTAGAAGAAGTTCCATTAATCGAAAGAAACAAATTAATATTTCATCAGGACGGTGCTGGGCCGCACAATGCTAGAATTGTAACAAATTATTTAAACGAGCATTTTCCACAACGTTGGATGGGTCGATACGGCCCGATACGTTGGCCTGCAAAATCCCCGGACCTTAATCCATTAGATTTTTTCTTTTGGGGATATTGCAAAGAATTAATGTATAAAACGCTTCCCGAAGACCGAGAAGATTTGGAAACAAAATTCCGATACGCTGTATGGTCCATCGACGAAGATATGATGGAAAATGTGAAATCAAATTTATTGAAACGCATGAGAGCCTGCGTTAGAATGGATGGAGGCCACTTCGAACACTTGTTATAAAATTATTCAATCAATCTGCCCTTTTCAGGGCAACCAATATTTTTTAACATGGAACACCTTATGTTTGTAGAAATGTAAGAAAAAGTCAAGAGAGATGTTAAGTACTTTAATATCATTTAATATTAAATATTTTTAAATATTTAATATTAAATATTTAAATATCTTTAAGTATTTAACATTAAACACTTTTACTTATTCCAATTAATCTTAAGATGAATATCATACGTTTCACGTTTCTTGTATTGCCGCATTCTGAATATTGAAGATATTCGACCAATCGCACGCTTGCATTTACGGTTGGCAGCGCTAATACAACCATAACCAAAAATCAGTCGACTGCTTGCTGTCGCGAAGTAAACACGTGTCGCGTGTTGTGTATCGTGTGTATTTCTTTGAGTGATTTCTTTTCCGTCAAATAATTACTCGGTGATCGACAGTGATTAGTGATTGAGTGAGTGAAACGTGAGAAAAAATGTGTGAAACGTAAATTTAAAAAATATTTTGCGTGTGATTACTCAGCTGTGGATTATCAGTGGGAACGCGATTTAATATTTATAAAAAGTTGTGGAAGTCACAAGAAATACGATCCATCCATCTCTCTCAAGGAACTACAGGAAATAACACGAAATCATCGCATCTCTACAGGTAAGTGATTGAAAAAAATGTCGTATTCCTGATTCAATTCTGACACTTACATTTCTTTGCAAAATTATCTCTTAAGCTTAGTTTCTTAATTACAAAAATAAATAGTAGTGAGTGAGCAAGAGTGAGAATAAATCAGAGTGAGAATGAGTGAGTGAGAGAGAGAGCGAGAATGTGTCATGTGTATCGATACGTAAAGCAATGGGCTAAGGCTGAGGCGCCCCACGTAATCACCTGCGTCGGACGGTGAGTTGCGTCGCCCCTGCCTACCTTCCGTACTCTTTCCGTAATTCGTTAACTATTTCTCTTTATAATTCAAAAACTAAGCTTCGGAGAAAATTTTGGTAAAGGAAAAATCATCTCAGAATTGACTCAGGAATACGACATTTCAATCTGCAGGGGTTGTTTTGAATCACCCTGTATACGGAGGGGTTTGTAATGATTTCTTAAAAATGATATTACGCAACATAACTTTAATATACATGAATGAATTCGTAAAAAAATAACCTTTAATTTGATGAAAACAAAAATTCAAAATTTTGAAAAAAAAGTTAAAGGGGTAAAATTTAAAAAAAAAGAAAAAAAAATTTTTTGCATTATTTTATAGTACTTATCAAACCATTTAATACCCCGTTTGAATTTTTTTTCTATCTCTAATAGTTTCAAAGATATTCGCCTTGAAAGATAAAAACCGTTTTTTTTCAAAGGGGTGTTTTACCCCTTAAAAGTCAAAAGTAGCCCATATAAAAAAATACGTGTCTCTTAGATTTGTATATATAACAACATATTTAAAGGAGAATCAAATCGGTTCCGGACAGTCGTGACACTTCCCTTGTAAGATGACTGTTGAGAGTCATCGCTCAGTCCCGCTCATGCTTTTAACAAACTAGGACACGAATTTTCCACTTGTTTACGGACTGGTACATTGTAAATTTTTATTTTGTATCGTGATTCTGTTTGACTCACAACTTCCATAAGTTGTCGATTAATACAGTGCAAATTGTAGCGTCTGATCTCCCATATTCAATTGTAACGTCCTTTTTGGTTTTAGCTTTTAACATCGAGGTATAACAGAATGTAATTCTCTTTAAAAGGACCACAATCTATGGTTGAAACGTTGCGAAAGTGAATAAAGTTATATTTTGGCCAGTTTGCAGTCAAATTAATACCCCCCTTCTTGGAATAAAAGATTAAATTAGTTGCAAATAATTAATATCTGTATTGGGCAAATCCAATTATATAGATATTGGTAGGATAAACCTCTTGAACTCAATCTCTTCGTGTTGAACATCTGGTCGAAATGAACAATCATTTGGGAAGGAAGCCTCTCAGTGTATAAATACCTGGGTTAAGCTGCACAGCTTCTCAATAAAACAAAATACCATTATTGGGAGAGAGGAAGCTTTGAAACCCATACAATAATATCCATCCGGATGCCATGTAATCCAATATCGGAGGATGAAATTCGTCCCTGTATTGCATGGATTGAAACTGCCTCACAATCAGAGCTCTGGTCACTATACCTATGTCCTTAGCAAAGGACTCGCCATATAAGATATACTCTTCACATTGTGGCTCGAGTTCACGACAAAATGACGCTCGGTTAGCACGCCATATTTTCTCAAGCTAACCTTCTGGCAATAATTGCCTCACAAACAGTTATAGGCTAGTAGCACTCACAGTACCATTTTATGCTATTCGTTTCAATCGTACATAAAATAATGGTTAAAGAAAACCTCTAAAACAATTATCTCAGGAGCCCTTCTACCACGCGTCGGTTCTGGCGAGGAAGAAGCAAAACCACCCAAGAAAACAGAAAAACCGAAGCGCCGTTCCATCCAGTGTTGTGAGGCGGGCCCCCTTTTTTGGCGCATGCGCGGCTATGTTGTCTGTTAGGCTAGTATTAACAGACACGTATCTAGACGACTGTCTGCAGAGGAGGTATGGGCGCGAAAGTTTTGGCGGGCTCAACGTGCAACGGACAACGGAGGACTATAGAGATTGGATACCAGTTGTTGGTAAGTAAATATTAAATAATGGATTGTAATAATAACAGTAGTAGTAGTAGTAGTAGCAGTAGTATTGGTGAAGGAGTAGTAAAGAAACGTAGACTTAGAAATTTTCAACATTCTTGGCTAGATGAAAATAATTTTAAAGGATGGTTAACTCCTCATCCTGATATACAAAATAAAGCGCTTTGTACTGCATGCAATACGGCCATCAGATGTTGCAAAACAAATTTAACTAGACACTCACAGTCGGCCAAACATATAAAAAATATAAATTCTAATTTTGAAGCCACCGTTAGTAGTAATTTATCACATAAAGATAAGGTTAAACGCGCCGAAATTAAATTATCCGCTTTTTTTGCAGAACATAACGTAGCTTTTTATTGCGCGGATCATTTAACTCCTTTGTTAAAAGATATTTGTATAGAGCCCAAAGTCGTGCAAGATCTTTCACTTGCTCGAAATAAGTGTGCAAATATTGTTAAAAATATTATAGCGAAACATGAAGTGGAGACAATCGTTCAGTGTTTACAAACATGTAAATTTTCTATTTTAATTGATGAGAGTACGGATATATCGGATACTAAAGTAATGTGTTTACTTGTAAAATATGTTTCGCCTTTAAATAAAAAACTTACAACTCAATTATTAGAATTATTACCTTTAGACGCAACGGATTGTTCCGCGATTAAAATTTTTGAAATGTTTAAAAACTTTTTAGAAGAAAAAGAAATTCCAATTAAAAATATTGTTGGAATGGCGTGCGATAATGCATCGGTTATGATCGGATGCAATAATTTTTTTACGTCTAAAAGTAGAAGTACCGGAATTAGTAACGTTAAATTGCATTTACCATTCATCCGCGATTATAGCCAGCAAAGTTTGTGAAAAGTTACCAAAATCTTGCGAAAGTTTAATTTATTAAGTTTATTAAGTAATTTATTAATTAAGTTTAATTAATAGAGGAGTTGTCACTTATATTTCGGGCAGTGCGAAAAGATGTGCAGTTTTGGGCGAATTTCAAGATTTTTTCGAAATTCAACGGAATAAAATGTTAAAATTATCAGAAACGAGGTGGCTTTGTTTGCACAAATGCGTTGTTAGACTTCTCGATAATTGGGAAGTTTTGAAAAATTATTTTATTTTAGCAACGGTAGAGGATAAATTAAAATCTGCCGAACTTATTTTAGATTCTTTAAACGATAATTCCGTTAAAGTATATTTGCTATTTTTAAAATATTCCTTAAATTTTTTCAATAACTTTAATGCATTATTTCAATCGCGTGATATATTAATACACAAATTATATGACAGTAGTCAAGAATTAATTTCAAAAATAGCGCAAAATTTTGTAAAAATTGATATTTTAAAAGATATTAATAATTCAGATATTGATAATGAAAATAATATCCAAAATTTAGAAAATGTATATGTAGGGCCAGAATGTGAGAGTGTTTTGAATTCATTATCTTTGGAACATTCACAACAAATTAGATTGGAATGTTTGGATTTTTACATTACTACAGTTCGAGAAATGCTTAAACGTTTGCCTCTTAAAGATACACTTTTTGAACAGTTAACTTTTTTAGATCACAAAATTGCTTTGTATTATGAAGGTAGATTAAAAATTAAAGATTTAACTTTTATTGCAAAGCGAGTATTAAAAGATATTGATATAACTGATTTAGCTTTTGAATGGAGAATTTTGCCATCGAGTTTTAATGAAGACCGGAAAAAAGAATTAGCTTCCTTACAAATAGAAATGTGGCAAAATATTTTTAAATCTACAAATTTCGATGGGGAAAAGATGTTTCCAAATTTAGAATTATTAGTTAATGTAGTTCTTTCTTTTCCCCACTCAAATGCTGAGGCCGAACGAATATTTTCTATTGTGGCAGATGTAAAAAATAAAAAAAGAAACTGTTTATCTAATGAGTCAGTCGCTTCAATCTGTGTAGTTCGGTCCAGTTTTCAAGCGAACAATATTAATTGTATAAATTTTCAACCTGACTCAAGGCATCTTGAACTGCATAATACTCAAAATTTATATAGAGAAAAAGGCAAATCTGATGATGCTTAATTATATTCTTGCTTTTTTATTTATAATTTTGCTTTTTTTTTAATTTTTTTGCAAAATTTTTAATTTTTAATTAATTTTCACACATCTAGCCAATATTTATTAATGCATACTACATACATGTGTCTTATATGTGTATATTAATTTTATTTATTTTTCAGATTTACTTCTTGCCAAAGATAATGCAATATTTTTATTTTTAAATACATGTGTATTATATATGTATATTAAATTTTATTTATTTTTTAGATTTACATCTTACCAAAGATAGTGCAATATTTTTATTTTTAAATTATTTAATCTTATTATTTAATAAACTTAAGATATTTTTATTATAAAGTCATTAAATATAACGTTGATATTTCTATTAATTTTATTAAATTTTTAGTTTTAAAGTTATGAAATATATATTTTATTTCATTGTTTGTTATTTAAGATGAAATATTTATTTTCTTTTAAATTTTAATATAAAGATTTAATTTTAATATTTATGAAATAATTTTATTTTGTATTTTAATAAATGTATTTTTGTTTTATGAATACTGGTAAGGTTTTTGGCAGTTTTCCTTACCCTTGCAACAAATGTTGGTATTCCACAATTTTTCTGCCAAATTAAATTTTTTATTTTATCATAAGT